>CAKXYN010000105.1:6600000-7047269 GCA_935064755.1 Tragelaphus eurycerus
CTTGTTCCGGCAAATTTCCAAGATCTATAGGCCCCTCTGTGGTTGTCTGAGTCTTGCGTGCACGGCGGCGGTGCGGGCCAAGGCCCACCACCGGTGGTCGGCGCGCACAATCTGGATGCCGGCCCAAACTACTCCAGTTAGGCAGCACTCCAGACAGTCAGGCGAACGAAGTCTGCGCTGAGGCCCGCAGAGGGGGAGGGGCCGGCGACGGGAATGGCGGGCGGGCGGGTGGGGGGAGGGGATGGGGTGGCCCTCGTGGGAGCCGCCGGCACAGCGGGCGGGGGCATGCCTGCGCGGGGAGGGCCGGCGGGGGAGCGTCCAGTGGGGGAGAGTCCCGCGGGGGAGCGTCCCTCTGGGGAGCGCCGGCAGCGGAGCGTCCCGCGTGGGAACGGCCAAGGCTTCTCCCTGCCCAGCCCCAGCTCCCCAATGGCAGATGCGGGCGTTTGCAGCGGTGCTTTGCCGCTGCGGAAGTTACCGCAGGGCCCGCAGTCTGTGGGTTCTAATTGCTCAACTGTTCTCCTCCCTGTATGATAGTCTCCGTGCTTCCCAGGTTCGGCGCAGATTCCGCAGGGAGAGTGTTTCCTGGTGTGGAAACTTCTCTTTAAGACTCCTTCCCCGGACAGAGGTCCGCCCTCCCTCTTGTCTCTCTCTGGCTTCTATATTCTTTCCTACCTCCTTTAGAAGGCAGTGAGTTGCTTCTGGGTGTCCGACGTCCTCCGCCAGCACTCCGAAGCTGTTTGTGGTATTTACTCAGCGCCCAGATGTCCCATTGATGAATTTGTGGAGGAGAAAGCGTATTCCCCGTCCTAATCCTTCGCCATCTTAACCGGAAGTCCTCCTGTCCCAAATTTTAACATCTATTCTTTTTTTCTTTTTTTTTTTTTTTTTTTTTCCCCCCCCCAAAAAAAAAAAAACAAAAATCTCTCTCTCCCTCCTCTCTATTTTTTTCTTTTTTTTTTTTTTTTTTTTTAATTTTTTTTTTTTTTTTCTCTTTTTTCCACTTCTGTGGGGTCGTGCGGGATCAAGGATTGAACCTGTGTCTCCTGGGTTGGCAGGCGAATTCTTTACCATTGAGCCACCAGGGATGTCACTTGTGTTTGCTTCTAAACTTGAACACAACATATTGTTTTTCAAAATGAAATTTATTGAGGTATAATTTACAAAGAATACAATGCAGCCATTCTATTTTAATGACATTTTTATACATTGTGAAATGATCACCACAATGAATCTAGTCAACACCTGTCACCATATATATATAGATTTTTCCTTATGATAAATCCTTTTAAGATTTACTCTTTTAGCAATTTTCAAATATGCAATACAGTATTATTAGCTATAGTCATTAGGCTGTACATTACATCCCATGACTTATTTATTTTACAACTGGAAGTTGTATTGTTGACCCCCTTCATTCATTTTGCCTACCCTCCATTTCTGGCAGCCACCAATGTGTTCTTTGTATCTATAGCTTGGTTGTGTGTGTGTGTGTTTAGATTTTACAAATAGATGAGATCATACAGTATTCGTCTTTCTCTGATTTATTTCACTTATAAGAATGCCCTCTAGTTCTATCCATGTTGTTGCAAATGGTTAGATTTCATTCTTCTTTATGGCTAAATAATATTTCACTGTATATACATTTATACACCATGTCTTTATCCATCCATCCATTGGTGGACATAGGTCTTTAACATATCTTGGCTGCTGTACATATTGAAAATACAGTCATTTTTAACTGTACAGTTCCATATGTTCTGGCAAGTAAATATATCTGGATTTCTACCTCTACAATAAAAATATATGACATTTTCATCATCCCAAAAGGTCCCTTAGTTCTTTCTTTCAGTTAATCCTCATTATTCTTAGCTCCTACCCACAACTTAAGTTCCTGGAAATCACTGATCTATTTTCTAATAGTTTTGTCTGCTCTAAAATTTTATATAAAAGAAATTATGTAACATACCTTTCTGTGTTTGACTTTTTTCACTCAGCACAATCCACTGTGTCTTGGTATTAGTAGTTTTATTAAGTAGTATAATATTGTATGCATGTACCCCAGATTGTTTAGCCACTCCTCTGGTAATTATATTTGACTTGCTTTCAGTTTTTTGCCATTATGGATAAGCTGCAAGGAATGTTTGTGTTCAAGTCTTGTATGAACATATACTCTCATTTCTCTTGGGTAAAGGTTCTGGAGTAGAACTGTTTGGACATATGGTAAGTATATGTTTAGTTTTATAAGAAATTGCCACTATCTTCCACAGTGATTGTAACATTTAGAATTCCCACTAGCCAAAGTAAGAAATTTACTACCAAAATAATGTTACCATGTGTCTGATTATTTTTACCCATGGAAAGAAAGTATGATACACAAGTCTTTCATTAATGTTTGGGTGCATATGGACTCACCTTATTTTCTCTATCCTTGGAGCCAACACTTGTATAATTATTTGATATATATAATTTTTTTTATCAAAAGCATTGGTGCACATCAGTGAGAACTTTAAACCACCTTGAAAATGACTTTTAGAATATTTCATTAGCAGACTGTCTTTCAGAGCCTGAGTTGACATTCATGTTTCTTCATACCAGTCTTTCATCCATAAAACCCTTTGTTCTGCTGAACAGTTTTCAGACAATGTAGGCAATCAAAAAAAAAAAAAAAAAAAAAGGAAAAGAAAAAGAAAGAAAGAAAGCATCCATTCCAGCATTTGATCAGTCTTATTCAAATCTCATCTATTAATAATCTTTTGAAACCTAAGAATTTTATTTCCTTTCTTTCAGTATCATATTTTTAAAAAAGCCTCCCAAGTTTAATGAAATGGGAGTTTGATATGTCATAGGAATGAGGCACAATTCATAAAAAAAAAAAAAGAATTCCCACTAGCAATGTGTACGTAAATCACTATTGTTAAATGGCGTATTTACATGTCTAGTACCACAAATCGGTTGATAGAATGAGGTTATTATATCCTAGCTGATTTTCTGTTTAATCATTCTACAAATTACTAAGAGAAGGGTGATGAAATTAACTATGAAAACCATTAATTTGCCTTTTCTCTTTCAGTTCTATCGTCTTTGCTTCATGTACTTTGGGCCTCTGTTATATGGTGAATATACATTTATGATGTTAAGTCCTCTTGATAAACTGACTGTATTCTCTGGAAATGATCTCTTTTCCCACTGGCAATATGCTTGCCCTGAAGTATAGTCTTCTGATATTGATTAACCACATCAGCTTTAAAAAATATGATTATTTGGGACCCCTTTGAACAGGCAGATACTTACAGTTTGTTGATTAAGATTTTGATACAAATTCTGATGTGTGTGTGTGTATGTGTTTTTCCCAAACCACCAAACAAGGTGTCCTATAATTAGGCTCAATTATGACATTCTCTACTAGAGATAATGTCAAATTCCAAAGATTGAGGGCTTGGTCCTATAAGACTACATTCCACTTCAGATGTTACCTGGGTTTCTGACTATACATCAGGGTCCCAGATCCTCTCCTTGGATTAGTTTGCTAGTTAGGCTAACAGGACTCAAGAAAACAGTTTATGTGCTAGATTATAGATTTACTATGACAAGACATAACTCAGGAGCAGCCAGATAGAAGAGATGCACAGGGCAGGGTATGAGGGAATAGTGTGGATCTTCCTGCCATGCCTTCCTCGGGCTGCCACTCTCCCCAGATCTCTAAGGGTTTACCAACCTGGAAGCTCTCAGAACTCTGTCTATTTAGATTTTTATGGAGGGACCATTATGTAGGCTTTATTGATTAGATCATTGGCTAGTGGTGGTTGATTCAACCCCCAGCTGCTATCCCCTCCCTGGTGAGGGGTGTGTGAGTTGGGAGTGGCACTGAATGTTCCAATCCTCTAATCTTATGATTGAGAGGGCAACCAGCTCTCATCTTTAGGTGCTTTCCAAATGTCACCTCATCACCATAATGAAAGATCCCTTAATGACCCTCAGGAAACTCTTAGGAAATTCCAAGGGTTTTAGGAGTGTGGACTTATTAAACAAAACCGTGAGAGTTGCAAGTTAAGTTTTATTGGGGGCAAAATGAGGAGTGCAGCCCATGAGATAGCACCTCAGATGGCTCTGAGAAACAGCTGCTAAGAGGCAGAGGGGAAAGATCAATATATGTATGATTTTGGTAAAGGGGGAATACATGCAATCAAGCACCTATTTTTCTAAATGATGTCTACTAGTCTGGTGGAGCTTTTTGCTAGTCATGGGGAGCAGTCATCACTATGAAGGATTTTAGTGCTTTTCCAGATATGGGGAGATAAAGAATCAGGTCATAAAATCAGCTCCTGAAAATATCTAACTATCTGAAGACTTGTCCTGCCAGTTTTTCCCCCAAGCACAGAATGCCTAATTTCTGCTTTCCACCCTGAACTCCTTTCAGGGGATGTTGAAAGGTCAGCAACTGCAACAGCACATGATTTAATGCTTGTAGAGGTAGATGCCAAGTGCCCACAGTAAATGCCAGTATGTAGTTGACAGGAGCTCTGTGCCAGAAAAGGAGATGAAAACTAAGTATGAATTTATTGTAAATCACATTATCACAATTGACTTTAAAAATCAAGTCATAAACTTGTATTACAAATTAAAAGTGAGCTTCTTAAAAAGCTCAGCTTGACCAGATATTAAACAATTGAAAAATCCTTAAAAGTGTATCAAGAAAAACAGGCTCAAAAAAACCCCTTACATTTGTTAGTATCCAAAAGATAGATCTTTTTGATCTGATATAAATAGACTAATGATGTTTCTCCAGCAAAGATGGGTTTATTTGAGACAAGTGGAAAATTGCAATTTGGCATATGTAACCATTCATCCATGTGCAAGTCTCCACAAAGCAATAGAAGGAGGATGTTTTTATAGAGAAGGAAGTTGGGAAAGCCCCAAGAAAGAAGACGTTTTCTTCTTCCTGTTGGACTCTGCTGTTGTCACAGGGCACGAGAGCACCCCATTCTAGTCTCCTAACTCTATTTCATTGAAATTTCCATTTACTAATATTAAAGTCTATAGTTAAAAATATTAAAAACCCTAAGCTGCATAGGTAATGCAGATACTTCTAATTATCTGGTCAGTGGGCAACAACCAAGCACTGGAGGGCGTTAGCTCCAACCTCTTGTTCATTTTTTACTGCTGGAATTCCATATTTATTTCTTCTTATTGGATGACTAAACAATAAAGCTAACCTTTTCTTAGGCCAGCCTTACTTAGCCTTAGGAATAGATGAGAGCTGGTTGCTCTCACAACCGTAAGAATAGAGGATTGAAACTTTCAGTGCTACCTCTACTCACACTTAGGGTCAGCTACTTTTGTCTCTTTGCCATGTCATGGTTTAGGGTTTTCTGGGCATCAGCAGAAGTAACTGAGGGCTTCTCTGGTGTCTCAGATGGTAAAGAATCCGCCCGCAATGCAGGAGACCTGGATTTGATTCCTAGATTGGGAAGATCCCCTGGAAGAGGGCATGGCAACCCACTTCAGTATTCTTGCCTGGAGAATCCCCATGGACAGAGGAGCCTGGTGGGCTACAGTCCATGGGGTCACAAAGAGCTGGACATGACTGAGTGACTAAGCACAGCACAGAGGTAACTGAATCTCTGCCAACCTTGAGGTGGCTGTTGACCTTGGACTCATCTCTTTGATTTTCCTTCACCTTTTTTTGCTGTCTTTTCTGTGCTGTCTTTGGTGAGGAGGGTCCCTAAGAAATCATAATTTACAACTCCAATGCATATTCTGTCTCACTGTTATTAAAAAACAAAATTTAAGTGTAAGTTTAAAGATCAGATTGGTTTTATTCAATGATTCATGATTCAGGCAGCATCCCACCTAGTGAATAGAAAAGCTGCTGAAAAGGCAAGATTTTTGTAGACAGAAGGGGGCAGGCAAGGGAAAAAAGTAGATTACCTGATCTTTCTTTGGGGAATGGAAGGGGTCTCTTGGGCAGGATTACCTTATTACCACTGACCAGGAAATTCCAGACTGACCAGTTAAGATCACATTCCTGCAGAAGATTGAAACTACAATTTGGTTTGGTATTAAGTTTTGGCTTGGTGAGATCGGCTTAGCACAAGTGATTCCATTTTGGGTCTGATGTTTCTTTTAAAACATTAGTCGACCTTGATCTCCTATCTCCTGGTTATCAGCACACTCCCCTGTTTTTTCCTGCACCAGAGGGTTAGAAGACTGTGGCTGTTGCTCATGGGGTCTCCATGTGTAGTACAGTGGGAGCTATGGCCTGAGGTTGGGCTGGCACTGTTGGGCCTGGTCTTCTGGACCATGCTCCCATGCCTCGATATCTTCCCTTCTTTTCTGTTTTGGTAATTCTGGTAATTGGCAGAGAACCCCTACTATGTGGGGAGCATCTATAATGGTTACCGTCTGCTGCATGTTTACGGCCTTGGACTGAAACTCCAGTAAGGCTTGTAACATTTGTTGCCTCCATACCCTTTTCTCCTCAACAACATCAAATTCCATGGTGTTTCCATCTCCTACACTGCAAATCTGGATACATGTGGTATCATGTATTACTACCTTATTCCTTTCTATTACTAAAATATTTAATTTTATGGCTATTCTACACTTTACCTATTTGTCATTTGGTAGACATTTTGTTTTTTCCACTTTTGGGGTATTATGAATAATACTACAATTAATATTTATAGAAAAATTTTTATATGGATATACAGTTCCAATTTTCTAGGGTATAGGAGTAGATTTGCTGGGTTATGATACCTCTGTGTTTAACATTTTGAGAAGCTGCCAAATTGTTTTCCAAAGTGTGTGCATCAATTTACATTCCTGCAGGTTAATTATGTTGAAAAAAATTTTCGTGGGCTTCAGATCAGATCAGTCAGTCACTGTGGGCTTATTGGACTATTATATATCTTCTTTGGAGAAGGCAATGGCACCCCACTCCAGTACTCTTGCCTGGAAAATCCCACGGACGGAGGAGCCTGGTAGGCTGCAGTCCATGGGGTCGCTAAGAGTCAGACATGACTGAGCGACTTCACTTTCTCTTTTAACTTTCATGCATTGGAGAAGGAAATGGCAACCCACTCCAGTGTTCTTGCCTGGAGAATCCCAGGGACGGGGAAGCCTGGTGGGCTGCCGTCTATGGGTCGCACAGAGTCGGACACGACTGAAGTGACTTAGCATAGCATAGCATAGCATAGCATATCTTCTTTGGAGAAATGGCTAGTTAAATTCTTTGTCTAGCTACCATATGACCCTGTAATCCCACTTCTGGGCATGTATGTGGAGAAAAATGTGATCCAAAAGTATACCTGTACCCCACTGTTCATTGCAGTACTGTTTGCAATAGCCAAGACATGGAAGCAGCCTAAATGTCCATAGTTAATCAGCTATACCCCAATACTAAATAAAAAGCTTAAAGTTTGAGGGAAAAAAATCCTTTGTCTATTTTTAAGTTGGGTTGTCTTTTTGTTGTTTTTTTCTTTATATATTCTGGATATGAGCTAGACCATTTATATTTAACATGACTATTGATGGGGTTTGGTTGATCTGGATTTTGCTATGACAAATCTAGACAGCATATTTAAAAGCAGAGACATTACTTTGCCAACAAAGGTCTGTATAGTCAAAGTTATGGTTTTTCCAGTAGTCATGTATGGATGTGAGAGTTGGACCATAAAAAAGGCTGAGCACTAAAGAATTGGTGCTTTCAAATTGTAGCGCTGAAGACTCTTGAGAGTCCCTTGGACAGCAAGATCAAACCAGCCAATCCTAAAGGAAATCAACTCTGAATATTCATTGGAAGGACTGATGCTGAAGCTGAAGCTCCAATACTTTGGACACCTACCTGATGCAGAGCTGACTCATTGGAAAAGATCTTAAAGCTGGGAAAGATTGAGGGCAGGAGGAAAAGGAGGTGACAGAGGATGAGATGGCTGGATGGCATCATTGATTCAATGGACATGAGTTTGAGCAAGCTCTGAGAGATAGTGAAGGACAGGGAAGCCTGGCATGCTGCTTCCATGGGGTTGCAAAGAGTCAGTCTTGACTTAGTGACTGAACAACAACAACTGACTGTATAGTATAAGAATCTTTCAAACTTACATTTTTTTTCTCCTTCCAGCTTTTTGTTATTATTTTCATGTATTTTACTCCTGCATGCTACAAATGCCACAATGCATCATTATTATCTTTGCTTTGAGTAATCAAAAAATTTTTAAGTATTTAAAAAAATTAGCTGGTTACAAAGTATCTTGGTTATAGTTTGCTTGTTTAAAGTGATTACTTCATGTAGGCAATCTGTGAAGTGATCTGTACTTTTTTTTCTTTTGGCTCTAAATTTTTACTTAAGCAATGGAAAAAGCAGGTGTTGAGTCAGATAATTCTGGAAACTAAGTTCCAAGCTGCTTACTGGGCATTTTGGGAGCCCATGGATTGATACATCTTAGTAATCATGGGTGAGCTTTCACCTGTCAGCAGACTTTGAATCCCTGGTGTGTATTGTAAATAGCCAAAAGTTTGGAACGCTTCCATATTTGAAGGTGCTAGTTTTATTGTCCATTTATTACATTGCTAAGTGAATGGAACTAATAACAGGAAATTCATTGAAACAGAAAACTTAATAATACCCCTGAGTATTCATTGGTAGCAAGTTCAATTATAGTCATGCAATGATCACTTGAAAATCTGATGTCAGATAGATAAAAATCACAAAGCTTTCAAGCATGAGATCCACCTTGTACAGAATTTTGTGCTCTGTGATTTTTACATCCTAGACTTCTGTAACAGAGTGTAAGAAGAGAACTGAGTCATTAGAGGAGATATAAGAATAGATGGTAAGTGTTTGATATCAGAGGAAAATCTATTTTAAACAAGCAACGTAAGTTGATAAACAAATGTTACCTATGGCTATGCTATGCTATGCTAAGTCACTTCAGTCGTGTCCGACTCTGTGTGACCCCATAGACGGCAGCCCACCAGGCTCCCCCTCCCCCGGGATTCTCCAGGCAAGAGCACTGAAGTGGGTTGCCATTTCCTTCTCCAATGCATGAAAGTGAAAAGAGAAAGTGAAGTTGCTCAGTCATGTCCGACTCTTAGCGACCCCATGGACTGCAGCCTACCAGGCTCCTCCGTCCGTGGGATTTTCCAGGCAAGAGTACTGGAGTGGGGTGCCATTGCCTTCTCCGATGTTACCTATTAAACATTGAGAAATACTGTTTTGGCCTTTAAAAGAGAATCCAGAATTTAGTAGAGCTTCTGGGTCGATTGATTTGATTTGATGACACACAGTTTCCCTATCTTCTTTTTGCCTCACCTTTATAAAGTGGTAATGATAATTGCTACTTATTTAAAGTGGATGTTGAGGTGGGGAAGAGAGGAGATAATGAGATCTTTAAGAGAAATTTAACTTCCTAGAGTGGTAAATGAATAGTGGTCTTTCTGTATACCTAAACTTTCCTGTACCTAAGTCACATTGCCACCTTTAAAATCATTGCAAGGAAGGCAATTGTATTAGTTAGGGTTCTCCAAATAAACATAATCAATAAGATCTCTGTTTATATATATCTGTATCATCTATCTATTTTGATTGAAATAAATTTTATGTATGAGGGAGAGAGAGGGAGAGAGGAGAGAGAGACTTATCTTAAGGAATTGACTGGTGAGTTTCTGGGGCCTGACAGATCTGAAGTCTGCAGCGCAGGCTGCAGGCTGGATATTCTGTCAGGAGTCAATCTTTCAGTCTTGAATCTAAAAACAGTTTGGAAGCCAAATTCCTCCTTTTGGGGTTCTTAATTTTTTTTAAGAATTTCCACTGATTTTATTAGACCTACCCACATTATTAAGGGTAATCTGTTTTACCCAAAGCCTACTGATTTAAATGTTAATCACATCTGAAAACATTGTCATAACAACATCTAGATGATACTTGACTGCACAACTGGGTATGATGGCCTTGCCAAATTGACATATAAAATTAACTGTCACAATAATTAAAGGAATATAAATAATAATGAATATAAAATCAAGTGACTTGCCCAAGTGAACTAGAGGTATGAGAGATAAGTTGACTAAAGGAGTAAAAACAAGAATTGAAATTTTAGAGATATTAATGCATGAAATAGGTTCTTCACTTTTTTTTTAAATCCACCCTTTAAAATTTTTTATTTATATATTTTTGGCTGTACTGTATCTTCCTTGCTCAGTGGGCTTTTCTCTAGTTGTAATGAGTGGTAGCTATTCTTTTAGTTGCGATGCATGGGCTTCTCACTGAGGTGGTTTCTCTTGTTGTGGAACATAGGCTGTAAGGCATACGGGCTTAAGTAGTTGCAGCACATGGGGTCAGTAGTTGCTGCTCTCGTGCTCTAGAGAACAGGCTCAGTAGTTGCTGCGTATGGGCTTGGTAAAGAATCTGCCTGCAATGCAGGAGACCTGGCTTCAATCTCTGGGTGGAGAAGATCCCCCTGGAGAAGGAGACAGCAACCCACTCCAGTATTCTTGCTTGGAGAATCCCACAGACAGAGGAGCCTGGTGGGCTACAGTCCATGAGATTGCAGAGTCAGACATGACTTAGCGGCTAAACCACCACCATTGGCTTAGTTGTTCTGTGGTATGTGGGATCCTAAGCCACCAGGAAGCGCAGGTCTTCACTTGATAATGTTTTTTAATTCAGCAGGGCAATAGTAGAACCTAAAATTAACCGGATTTGATACAACTCCTTAAAAACTTTTATGTTTTCTTCCCCAGCTTTACTGAAGTATAACTGACAGACAAAAAATATATATATTTAAGGTGACAATGTGGTGATTTGCTGCACCTATATGTTGTGACATGATTACTAAAATCAAAACACTTTTACATATTCTTGACACAAAATTTTAAGCCTAAAGTTTATATCATGTCATATTCCATAAAATATGCAATTTGTTTATATTAACTAAAGATAAATACTTTCTATAATAAATGTTTGTTGAATGAATGAATGGCCTTTGAGTAACAGATTCTGGGACTTACTCAAATATAGTTTAAATGGTTCTCATAATAGTTAATGACTGAAATGGAATGGCAAATAGGCTTAGTTTTACCTTTCTTGGCCAGAAGGCGGCAAGGGTATTGAAAAGGAGAAATGCAAAATTTATAGAGAAGGAAGGGGATTAACAAATTCAGAGACCAATATTAAAAGGGTGAAACTATTTAAATAGAAAACCATTTATTAATGTCCAATCATAATGTTTAAACAGAAATGACATTGTAACAGATTCAACAAAGACTTTAAAAAATGGTTCACATCAAAAATATCTAAAAAAATGAGTCTATGGCATTAAAAAAACAAAGCAGTATGCTGTGAAGAATAAAATCTTCAAAAAGGAAACTAAGTAAAATATATTAATACTAAAAGATTTAGTAGTTCACCTAGCTTAGCTCTCTGGAGGCAACTGCTGAGTAATGGAAAAATCAAAGGGCGGGGGAATTGGGACAGAGTCCCAATTCTGCCATGCAAAAGCTGGGCAATCCACAATCCATCTCTGAACTTAGCTGCACCCCACTTATTATTAGAGAAATACAGCTGTCAAAGTTTAGAGTGTCCCTAGGAGCTTCTGCCTTCTCTCTTCTTTAGGGTTTAAGCCCCTGGCTTTCAACTGACACAGGCACTTCTCTCATACAAGATGGCTCCAAGCAAGATCAGAGAAGAAAATGTATCATATAACATCTCTTATATGTGGAATCTTAAAAGAAATGACACAAATGAACTCACAGAGCAGAAAGAGACTCACAGACTTAGAAAACAAACTTACGGTTGCTGGGGGAAGGGATAGTTAGGGAGTTTGGGAAGGTCATGTACACACTGTTGTATTCAAAATGGATAACCGACAAAGATCCATTGTATGGCTACTATCTACTCAATGTTATCTCAATGTATCTCAGTGTAGATACTCAATGTATCTACTCAATGTTATGTGCCAGCTTGGTTGATGGGGAGGGGGAGGTTTGGGGGAGAATGGATACATGTGTATGTATGGCTGAGTCCCTTCGCTATTCACCTGAAACTACCACAACGCTGTTCATCGGCTATGCATGCATGCGTGCTAAGTCACTTCAGACCTGTCCGACTGGGACCCTGTGGATGCAGCCTGCCAGGCTCCTCTGTACATGGAATTTTTCAGGCAAAAATACTGGAGTGGATTGCCATTCCCTTCTTCAGGGGATCTTCCCAACCCATATCTTTTACGTCTTCTGCATTGGTAGGTGGATTCTTTATCACTGGCGACACCTGGGAAGCCCAGTGTCGGGCTTTTAACAAAGCCACGATCTTTGCTTTTTTAACAAAATAAAAAGTTAAAAGATCGTGGCAACTCAGGGTTTTACAAATTCCGTTTTGAAGCTAAAATTATAATAGTCTACCACGATGGAGCTCAGTTTCCCCTTGGCAAAGGGAGTCATCGCTTAAGTGTGTCTTTGCCAAGGCTTGAGCCTGTAGTGCTGAACTAGAGATCAGGTGGCAACAAAGAGAGAAGAGGCAGATAAAGATGGGGTTTGGAATATCTCTGAGCAAACAGTAAGGATAACTGGACTCAAACTGGGGATTCACAAGTTAAAGGAGGCTGCTGCTTACAATGTTTGATCCCTGACAATTCACCATACTCCTGAGAGGAGTGTTATCAAATATGGGAAAATTCTTAATGTCTACATTGCAGAGCTGGTGTGGGAATTGTGGAGCTCTTGGGAGAAAGGCAGATGGCAGGGAAAGGATAGGAAGGGGGCAGATTTTAATTTTCTTGTAGCATTTTATGAAGAATATCAATATACATCAATATAACAACAGTGATATCCAGTGGGGACTCTAGTCCCTTTTGTTCAGTTGCCCCTTTGTAGATATGATTTTTATGGTTTTTCTTAAAAATATGGGCAAATATTTTAATGCACAGATTAACTTCCTCCCAAATTTTGAAACTTCATTTCAGTGTTACTTTACAGATATTTTTTCAATTAGTTCATGGAATATTTGGTGAGTTTCTCCTTTGTGCCACATACTTTATTTACTATGTGGGTAGAAAAATGAATGAGATATTTACCTTCCTTCAGGAGGTGCATACTTGCACTTTCTTCCTCCCTAAAGGACATTTTCTATTTTTTGCTTTTAAGCAGCATGACACAGAGGTTGAGAGTGTAGGCTTTTGGAAATAGGAAAATCTTTTGAACAGGAAACTCAAATCCTATTTCAACCAATTGCTAACTGAGTGATCATGAGTAAATTAACTCAACCCTGACAACATTTTGGAAAGTAGTTTGACAACACTGTGTTTTGAGTCACAATTTTTGAGCTAGTAAATTCATTTCTAATAAATAATTTCTAAAAGTAATAATTTAAAATATTGGAGAGTTTATAATCATGCAAAAGTATTTGTTGAGCTAATACTGTTGTTCTATGTTTCTACACTTAAAGGTCCCCATCTGCAAAATTATTTATGGGTTGGTCCATCTGTGAGTTTACTGAATGACTCAAGGAAGGAGTGAAATTTAATGTGTTTACAGCAAGATAGCACTAATCATGTGTAGTCACCAAAAACGAAGAATAACAATGCTTTTTGTGTACATTTCTTCCCTGCAGGTATATTGGTCATTTTAATGTGCCTCACTTCTCCAACTTTTTGATTATACTTCCTAAGCCCTCCAGACTTTTTTATTTTCAGGAAGAAGAAAAAATATAGAACAGATATAAAATATAATACAAATATAAAACAGATCAGCATGATAGCAGACAAAGAGTGCAAAGGTTGAAGAGAAGCAAAGAAAGATGTAATGGGACGGTTGAAGGAGGTGCTCTGCCTCTTATCAGAAGAATGAAATCTTTAAAAATCAGGAGACTGTTAAAATCTACTTTCAACTGGCAGTGTGTACTTGTTATTTTTATCATATATGTTTTTGTTTTTATGGACTCTTTAGGGCAGAAACTGCTTAGCATTTCTTCAGGGGCTTCTGTAGTTTAAAGCATGGAAGTCTTGGTCACTGTTGAACTTATTATGGCTGGGAGTTGGGATCTCATTCACTGCTGAACACAAGCTTTGGGGATACAGTCATAAACGGGAGATCTAGTCTTTGTTCTTGAAGGGTTTATATTTGGAAAAGCAGACAGTAGATATGAATGCAAATAATTTTGATAATTTCAAGTCTTTATAAGTGCTACAAAAAAGATGGACTAGGATATTGTGTAAGTGAGGGGTTGTTCTTTTGGTTATAGTTGTCTGCAGGGCCTCCATGAGAGGGTCATATTTGAGATAAGACCTTAAAAATGAGAAAGATAGAGCCCTGGGAAGTCTGGGGAAAGAATATTCCTTGGGCACAGATACTGTTGGGGCATTCACTAAATATTGTTTGATTAAACAGTGAGCCCTCTCTCTTTTTCTTTCTTTCTCTCTTTCATATTTATTAATTTTGCTGTGTGCAAATAAATGATCCTGCATGCAAGAAAAGATCCTGCATGCAGGCTCTTTAGTTGCAACATATGAACTCTTGGTTGCACTATGTGGGATCTAGTTCCCCAACTAAGGATTGAACACAGTGCCTGCATTGGGGGCCTGTAGTCTTAGCCCACTGGTTCACCAGGGAAATCCCTCTCACTTTTTTTCACCTACTTTTTTGTGGTTCTTGTTTTAGGCTACTTAATACATGACCTACATTTTCTCTCTTAGGGATTTTTGGGATGGTTTTTTGCAGATAACTCTTAGTTATAATAAAAAGAACAGACTTATATGCATTACAAGTGCCAGGCTATATGTTAGCCACTTGAATAACAGTTTGTGAAGTAGGTTTGTGTGCATTTGTGCCTATGTGCTAAGTTGCATCAGTCGTGTCCAATTATATGCACTATAGCCCGCCTGGCTCCTCTATCTGTGGCATTCTCTAGGCAAGAATATTGGAGCGGGTTGCCACTTCTTCCTCCAGGGGATCTTCCTGACCAAAGGATTGATTTGTACATATGAGGAAACTGGGCTGGAAGAAGCACAAGCTGGAATCAAGATTGACAGGAGAAATATCAATAACCTCAGATATGCAGATGACACCACCGTTACGGCAGAAAGTGAAGAGCCCCTTGATGAAAGTGAACAAGAGAGTGAAAAAGTTGGCTTAAAGCTCAACATTCAGAAAACTAAGATCATGGCATCCAGTCCCATCACTTCATGGGAAATAGATGGGGAAACAGTGGAAAGAGTGGCTGACTTTATTTTCTTGGTCTCCAGAATCTGCAGATGGTGCAGATGGTGATTGCAGCCATGAAATAAAAAGACACTTACTCCTTGGAAGGAAAGTTATGACCAACCTAGACAGTATATTAAAAAGCAGAGACATTACTTTGTCAAAGGTCCATCTAGTCAAGGCTATGGTTTTTCCTGTAGTCATGTATGAATGCGAGAGTTGGACTATAAAGAAAGCTGAGTGCTGAAGAATTGATGCTTTTGAAATGTGGTGTTGGAGAAGACTCTTGAGAGTCCCTTGGACTGCAAGGAGATCCAACCAGTCCATCCTAAAAGAGCTCAGTCCTGGGTGTTCATTGGAAGGACTGATGTTGACACTGAAACTCCAATACTTTGGCCACCTGATGTGAAGAGGTGACTCCTTTGAAAAGACCCTGATGCTGGGAAAGATTAAGGGCAGGAGGAGAAGGAGACGACAGAGGATGAGATGGCTGGCTGGCATCACCGACTCAATGGACATGGATTTGGGTGGACTCAGGGCGTTGGTGATGGACAGGAAGGCCTGGCATGCTGCGGTTCATGGGGTCGCAAAGAGTCAGACATGACTGAGCGACTGAACTCAACTGAACTGAAGCTCAGAGAGGCTACGTAATTTTTCTAAAGTGACCTTTTGTCAAAGTCTCAGCTCACCTCTTTTTAAAACCAGAGCAAAAACTCTGTTTACTAACGGTAAATAAATTTCTCTGGAGCTAAAGAAGCAGTAACTACCATCTGCTGCCCCTGGGAACAGCTTAAGGACATAAAGGAAACTACCTTGGCTTTGAAAATTTCAGCCAATCCCAAAATTTAGTGCTTTTCATTAGTTTTTTCTTTTTTTTTTTTTAATTTATTTTTTAATTGGAGGATAATTGCTTTACAGAATTTTGTTGTTTTCTGTCAAAACTCAACATGAATCAGCCATATGTATACATATATCCCTCCTTTTGAACCTCCCTTGCATCTCCCTCCCCATCCCACCCCTCTAGGTTCATACAGAGCCTCTGTTTGAGTTTCCTGAGCCATACAGCAAATTCCCGTTGACTGTCTATTTTAAATATGGTAATGTAAGTTTCCATATTACTCTTTCCTTACATCTCACCCTCTCCTCCCCTCTCCCCATGTTCATAAGTCTATTTTCCATGTCTGTTTTTCCATTGCTGCCCTGAAAATAAATTATTCAGTACCATTTTTCTAGATTCCGTATATATGTGTTATAATACGATATTTATGTTTCTCTTTCTGATTCACTTCACTCTGTATATAATAGGTTCTAGTTCATCCACCTCATCAGAACTGACTCAAATGTGTTCCTTTTTATGGCTGAGTAATATTCCATTGTGTATATGTACCACAACTTCTTTATCCATTCATCTGTTGATGGACATCTAGGTTGTTTCCATGTTCTAGCTATTGTAAATAGTGCTGCAATGAACAATGGCATACATGTGTCTTTTTCAATTTTGGTTTCCTCAGGGTATATGCCTAGGAGTGAGATTGCTGGGTCACATGGTGGTTTTATTCCTAGTTTTTAAAGGAATCTTCTTACCATCTTCCACAGTGCCTGTATCAATTTACATTCCCACAAACAGTGCAAGAGTGTTTTCTTTTCTCCACATCCTCTCCAGCATTTATTGTTTTTAGATTTTGATGATGGCCATTCTGACTGGTGTGAGGTGATGACTAATTGTAGTTTTGATTTGTATTTCTCTAATAATGAGTGATGTTGAGCATCTTTTCATGTGCTTGTTAGCCATCTGCATGTCTTCTTTGGAGAAATGTCTGTTTAGGTCTTTTTCCCACTTTTTGATTGGGTTGTTTGTTTTTCTGGTATTGAGCTGTATGAGCTGCTTGTATATTTTGGAAATTAATCCTTTGTCAGTTGTTTAGATTTTTTCTTAAACATGCATATGGGCTTCAGTTTTTTATGATACCCTTCAAAGTCAGAAATTCTTCCCATACCCTGGCTTCTCTCTTGATCTTTTTGACAGAAGACCTAGACATCTGTTACAACTAATCACATAGAAAAGATGTCTAGTTCCTATGCTACAGTTCAGAAAACTGAGGCTTAAGGAAGTGAAGGCCAAACATTATAGTTATATGAATTCACCACATGTGCTCTTATGAAGAGCCTTCTACCTTCTCCTTCTTAGTTGAAAGCAAAACAACTCTATTCTTCTCTATGAATGCATTGCTGACCAGGAATTTATGAGAACAGGCCTCCCTATCATAGAATATTGCTTCATAAGAAATATAACCTTATTAGACTTGACTTGGAGAAGGAAAAATGTACTCATAATCCCATGAAATCAGCATTTACATTTCCTTTCTGTATGCACCCCCCATGCATGGTTTTAATACTTTGTTTTAAAACAAAGTAACCCATGCTTATGGACAAATTTGAACAATTACAGAGTATAATATAAAAATTTAAAATGCTGCTAGTATTTTAAATTCAAAGTTAAAATCTAAAATGAACTAGTATTTCCACAGGCAACTAGTGTTAAAATAAGTGTGTAGTCTTCAACACATATCATCTTTCCTTTTAGGAATAAATACATAAACACAGAATTCATGAATATATATGTTTCAATATGTTCATATTCACATATATATACATAAGTATTTTTTGATTCCTTCCTTTGTTTATTCGTTCCTTCCCTCCCCCACTCCTTTCCTCCTCATTCATAATATGTTTATTTATTTAAACTTATTTTTAATTGGAGGCTAATTGCTTTTCAATATTGTGTTAGTTTCTGCTGTACAGCAACATGACCCAACCATAGGTATACATACAGCCCCTTCCTCTTGAACCTTCCTCCCGCCCTTACCCCCACCCCACCTCTCTCGGTTGTTACAGAGCATTGGGTTGAGCTCCCTGTGTTATAGAGCAAAAATATATTTATAATATGCTCTTTTCACTTAACAATGTATTGTTGACATTTTTTGAATTTAATAGTTTGCCATCTTGGCTGTATATTGTAATCACCAGAGAACTTTAAAAGTACTGATAGGTCCAACCTCCAGAGATTCTGAATTAATTTTGAGGTGAGGCCTGAGCAGCAAAATTTAGAAACCCCAACTATGTGGTTTTGAAGTGCAGCTACATTGAGAAACATTGTTTAAATCAATAAACATAGATCATACTCATTCTTATTAATGGCTATATAATATTCCAACTGTGGCTGTACTAAAATTTATTTCCCTATTCCTCTTTAGATAAACATTCAGATTATGTCCGGTACTTCATTTTGCTAAATGTTTTAATAAAATGTATCACCCTGGCCCAGGGATTGAACCTGTGTCTCTTGTATCTCCTGTATTGTAGGCAGATTCTTTAGCCACTGAGCCACCTCTAAAGTCCCAAATCATATTACAGAATAAAAAATTAAGCTTTTAAAGTCACTTTTTAAGTCCATTGTGAAGGATTAGATTCTTTTGCAGGTTACCTGACAAGTTAGCTTCAGTTCAAATAAAAGTATTTTTTGCATACCTTCAGTTCAGTTCAGTTCAATACCTACTGTGTGCCAGAAGCCATGTTTACGTGCTGCAAGGGATAAGTCATATGTGACCATTGTTCTTCAGGAAAATCTTGATTTAATGGGGAGCAAAAACAGATATCTTATTTTATACTTTCTTTCGGATAAAAGAAGTATGAAAGGAAGTGATAGGACTTGATTGCATCAGTTGTGTTTTCCTAAAGGTACTGCTCTTTGAGGTAATCTTAGAGGATGAATAGCATTTTAAGAGTCAGCAATGAAGAGAGTACAGTTGATTAAATGGTTATGTTTTCTGAGCAGAGGGAACAACATAAATAACAAACAAGGATTTTGGAAAGTAACAAGTTGGAGGTAGCATGCTTGGTTGGAGAGAAGATTCTGTACCTGAAAAATAAATGTAGCAGACAGTTGCAGGCTTTGAAAGTATTTTTGATAGGAAGAGTGAAGTAGTGAATGATTTTAGCTGGGAGTTGTATTTTAGAATTCTAAATTGGTGTTGCCTGTGGGTTAGACTGAAATGAAAAAATCACCCAACTAGTGGCTAAGGGTTTTGGACAATTTATTTATTCTTGTAGAGCTCGCTTACCGGCAAGACAGGAACAATAATGCTTATGCAATGGTGCATTTGTGCGTACTTCAGTTGCTTCAGTCCTGTCTGACTATCAGTGACCCTATGGATTGTAGCCTGCCAGGCTCCTCTGTCCATGGGATTCTCCAGGCAAGAATACTGAGGTGGTTGCCATGCCCTGCTCCAGGGGATCTTCCCAACCCAGGGATCAAACCCAGGTCTCTTGCGGTTCCTGCATTGCAGGCAGATTCTTTATTGCAGAGCCAGTGCGGAAGCCCATGCAATGGTAGATATGGCTACACAGAATGGTGTATATAGAGTGCATGGAATGGCTCCTGATATATACTGGGTATAATATGTAGTTTAGTTGCTAAGTCGTGTCTGACTCTTGCAACCCCATGGACTGCAGCCCCTCAGGCTTCTGTATCGATGGGATTTTTCAGGCAAGAATACTGGAGTGGGTGTCATCCTTCTCCAGGGGATCTTCCTGACCCAGGGATCAAACCTGGGTCTCCTACACTGCAAGCAGTCTCCTGCATTGCAGGCAGAATCTTTACCGACTAAGTCACCAAGGAAGACTGGATATATTATAACAATTGTAATTAAATTGATCTTATACAGTACATACCATGATAATAAATAAGCAACCCAGATAGAAATTCAGAGTCACTTCTGTTAGTTCCATTCCTATAACATTAAGGCTAAATTACTGTTCATGTTTTTTTTCCCCACAAGGTCCTTTGGAAACTTATTGGATGGATGCTCTAAACCAAACAAGAGTGACTCAATTTGTTTTCTTGGGATTCACTGATAACTGGGTACTGGAGATACTATTTTTCATGGCATTCTCAGTCATGTATGTGCTAACCCTTTTGGGGAACATTCTGATCATGGTTACCATAGTCTTTACTCCACGTCTTCATATCCCCATGTATTTCTTCCTGAGCAATCTGTCCTTTATTGACATCTGCCACTCATCTGTCACAGTGCCCAAGATGCTGGAGGGTTTGCTTTTGGAGAGGAAGACCATTTCCTTTGACAATTGCATTGCACAGCTCTTCTTCCTACATCTGTTTGCCTGTGCTGAGATCTTTCTGCTGACCGTTATGGCCTATGATCGTTATGTAGCCATCTGTGCGCCATTACACTACCCCAATGTGATGGACATGAGGGTCTGCGTACAGCTTGTCTTTGCTCTCTGGTTGGGGGGTACCATTCACTCACTAGTGCAGACCCTCTTGACCATTCGCCTACCTTACTGTGGCCCTAATGTAATTGATAGCTACTTCTGTGATGTTCCTCCTGTCATCAAGCTGGCCTGCACAGATACATATCTCACAGGAATGTTGATTGTGTCCAATAGTGGAACCATCTCCCTCTTCTGTTTTCTGGTTTTGGTCACCTCCTACACAGTCATCTTGGTTTCTCTCAGAAAACAGTCAGCTGAAGGGCGCAGGAAAGCCCTGTCTACCTGCTCAGCCCACTTCATGGTGGTTGCCCTCTTCTTTGGGCCATGTATCTTCCTCTACACTCACCCAGACACCAACTTCTCCAGTGACAAGGTGGTATCTGTCTTCTACACGATGGTCACCCCTGTGCTGAATCCCCTCATTTACACCTTGAGGAATGAGGAAGTAAAAATGCCATGAAGCATCTCAGACAGAAGCAAGTTTTTTCCATGAAATCGTGTACATGATGGACTTGGAATTATAGATATTATTTTGGTCATATGTTTAATGAGTGACTAAGAGTAAGAAATCAAAGTTATTAGGTGAAATGACCTGGAGAGTAATTTCAGGCCAGACTTCTGTACTAAAGAGGGGGACTTATCAACTATTGCTTAAATAAAGGAAAATATACCTGTTGTAACATGTAAGGGAAAAGGATTGTGACAAGTTTAAAGAAAACTTCTAGTTTCACCAGTAAAAGAACACACAGACTTTGCGGCATAGTCTTAGTTTCAGGAACAAGTAGAGTTCTGAGAGAACCTATTTTTTTGATTTGTACAGTTCTGTAGGTTATTACCTCTGGGAAGCTGTACATTACACCTGTGTTTTATACATTATAGGGATCCTGCTTTCAAATGTATTTTCAAGGTGTTTATTTAAGCTTTATATGGTATTTATTGGTTTCCCTGGTTGCTCAGAGATAAAGAATTCATTTGCCAACGCAGGGAGATGTGAGTTCAATCCCTGGGTTGGGAAGATTCCCTTGAGAAAGGAATGGCAACCCATTTCAGTATTCTTGCCTGGGAAATTCCATGGGCAGAGGAGGTCCATGGGTCTCAAAGAGTCGGACATGATTTAGCAGTTAAAACAACAACAGCAACATATTTATACTGAATTAAACTTTGTCACTTTGAAAGTGATTCTCTTATTTATCTCTATACACATTCTGTACTTTTGGTAGTACTTTATTTTTACAAAATCAAGGTGGAGATCTGTTGGAACTTACTTTAAAATAAACTTTGTTAAGATAGAAGTTAATTACACAAAATGAATTCATTTTAATTGTACAGTTTGATAAAATGTGACAAAGGTTCACTCATGCAACTATCTCCCTAGTCAAGATATAGAACATTCCTATCACCTCCCCCAAATTTCTTCAGAACCTTCCCAGCCAATAATCTTATCCCCACCCAAGTACTCAAGCATCTGATTTTTTCTTGCTGTAAACTAAATTTGTCTTTCCTAGAGTTTCATGTAAATTAAATCATACAGTATGTACACTTTTATGCTTGATTTTTTTGCTCTGTTGGGATAAACTTTATATGGTCATAATGAATTATTTTTTTAAAACATTACTGATTATTGTTTTCACATATTGCTATTCTGTGAGGAATGTTTAAATCTACATTGTGGTGGTTATTGGTCTGAAATTGTTCCTTTTCTATTTTATAAAAATGTGATTTATGGTAGCTTTTAATATCAAAATATAAGAAATAGTAATGTTCAATAAAAGAGAAATCAGAATTTATAATAATTAGAGTAATTACATGTACCAGGAAATAGTGATGAGTTAGTTATTACAATTAAATACTAAATTTAGTTAGAGCTTTTTGGAATTTGTGACAAAGGAAAAAATAAAGGGTTACAGGTGATGTGGCAAATAAAGTAAGAGTCCCCCAAAGATGTTTACATCCAGTCTCTGGAACCTGTTACTATTTTAGGTTGAACAGCAAACAGAGATTAAGGTTTGCTAGTCAGTTGACTTTGAGATAGAAATAGTAGCCTAGATTATCCAGGTAGACCTAATATAATCCGAAATGTTCTTAAAGATATAAGAGGGAAACAAAGGAGAATCAGAGAATGACTATAAAAGTCAGAGAAATTTGATATTGCTGGCTTTAAAGACAGAGAAGGGGGTTACTAACTTAGGAATCTGGGTGGTCTCTAGAAAAAGGGAAGGAAATGGATTCTCTTCTATTACCTTCAGAAAATAATTAAGCCAAACTTTCAGTTGTAAGATAAATAAGTTCTGGGGATTTAATGTATAGCATGATAACAATAGTTAATAATACTCTATTGTATACTTGAAAATTGTTGAGATAACAGATCCTAAGTATCCTCACCAGACAGACAGACAGATGCACGGTAACTATTTGAGGTGATGAATGTATTAATTAGAATTGATTGTGAAAATAATAAAATTATCATGTTGTACACTTTAAATATATTCAATTTTTGTCAATTAGTCCTCCATAAACCTGGGACGAAGAAGGAGAAAGCAGTGTAGACCTATTGAACTTTGATTTTACTTCAGTGAAATTTGTGTTGAACTACTGACAGAGCTGTAAGAAGATAAATTTATGTTGGCTAAATTTCTAAGTTTGTAGTAAAGTTGTTATAGCTGCAATAAAAAATCAGGACAAATTTGTTTATATGGGATTTTCTTTTCACCCAATTAAGGAAGCATATATACCTCCATGATAAAAACTACAAAGCTGTGCTGAGAAAATGTAGAGAGATAGAGACATAGACATGTCCTTGTACAAGAATAAAAAAATTGCTAATATAATGGATTTTCTCAAATTGATTTATAAATTTAGTTTACTTGATAACTCCACAGGACTTTTTTTGGGTCAATAATTTTCAATAATATTTTAAAATTTATTTGAAGAAATAGGTGAAAATAGTTAAGAAGGTACTTGGATTTACATAATTTCTATGTGTTAATTTCCTGAATTAACTAATATCACTCCTAGGAGAAGTATAATAATTCACTGTGGAATGGGAAAGTCCAAATCAAGAAGACTCCAGGCAAATTCCTTAGGTAAAAAGGATGATGGTATACTGTGACCAAGAGGAGTAGGATTAGAGACCCTATAGATAGTCAGAGAGCTGCCATATAAAATAGTTATATCAATTTTAATGGAAATAATGGAATGAAATAGAATACACTTAATAATAAGAATACCTAATATTTCTCTGATTATTCTGAAAGGAATTAGAGGCCTTACAAATAGCTGTGAAAAGAAGAGAAGCAAAAAGCAAAGGAGAAAAGGAAAGATATAAGCATCTGAACGAAGAGTTCCAAAGAATAGCAAGAAGAGATAAGAAAGCCTTCTTCAGCGATCAATGCGAAGAAATAGAGGAAAACAACAGAATGGGAAAGACTAGGGATCTCTTCAAGAAAATCAGAGATACCAAAGGAACATTTCATGCAAAGATGGGCTCGATAAAGGACAGAAATGGTATGGACCTAACAGAAGCAGAAGATATTAAGAAGAGGTGGCAAGAATACACAGAAGAACTGTACAAAAAAGATCTTCATGACTCAGATAATCATGATGGTGTGATCACTGACCTAGAGCCAGACATCCTGGAATGTGAAGTCAAGTGGGCCTTAGAAAGCATCACTAGGAACAAAGCTAGTGGAGGTGATGGAATTCCAGTTGAGCTATTTCAAATCCTGAAAGATGATGCTGTGAAAGTGCTGCACTCAATATGCCAGCAAATTTGGAAAACTCAGCAGTGGCCACAGGATTGGAAAAGGTCAGTTTTCATTCCAATCCCAAAGAAAGGCAATGCCAAAGAATGCTCAGACTAACACACAATTGCTCTCATCTTACACGCTAGTAAAGTAGTGCCCCAAACTCTCCAAGCCAAGCTTCAGCAATATGTGAACCGTGAACTTCATGATGTTCAAGCTGGTTTTAGAAAAGGCAGAGGAACCAGAGATCAAACTGCCAACATCCGCTGGATCATGGAAAAAACAAGAGAGTTCCAGAAAAACATCTATTTCTGCTTTATTGAGTATGCCAAAGCCTTTGACTGTGTGGATCACAAGAAACTGTGGAAAATTCTGAAAGAGATGGGAATACCAGACCACCTGATCTGCCTCTTGAGAAATTTGTATGCAGGTCAGGAAGCAACAGTTAGAACTGGTCATGGAACAACAGACTGGTTCCAAATAGGAAAAGGAGTACGTCAATGCTGTATATTGTCACCCTGTTTATTTAACTTCTATGCAGAGTACATCATGAGAAACGCTGGACTGGAAGAAACACAAATTGGAATCAAGATTGCCAGGAGGAATATCAATAACCTCAGATATGCATTTGATACCACCCTTATGGCAGAAAGTGAGGAGGAACTAAAGCCTCTTGTTGAAAGTGAAAGTGGAGAGTGAAAAAGTTGGTTTAAAACTCAGCATTCAGAAAACGAAGATCATGGCATCTGGTCCCATCACTACATGGGAAATAGATGGAGAAACAGTGGAAACAGTGTCAGACTTTATTTTTATGGGCTCCAAAATCACTACAGATGGTGACTGCAGCCATGAAATTAAAAGACGCTTACTCCTTGGAAGGAAAGTTATGACCAACCTAGATAGCATATTCAAAAGCAGAGACATTACTTTGTCAACCAAGGTTCGCCTAGTCAAGGCTATGGTCTTTCCTGTGGTCATGTATGGATGTGAGAGCTAGACTGCGAAGAAGGCTGAGCGCCGAAGAATTGATGCCTTTGAACTGTGGTGTTGGAGAAGACTCTTGAGAGTCCCTTGGACTGCAAGGAGATCCAAGCAGTCCGTTCTGAAGGAGATCAGCCCTGGGATTTCTTTGGAAGGAATGATGCTAAAGCTGAAACTCCAGTACTTTGGCCACCTCATGCGAAGACTTGACTCATTGGAGAAGTCTCTGATGCTGGGAGGGATTGAGGGCAAGAGGAGAAGGGGATGACAGAGGATGAGATGGCTGGATGGCATCACTGACTCGATGGATGTGAGTCTGAGTGACCTCTGCAAGTTGGTGATGGACAGGGAGGCCTGGCGTGGTGCGATTCATGGGGTCGCAAAGAGTCGGACACGACTGAGCGACTGATCTGATCTGATCTGAGGCCTTTGGGCTATTATTCTGCTGGGCTATTGGGCCATTATTATGCCATATTTTTAAAATACTCATAAAAATAATGCTTATGAGTATTTTAGGGAATTGGGTTCCAGATAATATGGACATACACATACCCAACACAGAGTGAGTGACTCATTAACCATGGTTGAAAGGTAAGAAATGATTGAAATGATGGGAAAGTTCTCAAAAGGATGAAGAATAAGAAACAACTTATTAAAACTGGGGGATGCTCATGAAAATATCTAAACCTTATTATATGCAAATTGGCAAAAAAATGTAGTGCATTGTCAATCCCCTACTATTTCATGAATGTAACCCAAGTCAAAATCAGAGTTTTATGTGTTTGTAAGTGAAATCTGGCCTAGCTATCACTACTACACATACCTGGAAAACTTAGGAGTATTATCTAATTATGCCTCTACAGTTTGGACTTTTATATGAACAGATTTCCATACTCATTAGTACCTTTTTTGCAGAAATAAATTCCTAATCCTCATTTGTTTGTTTCTACAATAAAGTAACTAATTGCTAACTAATTAGAGTAATTAGGTACTCTGTTGCAGAGAAGATGATTGTAATCTGAGGAATTCAATTGTCTATTACAAAGTTGCGGAACAAACTTCCGTGTGATAGTGATTCCTGTCTCCTCTTTAAAGTAAGTCAGCCACAGAACCAGGAGTCAGGTATTTTCATTCTACTTTTTACACTCCTATTTATTCAATGAGTAACTAAGCACATTTTATTTTATCTCTGAGTCTAAAAATCTTTTCCTGTGAAAAGTGAAGTTGCTCAGTCATGTCTGACTCTGCCACCCGGTGGACTGTAGCCCACCAGGCTCCTCTGTCCATGGGATTGTCCAGGCAAGAATACTGGAGTGGGGTTGCCATTTTCATTCTCCATTTCCTGTGAAATGGAGAATAAATGTTTTACATTACTTCTGTAGAGAGTTATGAGGATTAATGTGATTGAAGACTGGTAGTATTAGAAATGCACCCCCACTCCAGTACTCTTGCCTGGGAAATCCCGTGGATGGAGGAGCCTCGTAGGCTACAGTCCGTGGGGCCACTAAGAGTCGGACACGACTGAGCGACTTCACTTTCCCTTTTCACTTTCATGCACTGGAGAAGGAAATGGCAACCCACTCCAGTGTTCTTGCCTGGAGAATCCCAGGAACGGGGGAGCCTGGTGGACGTCCATCTATGGGGTCGCACAGAGTCGGACAGGACTGACGCGACTTAGCAGCAGCAGCAGTATTAGAAATTTTGCTTGCAACTATCAAAAAAAAAAAAAAAAAATTGTTCCACTGTAGTTTTACCAGCTACCACTTAAGTACTGCCACGAAGCGTTGTCTTACTATCACTTTGTGGGTGTTCGTCTGTGTGATTCCTACACAAAGTGATTCTATTTGGGTTCTTTGATGGGCTGTACCTCCTGATTGTCTGCCATTGCCTATAATAAAAGCATTTGTTTCATACAAATTCCATAATTTTCAAATTCAGTTTAGTTATTCCATGAACCAGTCCCAATGAATTAGTTTTTATACCATGCACAGAGTTATCTTTGGGAATGAGATTACTCTGTGATTAGTACTGTCTGTTGTAAGTTAAATTGTGTTGCCCAGGAAACCTATAGAATACCTTAATACCATGATAACCATACTTCTCTACAACTGAAATGGCTTAAATGGCTTAAATTTCCTTCTCAACACAACTCTGTCAAAAGTACCATAAAAATATGACATGGGTCTTGTGACCCACACATTTATTGACCACACCTTTATTGATTGCCTGTGAAAGCCCCCTGCATTTAAGCATGCTCTCCTCCCTGGAGTCAGAGTGAACTGTTGGGTCCCATTATGCCATGCCTTTTGTACACAATCAGAGATACCAAAGGAACATTTCATGCAAAAATGGGCTCCATAAAGGACAGAAATGGTATGGACCTAACAGAAGCAGAAGATATTAAGAAGAGGTGGCAAGAATACACAGAAGAACTGTACAAAAAAGAGCTTCACGACCCAGATAGTCATGATGGTGTGATCACTGACCTAGAGCCAGACATCCTGGAATGTGAAGTCAAGTGGGCCTTAGAAAGCATCACTACGAACAAAGCTAGTGGAGGTGATGGAATTCCAGTGGAGCTATTCCAAATCCTGAAAGATGATGCTGTGAAAGTGCTACACTCAATATGCCAGCAAATTTGGAAAACTCAGCAGTGGCCACAAGATTGGAAAAGGTCAGTTTTCATCCCAATCCCAAAGAAGGGCAATGCCAAGGAATGCTCAAACTGCCGCACAATTGCACTCATCTCACACGCTAGTAAAGTAATGCTCAAAATTCTCCAAGCCAGGCTTCAGCAATATGTGAACCGTGAGTTTCCTGATGTTCAAGCTGGTTTTAGAAAAGGCAGAGGAACCAGAGATCAAATTGCCAACATCCGCTGGATCATGGAAAAAGCAAGAAAGTTCCAGAAAAACGTCTATTTCTGCTTTATTGACTATGCCAAAGCCTTTGACTGTGTAGATCACAATAAACTGTGGAAAATTCTGAGAGAGGTGGGAATACCAGACCACCTGATCTGCCTCTTGAGAAATCTGTATGCAGGTCAGGAAGCAACAGTTAGAACTGGTCATGGAACAACAGACTGGTTCCAAATAGGAAAAGGAGTACGTCAAGGCTGTATATTGTCACCATGTTTATTTAACTTATATGCAGAGTACATCATGAGAAATGCTGGACTGGAGGAAACACAAGCTGGAATCAAGATTGCCAGGAGGAATATCAATAACCTCAGATATGCTGATGACACCACCCTTATGGCAGAAAGTGAAGAGGAACTAAAAAGCCTCTTGATGAAAGTGAAAGCAGAGAGTGAAAAGGTTGGCTTAAAGCTCAACATTCAGAAAACAAAGATCATGGCATCTGGTCCCATCACTTCATGGGAAATAGATGGAGAAACAGTGGAAACAGTGTCAGACTTTGTTTTTCTGGGCTCCAAAATCACTGCAGATGGTGACTGCAGCCATGAAATTAAAAGACGCTTGCTCCTTGGAAGGAAAGTTATGACCAACCTAGATAGCATATTCAAAAGCAGAGACATTACTTTGCCAACAAAGGTTCGCCTAGTCAAGGCTATGGTCTTTCCTGTGGTCATGTATGGATGTGAGAGCTGGACTGTGAAGAAGGCTGAGCGCCGAAGAATTGATGCTTTTGAACTGTGGTGTTGGAGAAGACTCTTGAGAGTCCCTTGGACTGCAAGGAGATCCAACCGGTCCATTCTGAAGGAGATCAGCCCTGGGATTTCTTTGGAAGGAATGATGCTCAAGCTGAAACTCCAGTATTTTGGCCACCTCATGCGAAAAGTTAACTCATTGGAGAAGTCTCTGATGCTGGGAGGGATTGAGGGCAGGAGGATAAGGGGACGACAGAGGATGAGATGGCTGGATGGCATCACTGACTCGATGAATGTGAGTCTGAGTGACCTCCAAGAACTGGTGATGGATAGGGAGGCCTGGCGTGGTGCGGTTCATGGGGTCGCAAAGAGTTGGACACAACTGAGCGACTGATCTGATCTGATCTGAGGAGACACTGTTGCCTGAAATATCCTCTTCACATCCCCTGTTATCCAGTCCACTCAGTACATTACACTCAGAGTACAATGTTTCATCACATTACAACGTGTGTCACCACAACTAGACTGAAGATGCTGGAGTATAGAACCGTGTTTTATTCAACTCGGCATTTTCTCCCAGCCATTAGTGTGATATTGAGTGACTATTGTTTAGTAACAAACGCTGAGCTGAATGAATTCTCTATATAATAACTAGAACGAGTTCATTTAAACACAGATTGTGTCATGTCTGGTCTGTGCTTGCACCATTCCGATAACTTCCTACTATACTGAAAAATATTCCAAACTTCTTGACAGGACATTAAAGTATTTTTTTTGCTTATTAAATATCATTTCTCACCATTCTCTGCCTCACAGTCAAAGTTATAGCCACAGTTCAGTTCAGTTCAGTTCATTTCAGTCGCTCAGTCAGGTCTGACTCTTTGCGACCCCGTGAATCACAGCACGCCAGGCCTTCCTGTCCATCACCAACTCCCGGAGTTCACTCAGACTCACATCCAGTGAGTCAGTGATGCCATCCAATAATCTCATCCTCTGTTGTCCCCTTCTCCTCCTGCCCCTAATCCCCCCCAACATCAGATTTCCAATGTGTCAACTCTTCTCATGAGGTGGCCAAAGTACTGGAGTTTCAGCTTCAACATCAGTCCTTCCAAAGAACAACCAGGGCTGATCTCCTTTAGAATGGACTGGTTGGATCTCCTTGCAGTCCAAGGGACTCTCAAGAGTCTTCTCCAACACCACAGTTCAAAAGCATCAATTCTTCAGCACTCAGCTTTCTTCACAGTCCAACTCTCACATCCATACATGACTAGTGGAAAAACCATAGCCTTGACTAGACGGACCTTTGTTGGCAAAGTAATGTCTCTGCTTTTTAATATGCTATCTAGGTTGGTCATAATTTTCCTTCCAAGGAGTAAGCGTCTTTTAATTTCATGGCTGCAGTCACCATCTGCAGTGATTTTGGAGCCCAGAAAAATAAAGTCTGACACTGTTTCCACTGTTTCCCCATCTATTTGCCATGAAGTGATGGGACCGGATGCCATGATCTTCGTTTTCTGAATGTTGAGCTTTAAACCAACTTTTTCACTCTCCTCTTTCACTTTCATCAAGAGGCTTTTTAGTTCCTTTTCACTTTCTGCCATAACAGTGGTGTCCACATTGGTCTTCTATTTCTTGGAACAGGCCAAGTTCTTTCTAAACATCAATCTTTACATCTGCCATTTCCTCTGCCTAGAAAGTTCATCACCTTTCTTTTCTCATGGTTGGCTCTTTTTTCATCTTTCAGATCTTAGCTTAAATGGCATTTCCTCAGAGAGGCCCTTCTTAACTAAGCAATCTAGAGACAGTCTCTCCTATAACTGTCTAATATCATTGTCTTTCATGGCATTTGTCATGATCTGTAATTAAAATTTGTTTATATTTTGTTCTCTTTTTTCAAAAACTTTTTATTTTGTATTGGAGTATAGCTTATTGGCAAACAATGTTGGGATAGTTTCAGGTGAACACTAAGGAACTCAGCAATACATATGCATGTATCCATTCTTCCCCAATTCTCTTCCCACATATTTTTGTCTTCTATTCTCACTAAACTCTAAACAGCATAAGGAGAACTATGTATTTTATTTATGATTACGAACCTAGTACTTAGCACATAATAGGTGCTCAGTAAATATTTGTCAGATGAATGGATAATAAGATATCCCCATTTTATTGTCTTAATGGAAGAGTTTTTCCTGAACACTTGAGGATATCAACTTCAGTGGTTCAAAGTCTTCCTTCTGCATTACTGAAGTCATTTGCAAACTTACTTTGCCTACTTTACCAGTATTTGCAAAGCTATTAAGGCAAGTGTCTGAGTGAATGATGTTGGCAAGTGCTGCCCAGAAATCTGAACATTTGTTTAGACTTTGGTTATCACCCTAGCACAAAAGCAGGGATAGAAACCACGATGTAAGGAAAATAACATGTTATTGTTGATACATTTGGCTTAACATCCTACCTTCATCATTTCCTAGCTGGGTGACCCTGGGCATGCTGTTTGCTTTTTTTGAGCTTTGGCTTCTTCATGTGTAAACAAGCTTATACATACCTCACAGGGTTGTTGTGAGAATTAAGTAATTACACAGTGCCTAGAACAATTTCCAGCCTGTGGAAGATGTTAAAAATCATAGTAATTGCTATGCTTGTCAGATATTGGACTGGAAGATAGTTTCACAAGTCATATAGTTTGATAAATGTGGCTTGTAACATATCTTTGCTAGGCATTTCTTTAATTTGGAACACCAAGCACCATAAGGGCTTAGACATTTTCATTTTTTTTTTCTCTTCCCTTCACCTTCCCCATTAACTTGTTCAAGGCATTTTTCATGTCTTCATTCCGAAGGGTGTAGATGATAGGGTTCAGCAGGGGTGTGACAGTGGTGAAAAATACAGACACCACCTTGTCCTCTGGGAGGCTGGTGGATGGACGGGAATAGATGAAGATGCAGTGTCCCAGAAAGAGTGTGACCACGGTGAGGTGAGCTGCACAGGTGGACAGGGCCTTCCGCCGGCCTTCTGAGATCTGCTGCCTCAGATTCACCAAGATGACTGCGTAGGACACCACAAGGACCACAAAACAGACCACGGAGATCAGCCCACTGTTGGAGACGATGAGAATCTCAATGATGTGGGTATCAGTGCAGGCCAGTTTGATCACCTGAGGCACATCACAGAAGAAGTTGTCAATCTCATCAGGATCACAGTAGGGCAGCTTGATGGTGAGCGAGGTCAGCGCTATGGAGTGGATGGTACCCCCTGTCCAGAGGGCCACAGCCAACAGCACACACACTTTCCAGTTCATCACTGTCATGTACTGCAGGGGTTTGCAAATAGCCACATACCGATCATAAGCCATGACAGTGAGGAGAAAGATCTCTGTGCAGGCGAAGAGGTGCAGGAAGAACATCTGAGTTACACAGGCATCAAAGGGGATGAGCTTCTCCTCTGACCAGGTGTCTATCAGCATCTTGGGGACAGTGACGGTGGAGTGGCACACATCGATAAAGGATAGGTTGCTGAGAAAGAAATACATGGGGGTATGGAGATGATGGTCATAGATAATAGTTATGACAACGAGGATGTTTCCAATCAGTGTCAGGATATAGAAAACAAGGAACATGGCAAATGCAGCAATCTGCACATTCTGATTTATAGATAAACCTCTAAGATGAAAATATGTCACTACAGTTGTTTGATTGAGTAGAACAGCCTCTTCCATTCTCACTGTTGGACACTCCTGTCAAAAATTAGAAAAAAAAACCCCACTTAATATCTGCATCAATCATTTGGCCACTTAGGTTCTTCTGTGTTTATGACTTCTCTCCATCTACAATTTCTAGTGAAGTATCTCATTTTAAAATCCCCATTCAGCATCTTAAATCATGCTGGACACAGTAGTTGCTAAACACATACTTTTGGAACAAAAGAATAGAAAAAATTAATTCACTAAGAGATGTAAAACAATCTTGGGCAGGGAGAAATCAAATAACTTATTTCTCCCTTATTGTATAAAATATCAGTGTTTAGCTTTAGGTTACAGATTTTTATAGGAGAAGAAATGAAGGTTCTTCTTACCCTCAATAAGTAATTTTTCCAGGGTTATACAAATTATGACCTTGAACATAGTTTTCTTTATTGTCCTGCTGACCACATGTTCACTAACCCACACCTTTACTTTCTTGTTTGCTCTGCCATCATACCCTGAGACTGTAATTTCAGTGATTTAGATTTCCAGAAGGCAGAAGATTTTCACCAAGCTGCTGGCAATGTGGCTGAGATGTTCTTTGAACAATACTTTAGAGGAGGCTGGATAGAACCCAGGAAAACTTAGGAAAACTAGAGAGGATACAGGGAGGCTTGCTTCTTCTCCACCTCTGAGTTGCGGACAGACTTGCTCATTCTTAATCTGGAGGTCAAAATCCAGGCCTAACAGCATCACTGTTTTGGCTAGATTATCCTCAGTTCTTTTAAATTCCAACTCTCGTTGTTTTTCTTTCTTTCTTTTTTTTATTTTGCTTAACTTTACAATATTGTATTGGTTTTTACCATACATCGAGATGGATCCGCCACCAGTATACACGTAAATGTATAGTATTCAATTGCAAAAAAAAAAAAAAAATAAATTCCAACTCTCTTGTCTGACTTGCTGCTGCTGCTGCTGCTGCTGCTAAGTCGCTTCAGTCGTGTCCGACTCTTGCGACCCCAGAGACGGCAGCCCACCAGGCTCCCCGTCCCTGGAATTCTCCACAGTAAATTAACAGTTCGGTTCAGTTCAGTTCAGTCGCTCAGTCCTGTCTGACTCTTTGCGACCCCATGAATCGCAGCATGCCAGGCTTACCTGTCCATCACCAACTCCTGGAGCTCACTCAGACTCATGTCCATTGAGTCAGTGATGCCATCCAGCCATCTCATTCTCTGTCATCCCCTTCTCCTCCTGCCCCCAATCCCTCCCAGCATCAGAGTCTTCTCCAATGAATCAACTCTTCGCATGAGGTGGCCAAAGTACTGGAGTTTCAACTTTAACATCATTCCTTCCAAAGAAATCCCAGGGCTTTTAAAAAAGATTAGCCTACTTTTGACCCAAGCATCACTAATTTTGTAAAATATGTATATATTGGGATTTTCCTGATGTCCAGTGGCTAAGACTCCACATTCCCCTTGCAGGGGGCCTGGGTTCGATCCCGTCAGAGAATTAGATCCCACATGCTGCAACTAAGACCTGATGGTGCACTCCAATTAATAAACAAATATTTAAAAAAGAAATGTATATACTATATAGAGTCACAAGGTCTCAGTTCTTAATGGGATCTGAGAGTTTACCTAATCTTTTTTTTTTTTTTTTTAAATAAGTAGAGAAAACAAAACACAGAGAGGTAAAGCAACTGGCCCAAGTTTACAAAAAACTGGAGTGATAGCTGGGTCTAGAGCTTGGGCCTCCTGACTTTTGGTCCAGGCTTTCTTTACTACCTCTCTGATCTGAACTTTTGTGATAATTGGCATAATGGTGGCATAAAGTACAGTATGTGTCAGTGACAACCTCTCTTTTACTCTCCTAGGTTCATGGGGCAGGTTGGGTGGGCATCTGTGGGAAGCCTCTTTTCTCAGGCTTGCCTCTCATGTGCCACTGCCTGGAAGTGTAGCCTTCTAGGGATGGCCCACCCAAGTAAGCTGTCCTCCTGGTTCCTCAGGTACTATTATCCTATCCCAGGTGGTGTAGTGGTAAAGTATCTGCCTGTCTCTTTGTGCGACCCCATAGACGGCAGCCCACCAGGCTCCCCCGTCCCTGGGATTCTCCAGGCAGGAACACTGGAGTGGGTTGCCTTTTCCTTCTCCAATGTATGAAAGTGAAAAGTGAAAAGGAAGTCGCTCAGTCGTGTCCGACCCTCAGCAACCCCATGGACTGCAGTCTTCCAGGCTCCTCCATCCATGGGATTTTCCAGGCAAGAGTACTGGAGTGGGGTGCCATTGTCTTCTCCGGCAGGAGACGCAGAAGATACTAATTCAATCCCAGAGCAGAAAGATCCCCTGGAGGAGGAAATGGCAACCAACTCCTGTATTCTTGCTGGGAAATCCCATGGACAGAGAAGCCTGGCTACAGTCCATGGGGTGGCAAAGAGTTGGACACCACTGAGCACGCATGATTATCTCATCCTATCCTGCTTTCTTCCTTGATGACTACAGGTTCTTTATTTTGTCTTCAAGATCAGGCTTTCTGTCAGTCAAATGAATCAACTTCACACTGCTTATGAAAAGAGAATAGAGGAAATGTTTCTCTTCTACTCCATTGCCCTTTCTTCTCAAATATTTCCTATGCCTCATTATGATGCTCTTCTGCAGACAATGCCTTTTTTTGTTGTCTGTATCAGAGGAAAGACTAATGGCAGTGTCAAATCAAGGAACTAGCAAGGCAGATCTGTCACAAAGACGGTATTTTGGAGGGCAGAGAAGTCCTTCAGTCATCATTTGAGTTAAACTCACACACAGTATCTAGTGGTTGAATTAATATTTACAGTTACATCTTAATAGCTATGGATTGATTTTACTATTTAAAACTTTTTCTTAGAGTGTCCACTTAAAGTTTTTCCTCCAGAAAACTATTTTAAATGTTTGATGATTTATATGTTATCTTTACAATTTATTACATTCTAAAAAGATGATTGCAAAATTGAAAGCTGAAGAACTAGCCAAGAATGGAACCAGAGGTTTATTTTAAAATCAATAAGAAAAAGGTTACCAGCACAGATAGAGAAGAATGTGCAGTCTGAGAACTAGGTTTGAAATGAAGACTGTTCCCTCATCAGAGGATATGGATGTTCATTTTTAACTAAACTTTTCCCATTGCCATCATTTTTTTTTTTCTATTTCTGTGGAGCCACAGGAAAAAATGTTTTGAGAAATGGGCGTGTTCAATCATAGTAGGAATTTGTTATTAGTTTATATCAAAAGTATGATTCACACATCAAAAATCTAGTGCCTATTGCATACATTTCAGGAAAACAGGAAAAAAACAATTAAAAGCAGAAACATAAAAAAAATGAAAAAGTCTATAAAACTCACCTTGGGTTGTTTCTGATGCTGTCAGCACCTCCAAAGAGAACTGAATTGTTAGTTTTGTATTTTCAATATTAAGAATATTATTTTCTGGTACTTTGTGACGACCTAGAGGCGTGGGTTGGACTGGGAGGTGAGAGGGAGGTTCAAGAGAGGGGAAATATGTAGACCTGTGGCTGATTCATATTGATGTATAGCAGGATCAAACAGTGTTGTAAAGCAATACCATCCAAATAAAAATAAATAAATTAAAAAATCATTAGAAATTTTCTTAAACAAGAGGCATGGGTTTTAAAAGATTGAACAATACTGTGCACAGTCCTCCTGAACTGCCAAGTCTACTGTGGAATGATTTATCAGTTGTGAATTTTCACATAAATATTCAAGTGCTGTGCCTCTGAATGTACATGAAATTCCATCTGACTCAATAAAACAGTTGCCAAAAAAAAAAAAGAGAGTATTATTTTCCAGTAGAAATAGAAATTTATTTTAAGTTCAACTAATCAAATAGCCCCACTTACCTTGACTTTTTTACAAGGAAGATCAGAGCTCATTTAGTTCCCTTGGTTCTTATTCACAGATTTTGGTAATAAGTCACAGTAGATATATTTGGTAATATTTTACCAGAGGTACTTAAGCATTTCTGCAAAATCAGACCTTTGTACCTATGTTATTATCATGCTTTTCAATGTGTAGAGAATACAGCTCTGCTCTAATATTTTCTGGAATTGATTTTCAGTCAGTTGACTATGTGGTATAGGAATGATATCTTGTTTGCACTTTGTCAGGCTGTAGTGGTGAGCAGAAGGGATGAAAGCCACTGCCAACCTCTTTTGCAGGCCCACTAGTTTACCAGGACATGTCTACACAAAACTCGACCTGATTGTTCAGAACCCGTGTAACTGAAGCAACGTGTTTTCTTCGCAGTACACTCTCTAGGTGGAAAGTTTGTCTTGCTAGTTTTAGGCGGGTTATTCTACCTTCAAGTACTGAAGGGAAATTTGTAGAGATAGAAAGCAGCTGGGAAGGGCAGCTGCCGTGTTGGTGGTGTTCTACCTGACTTATATAGGCTTCATGGGAACTCTTAAGCAATGACATCAGCTTCCCCTAGTCACCAGTTAGAAAAAGTTAATTCTGTGGGGACTGAAGTTACAGGCTTTGCAGTCATCACTAAGGGCATTTAATGAGAAAGCAGGACTAACATCTAAATCTTCAGGATGTGTTGCTGCTGCTGCTGCTAAGTCGCTTCAGTCATGTCCGACTCTGTGCGACCCCAGAGAAGGCAGCCCACCAGGCTCCCCCGTCCCTGGGATTCTCCAGGCAAGAACACTGGAGTGGGTTGCCATTTCCTTCTCCAATGCATGAAAGTGAAAAGTGAAAGTGAAGTCGCTCAGCCGTGTTCGACTCCTAGCGACCCCATGGACTGCAGCCTACCAGGCTCCTCCGTCCATGTGATTTTCCAGGCAAGAGTATTGGAGTGGGGTGCCATTGCCTTCTCCGTTAGGACGTGTTAACATGTGATTAAATGAACTATTATTTTAGTGATTACTTACTGTGTGCTTCCGGATGGCTTAAGTGGTAAAGAATTCGCCTGTAGTGCAGGAGATATAGGAGATACGGCTTCAATTCTTGGGTAGGGAAGACCCCTGGAGGAGGAAATGGCAACCCACTCCAATAGTTTTGCCTGGGAAATCCCACGGATAGAAGAGCTTGGCGGACTACAGTCCATGGGATTGCAGAGTCGAACATGACTGAGAGGTGAAGGATGGATACTATGTGCTAAGTATTAGGTTAGGGGCTTTCCTGTTTTTTTAATCCATAAAAAACATACAGCTGAAGAATGGGCAATGGAGTTAAAAATTTAATCAGTTCTCTGCAGAGAGGTCTAGTGTTGGAATTGTAGAGTAGGATTGCTTGGATACATATTACAACATTCTAAGTGTAAATTTGGGTAAGTTATTTAACCTGGAGCCTCCTTTTCTCATCCATTAAATATGAATAAAATTGGTAACATTTTTTAGAGCTCTTAAAATCTTTACAAAGTGTTATCTACATTAATATAATTGTGTGACATATAATTCAAAGAAACAAACCCAAAAGCCACCACTAATTAGCCAGTTCCCCCCCACCCCCCTCCCCCCGCATCATGTATTCATTACTTTCAGATCAGATCAGATCAGTCGCTCAGTTGTGTCTGACTCTTTGCGACCCCATGAACTGCAGCATGCCAGGCCTCCCTGTCCATCACCAACTCCCGGAGGTCACTCAGACTCACATCCATCAAGTCAGTGATGCCATCCAGCCATCTCATCCTCTGTCGTCCCCTTCTCCTCCTGCCCCCAATCCCTCCCAGGATCAGAGTCTTTTTCAATGAGTCAACTTTTCACATGAGGTGGCCAAAGTACTGGAGTTTCTGCTTTAGCATCATTCCTTCCAAAGAAATCCCAGGGCTGATCTCCTTCAGAAAGGACTGGTTGGATCTTCTTGCAGTCCAAGGGATTCTCAAGAGTCTTCTTCAACACCACAGTTCAAAAGCATCAATTCTTCGGCTCTCAGCCTTCTTCACAGTCCAGCTCTCACATCCATACATGACCACAGCAAAGACCATAGCCTTGAATTGACTAGGAGAACCTTTGTTGGCAAAGTAACGTCTCTGCTTTTGAATATGCTATCCAGGTTGGTCATAACTTTCCTTCCAAGGAGTAAGCGTCTTTTAATTTCATGGCTGCAGTCACCATCTGCAGTGATTTTGGAGCCCAGAAAAATAAAGTCTGACACTGTTTCCACTGTTTCCCCATCTATTTCCCATGTAGTGATGGGACCAGATGCCATGATCTTCGTTTTCTGAATGTTGAGCTTTAAGCCAACCTTTTCACTCTCCGCTCTCACTTTCATCAAGAGGCTTTTAGTTCCTCTTCACTTTCTGCCATAAGGGTGGTGTCATCAGCATATCTGAGGTTATTGATATTTCTCCCAGCAATCTTGATTTCAGCTTGTGTTTCTTCCAGTCCAGCATTTCTCATGATGAACTCTGCATATAAGTTAAATAAACATGGTGACAATATACAGCCTTGATGTACTCCTTTTCCTATTTGGAACCAGTCTGTTGTTCCATGACCAGTTCTAACTGTTGCTTCCTGACCTGCATACAGATTTCTTAAGAGGCAGATCAGGTGGTCTGGTATTCCCATCTCTTTCAGAATTTTCCACAGTTTATTGTGATCTACACAGTCAAAGGCTTTGGCATAGTCAATAAAGCAGAAATAGACGTTTTTCTGGAACTTTCTTGCTTTTTCCATGATCCAGCGGATGTTAGCAATTTGATCTCTGGTTCCTCTGCCTTTTCTAAAACCAGCTTGAACATCAGGAAGTTCACGGTTCACATATTGCTGAAGCCTGGCTTGGAGAATTTTGAGCATTACTTTACTAGTGTGTGAGATGAGTGCAATTGTGCGGTAGTTTGAGCATTCTTTGGCATTGCCTTTCTTTGAGATTGGGATGAAAACTGACCTTTTCCAGTCTTGTGGCCACTGCTGAGTTTTCCAAATTTGCTGGCATATTGAGTGTAGCACTTTCACAGCATCATCTTTCAGGATTTGGAATAGCTCAACTGGAATTCCATCACCTCCACTAGCTTTGTTCGTAGTGATGCTTTCTAAGGCCCACTTGACTTCACATTCCAGGATGTCTGGCTCTAGGTCAGTGATCACACCATCATGATTATCTGGGTCGTGAAGCTCTTTTTTGTACAGTTCTTCTGTGTAATCTTGCCACCTCTTATACTTTAGATAAAGAAAATTTAGAACCTCTTGCTCTAATTCCCATTTTGCTTTCTCTGCTTAGATGTATGTTTGGTAGTATAAATTAGTAAAAGAAGAATCCAAAGGGGCTTCTCTGGTGGCTCAGATAGTAAAGAATTCACCTGCAATATGTGAGACCTGAGTTCGGAAGATCCCCTGGAGGAGGGCATGGCCACCTACTCCAGTATTCTTGCCTGGAGAATCCCCATGGAGAGAGGAGCCTGGTGGGCTACAGTCCATGGGCCACAAAGAGTTGGACCGACTAAGCACACAGCACAGCTCTAATTCCCATCTTGCTTTCTCTGCTTAGATATATGTTTGGTAGTATACATTAGTAAAAGAAGAATCCAAAGGGGAGGGATGAAGGTTGTACTTTGAATGTCAAGATTGAAGAGTTTTGTGATTAGGATGTCCAATATAAAGGGTATGAAGCTAGAAGTAAGCATTTAGCTGACCCTCCATGTGGAAGAGATGGTAAAAGAGGGAAAGTGTTAGAGTGACTGAAAATTCGGTCTTGTGGCTTGGGTTCCTTTTCCCCAGTTTTCTTGTTGGATTCATTATCACAAATCAGAGGCCATACTTGACCATGTTGAAAAACCCGGTGCTTTCAGAACTTACAGATAATGCTTCTTGGCTAACACGGGACTAGTATTGTCACTTTGACAATCAGTGTATACATGAGGAAGAGAGAGATGCAGACCACACTAATCTTCTGAACATTTGGAATTGAGATACTTTATCATAGGCATAATACACCAAGAGCAATATAGAAAATGATGTTCAATTGATTGTAGGCCAGTTACTATTATCACTGTTATTGGTAAAATGCAAGGTTGAGAAATTAATCTTCTAAATCTTTATGATATCTATTCCTCTTGTAACCCTCTCCCTTGGCCTACTACTTCCCTCTGACTGTACACAGACAGTCACATAGATTATTCCACTCAGGCTTTCCATCCCTGAAAATCCCTCATACTCTGAAATTGTGTGTCCCTATTTCCTTCACACAATAAATGAAAGCAATTGTTTAAACTTGAACTGCACTTCAGCATTTGAAAAACTCCTTCATGGTTATTGTTTATTTGGTCTTCACAACACCCCTGTAAGGAAGAGAGCACTATAGAAAAATTGGACTTGATGTCAAGTGATTTTCACAGAGTTCACACGTCAGCTAAGCACCTTAACCAGGGCTTGAACACAGGCAATCTGCTGTTGAATCCAATATTTAGTCTCTTACTTCATGTCGATTCATTTATAAAGGAGCAATAACTTTTGATCTTACCACCTCTAGGAGATGCGTGCTTAAAAGTGTTGCTTGTTCACCTATATGTTGAATCTGAATAAAAAGAAACACAACCAGTCAACCAACCAATCAAACAAAAAACCCCAAACCAAAAACACAAAAAAATGATCTCAGGGAAACAGAGAATAGATTGGCAGTTGCCATAAGCAGGGAGTGGAGAGTGGGCAAAATGGGGTGAAGGGGATTGAAAAGTATGAACTTCCAGCTGTAAAATAAATAATTCATGGGGATACAAAGCATAGCATGGTGACTGTAGTTGCCAAGAGAGTAGATCTTAAAAGTTCTCACACACATACCATACCTATGTATGGTGATAGATGTTATTGTGATGATCATTTTGAATCATATACAAACATTAAATCATTAATTGTATACCTGAAACTAATATAATGTTATGTGTTAATTATATTTCAATTTTAAGAGTTGCTTACTAAGTTAAATAGAATTTTTTCATAGGTGTAGATAGGGAAGAGATAATTTTTTATTATTCTTTGGCCTCACTGATTCTTTGGTATTCCTTGACTCTTTCCTACTTTCCATTCTATTCTTTCCATTTAAAAAGATCAAAGTGACACGGTCACTTCTGAAAAGTTACTGACTCTCTACTAAAATCACTAAATCAGCTGACAATAATTTAAAAATTTTATTGAAGGATAGCTGATTTACAATGTTGTGTTAATTTCTTCCATACAGTCGTAGTTGAATTTTTAACATGACAGTGCATTTGCAATACACATAAGAATATTAACAGTATACACTGATGGGTTTCCCCTGTTGGCTCAACGGTAGAAAATCCATCTGCAGTGCAGGAGGTTTGGAGACAACGAATTTAATTCCTGGGTTGGGAAGATCTCCTGGAGAAGGAAATGGCAATGCACTCCAGTATTCTTGCCTGGGAAATCCCATGGACAGAGGAGCCTGGCAGGCTACAGCCCATGGGGTTGCAAAAGAGTTGGACACAACTTATAACTGCTAAACAGCAACAACACTGGTTAATGGCAACACAGGCAATTGCCAGGAATAAGATAATTATTTGTCCTTGTAATAAATCCTGAGGACAAGAGCTTAGATGACTAAACTCAGGCAATAGAAACTTAACCAAATGACAAGTTGGTCTTTTCTTGAGAACCAGAGGCTTTTATCTAGCTTACTTATAAACTGTTTTACTTGACCACCTATTATGTATATAGATGTATCAAGAAGAGTTTGCTATAGCATACAATTTTTCTCGTCTAGCTAAGAGGAAAGGAGAAGGCAATGGCGACCCACTCCAGTACTCTTGCCTGGAAAATCCCATGGATGGAGGAGCCTGGTAGGCTGCAGTCCATGGGGTCGCTGAGTCGGACACGACTGAGCAACTTCACTTTCACTTTTCACTTTCATGCACTGTAGAGGGAAATGGCAACCCACTCCAATGTTCTTGCCTGGAGAATCCCAGGGACAGCAGAGCCTGGTGGGCTGCCGTCTATGGGGTCACGCAGAGTCGGACACGACTGAAGCGACTCAGCAGCTAAGAGGAAATTGAGTTATGTATTTATCCATGAAAACTCTAGCTAATGAATTGAAACTACCTTTTGGGATTCCAAAGCATAAGTTGTATTTTCATAAATGGCATTGACTCAGTAAGACAGAGACTCTATTGAGAAGATAAGAAGTATTCAACTCAACAGGAGCGAGACAATTTTTGGTTCATCTTAAGGAAGGTAGATTTTTTTTAAAAAGTGGAGTTAACCCCTGCAAAATAAGCTGGAAGGTCTTAGTTTTATAATACTCAGAATAAACTGACTAATACATCAAAGATAGTCTCAATATTAGCTTCCATTTCTGATCAATTGACTTTTGTAGTTAGGATTATAATGATTCCAGAAGAAGATTCTGTTGTCAAAATCCAATTTTTATAAGACCAAAACTTAAGACTAATTATGTGAGAAAAACCTAAGTATGAGGGATTTCTTGGATGGTCCATGGCTAAGACTTTGTGCTGCCAATGGAGAGGGCTTGGGTTCAATCCCTGGTCAGGGAACTAGATCCCACGTGCTGTAACTAAGACCCAATGCAACCAAATAAAATAAATAAACTATATTAAGAAAAAAAAAAAAAGACAAGTACAATAGCAGATATGTAGAAGAAATTTACTTTCTGAAGTGTTTAAAGGAACAGCTATTATGTTTTTGTCAGTAGGATTAGCTGAGGGATTACAAATCTGGTAATCAGTTGAACCTATGATTGTGGTCTGAGAAAGACACACAGGAGAATTATGTTTTTTCCCTAAGTGGTAGAAGACCATCAACATTATGAAGATAGGAGAGATCATGTTGATAAACCTGTTACTCAAGAAATAGAAGGGATTAGAATACAATAATAAATAAGATTAGTGATAGAGCAAAGGAAAAGAAAAAGGGTGAAGAATTAGAAAATTAATGTTATTGTTTTCTTTGGTGTCTTCCCTGGCGGCTCAGCTGGTAAAGAATCTGCCTGCAAAGTGGGAAACCTGGATTCAAGCCCTGGGTGGGAAGATCCTGTGGAGGAGGGCATGGAAACCCACTCAAGTGTTCTTGCCTGGAAAATCCCATGGACAGAGGAGCCTGATGGGCTACTGTCCATGAGGTCACAAAGAATCGACACAACTGAGTTTTCTTTTTTATTGATGTTTGATGTTTGTTTTGTTTTATTTTCTTTTTTTGTTATTTATAAAATAATATTTTTACTTATTATTTTTTTACTTTACTATATTGTATTGGTTTTTCCATACATTGACATGAATCCGCCATGGGTATACACGTGTTCCCCATCCTGAACCCCACTCCCCATACCATTCCTCTGGGTCATCCCAGTGCACCAGCCCCTAGCATCCTGTATCATGCATCAAACCTGAACTGGTGATTTGTTTCACATATGATAATATACATGTTTCAATGCCATTCTCCCAAATCATCTCACCCTCTTCCTCTCCCACAGAATCTAAAAGACTATTCTATACATCTGTGTCTCTTTTGCTGTCTCATATACAGGGTTATTGTTATCATCTTTCTAAATTTCATATATATGCGTTAGTATACTGTATTGGTGTTTTTCTTTCTGGCTTACTTCACTCTGTATAATAGGCTCCAGTTTCATCCACTTCATTAGAACTGATTCAAATGTATTCTTTTTAATGGCTGAGTAATACTCCATTGTGTATATGTACCACAGCTTTCTTATCCATCCATCTGCTGATGGACATCCAGGTTGCATCCATGTCCTGGCTATTATAAACAGTGCTGTGATGAACATTGGGGTACACGTGTCTCTTTCAATTCTGGTTTCCTTGGTGTGTATGCCCAGCAGTGGGATTGCTGGGACAAAAGGCAGTTCTATTTCCAGTTTTTAAGGAATCTCCACAGCGTTCTCTATAGTGGCTGTACTAGTTTGCATTCCCACCAACAGTGAAGAGGGTTCCCTTTTCTCCACACCCTCTCCAGCATTTATTGCTTGTAGACTTTTGGATCGCAGCCATTCTGACTGGTGTGAAATGATACCTCATGTGGTTTTGATTTGCATTTCTCTGATAATGAGTGGCAGAGGAGCCTGACAGTCTCCATGGGGTCACAAACAATTGACACAACTGAGTTTTCTTTGGTAGAAGTGTCTTTACTTCAGCAATTAGTGCCTGGTCTCTTGTTTTGGGAAGAAGCCACCCATTTCTGCAGTCAGCAGTTTCTGGAGAAAATGATAAAACTTCTCAATTTGAGGTCTAAACAGAATGAATTTCCAGAGTCATAAGAAACTGATGTGTCTTTTCAGGAAGCAGGACTCCAAGGATCAACACCTTGAGATTTTACTGTTGTGTCAGTAAATAGTCTCTGACAAGGAGCTCTTCACTGAGACCCCAGGACATTTTTCTCTGATGTTTTTCTCCAGAAGGCTAAATATACAGAGTTCTGACTAAGCAATGGGTGTTTTGTTAATGCAGTTGCAACTTGTTGATGATAAACCTGGAGGTATTCGCTTGAATGTTGTGTGATGTTTAGTCATATGAACCTGTAATAGTGTAAAGTTGTCACACATGAGCTACGTGTAGAAGTAAGATTTTTCAAATGAATGGAGTTGCTCATTATTAACTTAAAAGGAGGCTACCAGAATAGGTGGTAAGGAGGTCCCAGAATAGATCTTATTGCTTGCAGAGGAACATGTTTTAGGTGGGGGAGGTTATCTTTGAAAAATCCTGGAAAATAAGGTACATGTGAGATTATTGTAGAATTGGGAAGCTATCTTATATTTCAAAAAAGTTAGAAATTTTAACCATGAAGCCACAGATAATTAGTTTGATATCAATCTTTTCTGTATTTCTATAATGGATGCACTGGATGAAGATTTGTGATTATTTAGCAAATTAAGTACTGACTGCTGGCCAAGGAGACAATAAAACGAAGTGAAAAGGAGGATGTGTGTTTGAAATCAGGATTGATGCTGGAACTGAGTTCAAAATATGTATTTGTTAGTTAGGCTTTTTTTTAAAACAGCAGTCTAGAACAGTGGCTCTCAAATTTTAGCATGCATTTGAATTAACTGGAGGATGTGTTAAAACACAGAGTTCTGATTCAGTACATCTAAGGTGGGGCCTGAGAATGTATATGTCTAACAAGTTCCCAAGTAATTCTAGTGGAAAATATATGTGCTCCTATACAATTTGTATGTCATAAATTAATCTTTCACAGTTCAAAAGGAGAATGTTTCTCCATCAGTTTACTTACAAATTCTGAAATTCTGCTGGGGGAAACCAGAATGATGAAGGAGTTGGAAATTAGGCAATGTAAAAAGTGATTTCCTACAAAGGTTCACAGAATTAATGGTAAAAAATATTTTGAAGTTTCTCTTATTAAGGAGAAATTAGACAAAGGGTTACGAGTTCAGATGCTTCATATGCATCAGGGGCCAGGCAGGTAATATAAATGAATCAAGAGTAGGGACTATGGTGAACCAGAGAGGGACTGTGTCTTCTAAAATGAATGGCCACTACTAAAAAAAACTAACTATTGCTGCGTGGGCATGTAGGTCCAGTACTGCTAGATCAAAAGGAGGTGGAAATCTTGAGATGCTTGAAAAATAACCCAATTAAAAAATATTGTTAACTAAAGATGGAGAAGGAAATGGCAACCCACTCCAGTGTTCTTGCCTGGAGGATCCCAGGGACGGGGGAGCCTGGTGGGCTGCCGTCCATGGGGTCACACAGAGTCGGACACGACTGAAGCGACTTGGCATACATCTATAATCTCAGTTTGGCCCTTGGTACTATAGTTTGCTACCTTGGGTATTTATTCAGTATTAACTCCCGAAGGGAGACATAGGAGTGAGACTATAGCTAAAGGTTAAAATAAAAACTAGCACCATGATAAGAGTAAAATGTGATCAAAATCTGGATCCAAGCCCTGACTCTCATTTACTCATTTACTCTCAGTGTGACCTTGAGCATATTACTTAATGCTTTTCCATTTTAGTTTCCTCATGTGCAAACTGGGTGTAATAATCATGCCTACCGTGGACTTGTAGTTAAGATGAATAGTTAATGAATGTAAAATCTCAGCACATATTAAGCTTTCAAAGAAGGCTGAGCACCCAAGAATTGATGCTTTTGAATTGTGGTGCTGAAGAAGACTTTTGAGAGTCCCTTGGACTGCAAGGAGATCAAACCAGTCAATCCTAAAGGAAATCAACCCACAATATTTATTGGAAGGACTGATGCTGAAACGCCAATACTCTGGACAATTGATGTGAACAGCTGACTCTTTGGAAAAGACTCTCATGCTGGGAAAGATTGAAGCAAAAGGAGAAGAGTGCGTAAGAGGATGAGATGGTTGGATAGCATCATTGACTAAATGAACATGAATCTGAGCAAACTCAGGTTGATAGTGAAGGACAAGGAAGCCTGGCGTGCTGCATGCAGTCCATGGAGTCACAAAGAGTCAGACATGACTGAACAAAAAGAACATTAAACTCTGAACAAATGTTAGCTTTGAAAAGTTAGACATGGAAGATATGGAAGATGCAAAATAAAGACTTATCTGCCTATTAACTTTCTCTCTGAAATCAACTGAGTACAACAAGGAAAATGAGAAAAAAAAAAGAATGGGGAAATGAAATTAAGAAAATAATTTCATGTGTAATAGTATAAAAATGTTTAGTAAAATATTTAACCAAGGAAGTACAAGACTTGTACACTGAAAACTACAAAACATTGCTGAACAAAATTAAAAATTTCAATAAATGTAAAGACATCTTGTGCTCATGGATTTGAGGACTTTTGTTGAGTTTTGGCAATACTACTCAAAATAGTTGACAAACTCAATGCAATCTCTATCTAGAAACTGAAAAGTAAACCCTAAAGTTCATGTGGAATTGTAAGGAACACAGAACAGCCCAAATAATCTTGAAAAAGAAAAATAAAGTTGTAAGACTCAAACTATCAGATTTCAACTTTTCCTACAGAGTAATGAAAATAGTGGGTTAATGGTGTAAGAATAAACATGTAGGTCAATGGGACAGAACTGAGAGTCCAGACATAAGCTCATACATCTATAGTCAACCAATTTTCAGCAAAGGTGCCAGGACCTTTGAGTGAGGGAAACAATAGTCTCTTTGACAAATGATTCTAGGATAACTAGATATCTATACACAAAAGACTGAAGTCAGACCCCTACCTCATATCATATATAAAAATTAACTCAAAATAAACCAAAGACCTAAATGGAAAAGTTAAAACTATAAAACTCTTAGAAGAAAACACAGGAGTAAATCTTCATAATCTTGGGTTTAGCAATGGATTCTTAGAAATGACACCAAAAGCACAAAAAAAGAAAAAAATAGATACATTGGACTTCTTTATTTATTTTTTTAAATTAAATTTTATTTTGCTTAACTTTACAATATTGTATTGCTTTTGCCATACATCAAGATGGATCCGCCACAAGTATACATGTGTTCCCCATCCTGAACCCTCCTCCCTGGACTTCTTTAAAATTAAAAAGTTTTTGTGTTTCAGAAGACACCATCAATAAAATAAAATGAAAATAAAATGAAAGGAAACCTACAAAATGGGAGAAATATTTGCAAGTCATATATCTGACGTGGGATTTGTATCTAGAGTACACAAAGAGCTCTTAGAACTCAATAATAAAAGGAAAAATAACCTAATTAAAAATGGGCAAAGGATCCGAATAGATATTTCTATAGAAGAGATATACAAATGGCACATGAGATGATGCCCATCATGTTTAGTCATCAGGGAAAGGTGCATCAAAACTATAAGATAACACTTCAAACCCACTGGGATGGCAATCATAAAATAGACAATAACTAGTATAGGTGAAAAGTGGAAAAATTAGAATTCATCCATTATCTTGGACATGGTTCTAAGCAGTTTGTGTTGTGCCTTCAGTTGTGTTTATTGTCATTGTCAGTGTCGTGCCCCTGGCCTGTCTCACATCTAGAACTCTGATTCACCATCTGTGAACCTTATCCATGCTGCCCAAGATGGCTGCCAGAGCTCCAGCCATTACATCCATAATGTTGAATTTTTTTTTAAGTTTGTCATATGCAATATATGTATTTTTACATAGGTTACCACAAAGTGCAAGCCAGTAATAACAGTGCAGAATAGTAGTGTCTATCTGCTAGGTGACAATATTGAACAATCCAGGACATAATTTTACCTTCTTAAATAATGGTAATAGAATTTCTTTTTCCACTCTGAATGGATTAGATTTCTATTGTCTCTAATTTAAGATATTTCTTTAAATGCCTCCCTGTTGATTCAAAAGTTAATTTTACAGAAACCAAGGACCTAATTTTGTTTTTTGACAATTATGAGACAGCAATAAAGAAATGCACATATTTCTTTTCTTTGTACACTATTCTCTTCATCACATAGCCTATATTTGCTGTTATACTCTTACCAGTCCAACACTAGCACTGGTTCAGGAAAAGATTCAATCAAATGAATATGGAGTTTTTATATCTGCATTCTCTATGTTAAAATCTGGGTTCACCACAGTTCAGTCACTCAGTTGTGTCCGACTCTGCGACACCATGGACTGCAGGATGCCAGGACTCCCCGTCGATTGCCAACTTCTGGAGTTTACTCAAGCTCATGTCCATTGAGTCCATGGTGCCATCCAGCCATCTCATCCTCTGTCGTCCCCTTCTCCTCCTGCCTTCAGTCTTTCCCAGCATCCCTCCTGCCTTCAGTTCTTCCCATCAGGTGGCCAGAGTATTGGAGTTTCAGCTTCAGCATCAGTCCTTCCAATGAATATTCAGGACTGATCTCCTTTAGGATGGACTAATTTGATCTCCTTGCAGTCCAAGGGACTCTCAAGTTTTCTCCAACACTATAGTTCAAAAGCATCAATTCTTCAGCACTCAGCTTTCTTTACAGCCCAACTCTCACATCTCTAAGCAATGTCAAAATCATCCTGGGTTTCAGATAAACAACAGATTTGCTCTCAGTGTCTAGAAGGTAGTTTAATTAAGGTACCTTAATTATCTATACTTTGTTACTAAAGAAAGGAATACCACTTGAAGGTGCTTTAAACATACAAAATGGAAGGCTGCCACCAAGGGCAGCTCTCCCATATGTTGGAATTTTTTAGTCTCAGAAGCCTTTCGTATTATGTTCATTCCTTGTGAAAATGTCCTCTGCCCATAAGTCAAAGGTTGCATGAATATCCATTCTTGATGTAATAGCTGGCTGTGTTACCTGCAAATGTAACCTGCAAAATGCAGAATATCCTTTATGGTTCTTTGCAGACACAGGACACAAGCTCTCAACCAGGTGGACCCTGGGTCTATGAACTAAGGATTTCCGGTTTGTTTTTTTGAATGAATATTATGTGGCCTCCTTCCAGACTTGGCAGAAATGATATTCCAAAAGGGAAATGTAGTCAGGTGTTCTTGAAACAAATGAGAAAATTGCTACAAAATCACTGTTAAGATGGGGTATTAGCATACTGAGCTAATGGGACTTGAATAAACAGCATCTCATGTCTGCTCTTCATTTCCCAGTGCTATAAGCACCAAGGGTATTAGCATACAGGTAACAAAGAGAGAAGCAAGAGATGAGACACCACCACTATGGGGCTGCAGGTAGATACTCCCTCCCCCAACCTGGTAAAGATTAAGAAGATAATGAAAACAGGAAGGTTGCCCCTATCCTACTATGAGAAAAATGAGGAAAGAGATGAGGAGGATCACAGGAGGGGAAGAGAAGAGGATCACACTTGCTCCTCTTTGGTAATAAGCCTGGGATTCTCTCTGGTACTGGGTGATGCACATTTGCTCCACCACTCGCTCCATCATCTTGATGTCAGTTTCGGTGAAGTTCTCCCCCTTGGTGGTGGTGACTGTGTGCTGCTTGACTGTGATGTTGACACAGTCATGCACAAAGTTGTTCTGGTTACTAAACTGATCCACTGGCCCGTAGTACACTTGGTTGGGGTAACGGTACATGTTTTCACGATAGTAACGATCCTCATAGTCATTGCCAAAATGTATAAGAGGCCTGCTCATGGCACTTCCCAGCAAGTAGCCACCAGGGCCCCCTACCACTGCTCCTGCTGCAGCAGCTCCTGCCACATGCTTCATGTTGGTTTTTGGCTTACTGGGCTTGTTCCACTAATTGTGGGTACCACCTTGACCCCACCCTCCACCACTATGTGGCTGTCCCCAGCCACCACCATGGGGCTGACCCCAGCCACCTCCATGGGGCTGACCCCAGTCACCCGCTTCCTGAGGTGGATAGCGGTTGCCTCCAGGACTGCCCTGTCCCGGGTATCAGCTCCCCACAGTGTTCCATCCTCCTCCAGGTTTTGGTAGCTTCTTGCAGAAGCCCACGTCACTCCACATGGCCACAAAGAGAACCAGGATCCAACTGCCTATGTGGCTTTTCACCATGATGACTTATATCTGCTGTGATTCAGCTTAAGTTGGATTTGTGTCTCTGGGAAGACAGATGCTTCGGATTGGTTGAAACTGTTCAGTTTTCAAATATATTCAGAAGTCCTGCTTCTGCGAGAGAGAAGACGCTCTCAGCTCTGCAGCTGTCAGCGACTGGCCCATAATGTTGAATTTCAAAACTTTTGTTGTTTAATGTTATGATATGGACAATAGAATAAGTTATATTTTGTGTTGCTTTTCTTCCAGTTTAGTTCTCACATGTTCAAATCTTAATGAAGGTTTTTGAAAACTTAATATATAATTGGAATTTGCTTGATTGTATACAAGAGTGAGATGATAAGATATAAACATCAGGTCAGATAAATGAAGAAGTGGAACTTCATATTATTTTATGGGACATAGGATGTTATTGCCTTTTCTACAGAATAGGTGAAATCATTCATCTCATTCATTGTTATAGAAATGAGAATTTTTATTCTTTAGAAGCTTCAGAGATCAGATCAGTCGCTCAGTCGTGTCCGACTCTTTGCGACCCCATGAACCGCAGCACGCCAGGCCTCCCTGTCCATCACCAGCTCCCGGAGGTCGTTCAGACGCACGCCCATCAAGTCAGTGATGCCATCCAGCCATCTCATCCTCTGTCGTCCCCTTCTCCTCCTGCCCTCAATCCCTCCCAGCATCAGAGTCTTCTCCAATGAGTCAACTCTTCGCATGAGATGGCCAAAATAACAAATTCCAGACTAATTATATACAGGCTGACCCTCTCATTCATAGATGTAGTTTGTCTAGCTCTCTGTCATTTATTCTCATTCTCCTTCTTTCTCTTTCATGTATATACCACTATCAGCTCCACCACTGCCACACAGCGAATATTACTCTAAAAATCCATCAAATTAAATCTGGCTTTAGTTTTCTGTAAAGTGCTTAGGAGAAAGATGAGAAGAAAATGAGGTGGATTAGAATCTTTCAAGTTTTAACAACATCCTATGATTTTAAATTGTAGCTTTTAGAAATTATAGAGATTTTAGAGATTATATTCTTTTAGAGATTATATTCTGACCTAAGTTTTCAAAAAATTGGACTTCAAAAACAATGCAAGCATGCTTAGATGTATCTCTGTTTGCTTCCTTTCTCCCCCACACCAGTGGGAATAGACTCTGTGATAAAAAACTATGATGAATTTCAAAAGCACATGTTCACTACGTAGAGAAACTTTCTCTAGTTTTTGTAGCCTAAAATTCGACCTCTGAAAACCAGTATATAATTGAATCTCAGGGACAAGAGTTTTGGGTGAAGTAGAAAAGGATAGCTTTATTGCTTTGCCAGGCAAAGGGGGCCATAATGGGCTAGTGCCCTCAAAACTGTGTGTCCCAACCTGGGGTTGCAGGAGACCTGTGAGGCGTCTTATAGTTGGGGGTGGGGTTGGGGGGAAAGGCAGGGTTTGCTGATCAGGGTCTGGATTCCTTCAGTCCAGAGATCATCTGGAAATGTGATGATGGGCAAACTGTGATTTTCTCTGGAATGAAGAGTGCTTCATCAAGTCTTCTATTTGCTGGGAGTTTTAGTTCTGCAGGGAATTCCCAGGTGGTGCTAGTGGAAGAGCTCAAAGACACTGTTCTGTATATCCCTTGAGAGGAAACCAGGACCCTGTCCCCAAGGCTGTGCTATTGTTTCTTGATTGCTCCTCCCTTGTCTCTGCATCCCTTCCCTTCCCTGATTTGTTCAGTCACTCAGCTGAGTCCAACTCTTTGCAACACCATCGATGACAGGCTTCCCTGTCCTTCACTATCTCCCGGAGTTTGCTCAAACTCATGTCCATTGAGTCGATGATGCCATCCAACCATCTCTTCCTCCGTTGACCCCTTGTTCCCCTGCCTTCAATCTTTCCCAGCATCAGGGTCTTTTCCGATGAGTCAGTTTTTTGCATCAGGTGGTCAAAATATTGGAGCTTCAGCTTCAGCATCAGTCCTTCCAGTGAATATTCAGGATTGATTTCCTTTAGCTTGACTAGAATATGAAGGAACTGGTTCAATTTGGAATTTTTATCACTCATGGACAGAGTGAGCCCATGAACCTGAGGAAGGATCTTTTTCTCTCCTTTTTTAGTGTAAATAAAAAGCCTGTGTCTCTGTGGAATCATCATTTCTGGTTGGTTTCCCATGATGAAAGGGTCTGCCTCCCTCCAGAATAAGACAGACAAGAACCAGAATTAGGAGAAAATAATGTGATGGAGCTGCTCTCTGGGTGTTAGATGAGTTCAGTAGCTAGACATTCACTTTCTTGTTAATGTGGCAATTACTCTATTTATAGAGATATAATTGCACATAAAAATGCAAATAAAGTGAGGAGTGTTAACAAATAAGCAATAACAATTGTGCTGTATGTTTTTGATCCTTGTCCAGGAAGCATCTAAATGACTAATACACTATTAATAGAGACCACCAATGTCCCCAGAAAAGACATTACTCTGAAAATTATATACACTATTGAATATATACATATAATATATATTTTAATTAGCATCTATAGTTTTTTAAAAATTTCTTTTATTTATTTATTTATTTTTTACTTTACAATATTGTATTGGTTTTGCCATACATCAACATGCATCCACCACAGGTGTACATGTGTTCCCTGTCCTGAACCCCCCTCCCTCCTCCCTCCCTGTACCATCCCTCTGGGTCATCCTAGTGCACCAGCCCCAAGCATCCTGTATCCTGCATCGAACCTGGACTGTCGATTCATTTCTTATATGATATTATACATGTTTCAATGCCATTCTCCCAAAGCATCGCCTCCCCCACCCCACAGAGTCCAAAAGACTGTTCTATACATCTGTGTCTCTTTGGCTGTCTCGCATACAGGGTTGTCATTACCATCTTTCTAAATTCCATACATATGTGTTAGTATACTGGTGTTTTTCTTTTTGGCTTACTTCACTCTGTATAATAGGCTCCAGTTTCACCCACCTCATTAGAACTGATTCAAATGTATTCTTTTTAATGGCTGAGTAATACTCCATTGTGTATATGTACCACAGCTTTCTTTATCCATTCACTTGCTGATGGACATCTAGGTTGCTTCCATGTCCTGGCTATTATAAACAGTGCTGTGATGAACATTGGGGTACACGTATCTCTTTCAATTCTGGTTTCCTCGGTGTGTATGCCCAGCAGTGGGATTGCTGGGACAAAAGGCAGTTCTATTTTCAGTTTTTTAAGGAATCTCCACAGTGTTCTCCATAGTGGCTGTACTAGTTTGCATTCCCACCAACAGTGTAAGAGGGTTCCCTTTTCTCCACACCCTCTCCAGCATTTATTGCTTGTAGACTTTTGGATAGCAGCCATTCTGACTGGCATGAAATGGTACCTCATTGTGGTTTTGATTTGCATTTCTCTGATAATGAATGATGTTGAACATCTTTTCATGTGTTTGTTAGCCATCTGTGTGTCTTCTTTGGAGAAATGTCTATTTAGTTCTTTGGCCCATTTTTTGATTGGGTCGTTTATTTTTCTGGAATTGAGCTGCAGGAGTTAGCATCTATAGCTTTAAAAACACTTATGTAGGGCTTATCTGCAGCAGTCATGGAAACAGAAGCAAATTAAGGTATATAATTCTAGTCTATTCCCTAGAACTACCAACTTCCTCCCATGTTCCTATCCTAAGACAGATTATCAAACTGGTTTGAAAACAAACTCATTAGCAATTAAAAAAATTGCTTTAATTAGTTTTACCACATGGACACTGACAAACATATACAGGATTTGTCGATACAAATATTAATTCCAATATAAGTCATGTACTTACAGATAAGAATGATAATGCTGTGTATATGGGAGAAAATGGCAGTGTGGAAGAGGCAAGAGCATGGACGCTGATACCACAAAGAGCTGGGTTCAAATCATGATTCTGTCTATTACTAACTGAGTGATCTTGGAAATTTGCAGAACTTTTCTAATCTTCATTTTTCCTGCTGGAAATTGAAAATAGTAATATATACTTCATAGGACTGATGTGAAAATCTTGTTCTTTAGTTGCTAAGTGGTGTCTGATAGGCTCCTCTATCCATGGGATTTCATAGGCAAGAATACTAGAGTGAGTTGCCATTTCCTAGTCCAGATATGAAAATAAATGCATTAATAAAACTATATGTGTAGTTCAGTTCAGTTGCTCAAGCATGTCCGATTCTTTGCAACCCCATGAATCGCAGCACGCCAGGCATCCCTGTCCATCACCAACTCTCAGAGTTCACCCAAACTCATGTGCATCGAGTCAGTGATGCCATCCAGCCATCTCATCCTCTGTCTTCCCCTTCTCCTCTTGCCCCCAATCCCTCCCAGCATCAGTCTTTTCCAATGAGTCAACTCTTCGCATGATGTGGCCGAAGTATTGGAGTTTCAGCCTCAGGATCAGTCCTTCCAATGAACCCCCAGGACTGGTCTCCTTTAGGATGGACTGGTTGGATCTCCTTGCAGTCCAAGGGACTCTCAAGAGCATCTGCAGCACCACAGTTCAGAAGCACCAATTCTTCGGCACTCAGCTTTCTTCAGTAGTTAGTATATATAATTACGAATATATTAAAATTAAATTAATTAGTTTATTTAAATAAATAACTTAGTTATAATTAAATATAAATCTTGGGTTTTAGTAGATATTCAATAAATGAAGGGTTTATCAGAATTTACTGTGTGAAATGTTGATGAGTACATAGAAGATTGTAATGAGAAAGTTACACTAATTTATTCATCTCAGTATCTTACTGGATTTAGTGAGAGTTCTTGAAATTAGGCTAGAAATAACAACATTGTGATGAGGACAGATCTCCTGACTGTGACTGGTTTTGGAGAGAATTGATTCAAATGTATTCTTTCTGCTGCTGCTGCTGCTAAGTCGCTTCAGTCGTGTCCGACTCTGTGCGACCCCATAGACAGAAGCTCACCAGGCTCCCCCGTCTCTGGGATTCTCCAGGCAAGAACACTGGAGTGGGTTGCCATTTCCTTCTCCAATGCATGAAAGTGAAAAGTGAAAGTGAAGCTGCTCAGTCGTGTCCGACTCTTAGCGACCCCATGGACTGGAGCCTACCAGGCTCCTCCGTCCATGGGATTTTCCAGGCAAAAGTACTGGGGTGGGGTGCCATTGCCTTCCCTGGTATTCTTTCTAATGGCTGAGTAATACTCCACTGTGTATATGTAGAACAGCTTTGGTATGGTCAAGAGATCTGAGTTCTAGCCTGCCATTCACTATGTGTGTGATTTTGATGGATTGCCTTTACCTTTTTGCTCTCAGTATCTCTGTTTATAAAGCCAGGAAGCTGTATTAAATGTTCTCTAAGTTATTATCCAGCTGTAATATTGTATGTTTTTATGAAGATAAGATGCTGAATCCAGACTTAAATATGTTAAAATGTTCACATTCTATTTGGCTGCCTTTCAACTCATGAACATTCTTTTGTATGAAAGTCATAGGCCCATCCTTCCTTTATTTCTCTTCCTTCAATGGTGTGCAGACCTGAAATTTTTCAAGCTCTATGGTGCTCCCTGATGATGATGCTTCAGGAAATGGAGGAAGTTTGAATCTCTTGCAGCTTCAGTTCCATCATCCATGCTTTGATACCAGAAATCCAAAGGATGCTGGGGAACAGAACTCCATTTTCTGGGGAATTCAATTTATGGACATATAGTATCTGGAATTTTTCTCATGAAAACTAGAATGTCTCTTAAGATACCTATTGTATCCTGGGTAGGGCAGAAAAGAGAGTGGAAAATAATTCTGTGCTGTAATAGATACTATGAGAAGAACTCAGAGAACAATGTGTGGAAAACCCTTTGCTTCAAATGTACAGCAAAGTGGAGTGAAGTTAGCTAAACTGGGTTTAGAGCTGAGAGAAATTTGACAGGGTTTTATCATCCAAAAGCAGCCTATGTTCAAAGAGTTTAGTAAGATGGTGCATTAAAGTGAAGTTTCTGAGAATTGGAGTCATTTTTGGAAAACATCCCAGAGGTAGAATTGGTCTTAAAGACACCTGGGCAAATGCAAGTAGATTTCAAAGTTGCTAAGGACACTTGCGGGGATATATCTGTATTTTACATTTCTGGGGTTGTCTCCCAAGTTCTTTGTGTGAGGGAGATGCTGAATTTTTGTGGTGTTTTCCATTCTCCCTTGGGACTGTAGTACACCATTTACTACCTCCTCATTGACACCTTCAATTTTATTCCCACTGAATGAATCCCCTCAGCCTGTAAACATGCTTAGACCTTTCCTATAATTAAACAATTTCTAACTGTGGTTCTGTTGCCTGACTAAGCTCTTATCCTATTTTTTTCTTTACTTCATCAACAAATTATTTGCTTCCCATACTAGCTATGCACTCACTCTTCTTGCAGTTGGGTTACTATATCTGTTAGTCTGTTTTGGCTGCTATAAAAAATAGACTAGAGGACTTAAACATGAAACATTTATTTCTCACATTTTTAGAGGTCCAAGACTGAGGTGCTGGCAGATTTATGTCTGGTGAGAGCCCACTTCCTGGTTTTCAGATGATGATTTTCTCATTATATTTTCAGATGGTGGATAGATGAGAGAAAAATCCTATGTTTTCTCTACTTTTTATAAGAGCATTCCTCTTATCACGAGGGCACCACCCTTATGACCTAGTCTAACCCTAATTACTTCCCAAAGACTCTACCTCCAAATACCATCATATTAGGTTTAAGATTTCATAGTATGAATTTTGGGAAGATATAAATCTTCAGTCCACAGACCTACTTGATAGGGCCGATGTAGGGGCTCATGGTTAAAATGGCTCATTATATTGACCTTGCAAACAAAGAATGAAGTCACAGTGACTCTTGAGACTGATCACATTGCCCAAGCGACATTCTGTTTTACCTCTGGCGCCTGCTTTCTCAAGGCTACTCAACCACCGGATTCCAGCTGCAGGCTAAAAATTAACCACCCTCTCAGAGAATTTTCCATTGGTCGGATATAAGAAGGACCCTGTCAGAAAGGGAGGGCACTGGTTCTTCTTGAGGGCCAGTCACCAGCTCATTTTCCCTTTAATAAATTTCCTTTTCTTCCCTGTCCACCCAGATCACTCTCTTTTCTCCATATTTGCCTTACACTACTCTCTATAGAACCCAGTCCTGTTAAGGTCACAAACGACCTCATAATGGTTACTTCAGAAAGCCTTTTTTATTTTTCATAACTGCCTTATTGAGGTATAACCGTCATACAATAAACTAAAGATATTTAACATATGCAATTTGATGAATACGGACATATGTGGGCATCTATGAAGCCATCACCACAAATTAATTATAATCATCACTCTCCCAAATTTTCCTGTGCACTTTTGAAATTTCCCTTTCCATGAATTAGACAAATTTAAACAAGTTATTTTGGAGTCATCAAATAGAGATTTGATCAAAAAATATAATTAGCACCCCTGCACTTAACATCACATGGGTAATTAAGCAGAGCAGTGACATCAAGATTATAGTTTAGGGGGCTTCCCTGGTGGCTCAGTAGTTAAGAATCCACCTGCCAATCCAGGAAACATGGGCTCAATCCCTGGTCAGGGAGGATCCCCTATGCTGTGGAGCAACTAAGCCCATGGGCCACAAGTACTGAAACTGTTCTCTAGAGCCCGCGAGCCATAACTACTGAGCCCGGGAGCCCCAACAACTGAAGCCCATGCACCCTAGAGCTGGTACTCTGCAACAAGAGAATCCACCCTAATGAGAAGCCCTTGCACCGCAACTAGAGAGGAGTCCCTGCTCACCACACCTAGAGAAGACCTTGAGCTGTACTGAATGCCCAGCACAGACAAAAACAAATAAAATTATTAAAAAAGATTATGGTTTATTTTACTAAACAGATTGGAACATGATCTTCTTTCAGGAAGATTATTTGTCAGTGATATGCAGGATAGAGGACTTCACTCCAAGTTCAGTCAGTAAAGAATCTGCCTGCAATGTAGGAGACCCGGGTTCGATTCCTGGGTTGGGAAGATCCTCTGGAGAAGGAAATTGCAACCCACTGCAGTATTCGCACCTGGCGAATGCCATGGACAAAGGAATTTGGTGGGCTACAGAGATTGCAAGAGTCGGACATGACTTAGCAACTAAAGCACCAAACCACCACCATGCAGGGTAGATTAGAAATAGAAATGACTGGCATGTAGAAGCCAAGGAAAGGAAGCTGTGGTAGCATTAGGTGTGGAGCACTATTCCAAGGTCACAGATGCAGGGCCTTGTACCAAGGCCACAGAAATGGAGCCCTGCACCAAGGTCATCTCTGGAACTAACCAAGGCCCATAGCAACTGTTCCCACAAGCCTTCTGACCTAAATCCATACTAGGTAAAAATACCCACCCTATTACCCACCCTAGAGCATCCTAACAAATCACCTGATGTCACCCTTCCAGAAGGAATTTTCTTTGTCTTGGGGCTATAAAAATTGGCTACTAGCCCTTGAAAGGAGAAGGCAATGGCACCCCACTCCAGTACTCTTGCCTGGAGAATCCCACGGACGGAGGAGCCTGGTAGGCTGCAGTCTATGGGGTCGCTAAGAGTCGGACATGACTGAGCGACTTCACTTTCTCTTTTCACTTTCATGCATTGGAGAAGGAAATGGCAACCCACTCCAGTGTTCTTGCCTGGAGAATCCCAGGGACGGGGGAGCCTGGTGGGCTGCCGTCTGTGGGGTCGCACAGAGTCGGACACGACTGAAGTGACTTAGCATAGCATAGTATAGCCCTTGAAAGGTGTCAGCTTCCCCTTGAGCCAGCCAGCTGTTCTAACAGTATCTCCCATTTTAATAAACTATTTTCTTCTCTCTCTGCCTCATGTCTTGGAATTCTTTTCCAACCTGTGCAGAGATCTTGACATTAGGAACATGAGTTAATAAGAACAGTGTCAATGAGAATAGAGAGAAAAGGAAAGTGGTGAGAGAGATTTCAACATTTCAAAGGAAAAAAACCATAAGGCATCAATATTTTCCTAACCACGGTTCAATGAGAGCAATCTCTTTTTTTCCCAGACTTGTCTTCACGTAGCAGATACTCTAATGATTTTCATTGGAAGAACAATGAACTATGGAACTAGAGCTCTAACTTTAGATTTGTTCAATCCCAAACTTTCTATGTGATGTTAGGCAAGTCACGTAACCTTTTGGAGTGTCTGCTTTCTGTCCCGTAAAATGAATCGGCTACAGCAGGTAAACTCAGGTTTCTCACTTAGATGTTAAGAATTTATTAGATTTTTAGATGATAAAAATTTATTATCTTGAACTTCCACCCTAATTGGGCCTATGACAACAGACAGATTCAGATTCAGCTGGAAATGAAAAGAATAAGTGAACGGTATGGACTAACTACCCACACAGGGCCCTGGTGAAGTAGTTAACTAGCATCTAGGTTAAAAATCCTCTGTACACTGTGCTTTCTTTAATGATGAAGGAAGCTGTGCACAGAGGAATAGAGTTGTAGGGTAGTAATTTACTTCCATTCTGCTGGGTCAAATGGTACTCAAGAGGTTAGGTATTTGTAATCTGAACACACAAAGTTCAGAGAAAAAAGAAGCCTAGAGTTCAGTTACTTTTGAAAAATTACAGGTCAATAAGGACTGCCTGTTAAGATGACCCAGAGGAAAATTCATCTTTTTAATTAATCTCCTGTGTTCCTCTGTTGCATGCCAGCATCATAGATAAAACCAGAGGATGCCTTTAATGATTCATTATAACTCTTGCTCTCACTGATTACTCTGGTCTCCAAATACTTCTCTGTGGTAAGAATGGTAGTTAACAAAGGAGTTGGGTTCCTCAGTGGACCTTATTAAAAATGTTGTGATTACAAGGTGATTAATTTATGTAGATGAATCAATGGAGCCAATGAACCAAGCTATGCACCCAGAACATATCCAGGGGGCAGAGAAGCACAAAGCCTAGTCACACTCAGAATACTGTGCAGCATTTAAAGGTGAATTCTGGAAAGAGTGAAAAAGGAAACCTGAACATTATTACTTTGATTTCAAAAACACTAAAGCAGAAATAACAGACATTAGAAGATTTTTGTAGAATCTGTACATGTTGCTTTAGATAGACTACAAGAGCAAGAGTAAAAGTGCTTTGCCATTAGGAGAGGCTGGGCAGCTCAGAGGCTGTATTCAAGCTGCCTTTGTACACCTGGCAGATGTCCTATTTGCATCTTAATCACTGTCAGCAAACATCACCAACTCCTTTATTGTGCCTCTTGTTATATTTCAGGGGCAGGTTAAACTTATTCTGTTGTGTACAATGGGTTGGAGGGGTGAGTGAACTAGCCTAAACTTTCAAATCTAGGTGAAGGATGGAAACAATTACAGGAACTGACAGTCAGGAAGAGAAGCAGGCTTTGTCTGAAAAGGATAATTCAGGTTTTGGCTTCTTTATAATAGTGTGTCTTAAGGGAATTGAATTTTTCTGTTAAGAAATCATTAGTTACCTTTGTGGTCCTAACTCACTAGGAATATTGGAGTTAGGTCATTATGGCACTTTTATGTGAATGACAATAGGTTGTAATGTGGTTGCAATTTACTGACTTTTGTGAGATAAAGTCTCAATTTGCTGAAATTTTGTAATAGAGGTACAATTTGCTGAAAAATTGTAGTAGAGATACAAATCAATGGATTTGTGATAGGAGGCATTCTCCTGGGGTTGGGAGGTACACACTTGTATGACTATAAGCAGAGCTTGTTGGGTTACATATTTAAAAATAAATGGTTCACCTACTTCTCCAAAGTTTCATCTTTGAAAAGACTACCAGAGAGATAAGGAGCAGGAGGTGAGGGTCAAGAAATGAAACCTTAAGGAATGCCCATGAAAAGGGCAAGAAGTCAGACAAGAAGAATGGAAAGAAGTATTCTGAGAAGTTTTAGGAGAATTCAGCTTGGGCAGAATCATGAGTGTTCTCAGAATTTATTGTTCCCTCATAATCATAAAGTGGAAAGCATTCCCTTTTGTTCAGTTTTTATTTTTTTGAAGAATTTATGGAGGCTTGGGGTTCAATCTTTAGGCATTCAGTACAACTCACTAGGGAAGCCATCTGAGCCTAGACTTTTTTTTTTTTCTGGGATTTTTTTTATTACTAATTTGATTTTTTTTTAACTTGTAGATTTATTCAGATTTTCCATTTCTTCTTGATTCAGTTTTGGTAGTTTGTGTCTTCTGAGGAATTTATCCATTTCACATAGGTTATCAAGTTTTCTGATATAACTGTTCATAGTATTCCCTTGTAATCCTTTTTATTTCTGTAAGGTTAGTATTAATGCTCTCATTCTCAATTTTGATAATTTTAGTGTTTTTTCTTCTTTTTTTCTAGTCAAACTAGCTAATGGTTTGTCACTTTTGTTGATCTTTATGAAGAACTAACTTTTGGTTTCATTTGTTATTCTCTATTTGTTAATAGTCTCTAGGAGTACGTCAAGGCTGTATATTGTCACCATGTTTATTTAACTTATATGCAGAGTACATCATGAGGAACGCTGGACTGGAAGAAACACAAGCTGGAATCAAGATTGCTGGGAGAAATATCAATAACCTCAGATATGCAGATGATACCACCCTTATGGCAGAAAGTGAAGAGGAACTAAAAAGCCTCTTGATGAAAGTGAAAGTGGAGAGTGAAAAGGTTGGCTTAAAGCTCAACATTCAGAAAACGAAGATCATGGCATCTGGTCCCATCACTACATGGGAAATAGACGGAGAAACAGTGGAAACAGTGTCAGACTTTATTTTTCTGGGCTCCAAAATCAGTGCAGATGGTGACTGCAGCCATGAAATTAAAAGACGCTTACTCCTTGGAAGGAAAGTTATGACCAACCTAGATAGCATATTCAAAAGCAGAGACATCACTTTGTCAACAAATGTTCGCCTAGTCAAGGCTATGGTCTTTCCTGTGGTCATGTATGGATGTGAGAGCTGGACTGTGAAGAAGGCTGAGCGCCGAAGAATTGATGCTTTTGAACTGTGGTATTGGAGAAGACTCTTGAGAGTCCCTTGGACTGCAAGGAGATCCAACCAGTCCATTCTGAAGGCCCTGGGATTTCTTTGGAAGGAATGATGCTAAAGCTGAAACTCCAGTATTTCGGCCACCTCATGCGAAGAGTTGACTCATTGGAGAAGACTCTGATGCTGGGAGGGATTGGGGGCAGGAGGAGAAGGGGACGACAGAGGATGAGATGGCTGGATGGCATCACTGACTCGATGGATCTGAATCTGAGTGACCTCCGAGAGCTGGTGATGGACAGGGAGGCCTGGCGTGCAGTTCATGGGGTCGCAAAGAGTCGGACACAACTGAGCGACTGATCTGATCTAACTTCATTTATTTCAACTCTGATCTTAGCAGGTAGTCCTTATTGATTTGTAATTTGTCAAAAATAGCTGAACTTTAGGTTCCCTGTAGAGATAGTAGTTTAGAGGTAGAAACTGACTGAAATTTACTTAAAGAGAAATTGATGAGATGTATAAAAAATATGCAGTCTTTTCCATAACACATAGGACATTCTCAAAAATTGAATAAGTACCAGGCTACAGAGGAAATGTCTTTAAGGGAATATTTTAAGTGCACTGACTTCATGGTCTAAGAAAGATAGGAGTGACCACTATCATTTTACTGCCCACTGTAGTCCTCCAGTGGTAGCTGTGGTGCCTGATGTATCCATTAATGTATATAGTGAGATCTGTGTCTATATACTAATGGATACTAATAGAAGAGCTTTGAATATTCAGTACTTAGTGTCCTTGTTCCTGGTGGAGTGAATTTGTGGTGCTGGGGCTGAGTGGTGATGACATTTGATTGCTTGATTAGAGCATTGCATGAGATGTGTTTGAGAATTCTTTTTAACTATATAGCATTGAATCTTCACTACCTACCTCTTCTTTTAATATCTCTTAATTTTTTCTGCATAAACTAGTCAGAGTAGATTTTTATTGAATTGCATCTGAAAATCTGACTGATTAAAGGGAGGTCTTGATAAAGCATATTTCTTTATAAAGCTAATAAAAGAGTATGGTAGTATTAGTGTTATAGAAACAAATAGATCAGTGATACGAAATATAAAACTCAAGAAAAAAAGCAAATTCATAGGTAACATTATATATAATAAACATAGTAAAACGGATCTATGGGAGAAAGGTGGGTTATTTTGTAGATAGTGTTGGGAAAACTGTCCTGCTCTATGGAGAAAAGTAAAGCTGCATTTCTCTTACACTATATATATAAAAGGGGATGACAGAGGTCGAGATGGTTGGATTGCATCACTGACTCAATGGACATGAGTTTGAGTGAGCCCTGGGAGATGGTGAATGACAGGGAAGCCTGGTGTGCTGCAGTCCATGCGGTTGCAAAGAGGCGGACAAGACTGAGTGATTGAACAACAACATCCTTGATTGATACATATCCCAAAGAAGTTTTTGCATAGTTAAGGGGAAATACAGAAACATTTATTGCTGTGTTGATGAAGCAACACAGCAACCTTGGAGTCCATCACTAGGGGATTGGATAGGTAAATGTGGAGGAAGCTCATGGTAAAACATTTTGCAGTAGTTAGAAGCTGTGAACCAGAAGTACATACCCAGTAATCTGAAAAGAGTATCTATAGCTGTAGATCACTTGGCTTCAAAGAAGAAGCTGCCTAAATCCTTAATCAGTTTTTTGTATAACTGTATTTTCTTTGTGTTACCTTTTATGTTCCAGTTCTCCGAAATTTCAGAGCTCTAATTAATCATAGTAGCTATATTAGTTTTTCAACTAAATGAATCTGTGTCCACTTGTCTTTGATTCCTTTATTTTAATTTTACAGCCATACTAAAATTCCGTAATTTATTTGGAAGCTTTTTGTGGTCATTTCAGTGTTTGTCACTCAATCATGTCTGACTCTTTGCAATCCTAGGGATCATAGCCTGCCAGGCTCCTCTGTCCATGGAATTCTCCAGGCAAGAATACTGGAGTGGGTTGCCATGCCCTCCTCCAGGGGATCTTCCCAACTCAGGGATTTAACCCAAGTCTCTTATGTGTCCTACATTGGCAGGTGGGTTCTTTACCACTAGCACCATCTGGGAATACCTATATATAAATAAGAAGTCCTAAGTGATCATCTTATCATTATTAAAGAATCTCCCAGTAAAAAAAGAAAAAAATATTAGGGAAGAAACTAATTTTTCTTGACCTGGGACACTATTAAAAAAAGATACCTTTTATTTCTTTTTCTGCTCTGATTGCTGTGGCCAAAACTTCCAAAACTATGTTGAATAGTAATGGTGAAAGTGGGCACCCTTGTCTTGTTCTTGACTTTAGAGGAAATGCTTTCAATTTTTCACCATTGAGGATAATGTTTGCTGTGGGTTTGTCATATATAGCTTTTATTATGTTGAGGTATGTTCCTTCTATTCCTGCTTTCTGGAGAGTTTTTATCATAAATGGATGTTGAATTTTGTCAAAGGCTTTCTCTGCATCTATTGAGATAATCACATGGTTTTTATTTTTCAATTTGTTAATGTGGTGTATCACATTGATTGATTTGTGGATATTGAAGAATCCTTGCATTCCTGGGATAAAGCCCACTTGGTCATGGTGTATGATCTTTTTAATGTTTTGTTGGATTCTGATTGCTAGAATTTTGTTAAGGATTTTTGCATCTATGTTCATCAGTGATATTGGCCTGTAGGTTTCTTTTTTTGTGGCATCTTTGTCAGGTTTTGGTATTAGGGTGATGGTGGCCTCATAGAATGAGTTTGGAAGTTTACCTTCCTCTGCAATTTTCTGGAAGGTTTGAGTAGGATAGCTCTTCTCTAAATTTTTGGCAGAATTCAGCTATGAAGCCGTCTGGACCTGGGCTTTTGTTTGCTGGAAGATTTCTGATTATAGTTTCAATTTCTGTGCTTGTGATGGGTCTGTTAAGATTTTCTATTTCTTCCTGGTCCAGTTTTGGAAAGTTGTACTTTTCTAAGAATTTGTCCATTTCTTCCACATTGTCCATTTTATTGGCATATAATTGCTGATAGTAGTCTCTTATGATCCTTTGTATTTCTGTGTTGTCTGTTGTGATCTCTCCTTTTTCATTTCTAATTTTATTGATTTGATTTTTCTCCCTTTGTTTCTTGATGAGTTTGTCAATTTTATTTATCCTTTCAAAGAACCAGCCTTTGGCTTTGTTGATTTTTGCTATGGTCTCTTTTGTTTCTTTTGCATTTATTTCTGCCCTAATTTTTAAGATTTCTTTCCTTCTACTAACCCTGGGGTTCTTCATTTCTTCCTTTTCTAGTTGCTTTAGGTGTAGAGTTAGATTATTTATTTGACTTTTTTCTTGTTTCTTGAGGTATGCCTGTATTGCTGTGAACTTCCCCCTTAGGACTGCTTTTACAGTATCCCACAGGTTTTGGGTTGCTGTGTTTTCATTTTCATTCATTTCTATGCAAATTTTGATTTCTTTTTTGATTTTTTCTGTGATTTGTTGGTTATTCAGCAGCATGTTGTTCAGCCTCCATATGTTGGAATTTTTAATAGTTTTTCTCCTGTTATTGAGGTCTAATCTTACTGCATTGTGGTCAGAAAAGATGCCTGGAATGATTTCAATTTTTTTGAATTTATCAAGGCTAGATTTATGGCCCAGGATGTGATCTATGCTGGAGAAGGTTCTGTGTGCACTTGAGAAAAAGGTTAAATTCATTGTTTTGGGGTGAAATGTCCTATAGATATCAATTAGGTCTAACTGGTCTATTGTGTCATTTAAAGTTTGTGTTTCCTTGTTAATTTTCTGTTTAGTTGATCTATCCATAGGTGTGAGTGGGGTATTAAAGTCTCCCACTAATATTGTGTTATTGTTAATTTAACATAGTTTTGGAAATTTTGGCCACAGCAATCAGAGCAGAAAAAGAAATAAAAGGAATCCAAATTGGAAAAGAAGACGTAAAACTCTCACTGTTTGCAGATGACATGATCCTCTACACAGAAAACCCTAAAGACTCCATCAGAAAATTACTAGAACTAATCAATGAATATAGTAAAGTTACAGGATATAAAATTGACACACTGAAATCCCTTACATTCCTATACACTAATAATGAGAAAATAGAAAGAGAAATTAAGGAAACAATTCCATTCACCATCGCAACAAAAAGAATAAAATACTTAGGAATATATCTACCTAAAGAAACTAAAGACCTATATATAGAAAACTATAAAATACTGGTGAAAGAAATCAAAGAGGACACTAAGAGATGGAGAAATATACCATGTTCATGAATTGGAAGAATCAATATAGTGAAAATGAGTACACTGCCCAAAGCAATTTATAGATTCAACGCAATCCCTATCAAGTTACCAATGGTATTCTTCACAGAGCTAGAACAAATAATTTCACAATTAGTATGGAAATACAAAAAACTTCGAATAGCCAAAGCAATCTTGAGAAAGAAGAATGGAACTGGAAGAATCAACCTGCCTGACTTCAGGCTCTACTACAAAGCCACAGTCATCAAGACAGTACGGTACTGGCACAAAGACAGAAATTTTGATCAATGGAACAAAATAGAAAGCCCAGGGATAAACCCACGCACCTATGGACACATTATCTTTGACAAAGGAGGCAAGAATATACCGTGGAGAAAAGACAATCTCTTTAACAAGTGGTGCTGGGAAAACTGGTCAACCACTTGTAAAAGAATGAAACTAGAACACTTTCTAATACCATACACAAAAATAAACTCAAAATGGATTAAAGATCTAAACATAAGACCAGAAACTATAAAACTCCTAGAGGAGAACATAGGCAAAACACTCTCTGACATACATCACAGCAGGATCCTCTATGACCCACCTCCCAGAATATTGGAAATAAAAGCAAAAATAAACAAATGGGACCTAATTAAACTTAAAAGCTTTTGCACAACAAAGGAAACTATAAGCAAGGTGGAAAGACAGCCTTCAGAATGGGAGAAAATAATAGCAAATGAAGCAACTGACAAAGAATTAATCTCAAAAATATACAAGCAACTCCTGTAGCTCAATTCCAGAAAAATAAACGACCCAATCAAAAAATGGGCCAAAGAACTAAATAGACATTTCTCCAAAGAAGACACACAGATGGCTAACAAACACATGAAAAGATGCTCAACATCACTCATTATCAGAGAAATGCAAATAAAAACCACAGTGAGGTACCATTTCACGCCAATCAGAATGGCTGCGATCCAAAAGTCTACAAGCAATAAATGCTGGACAGGGTGTGGAGAAAAGGGAACCCTCTTACACTGTTGGTGGGAATGCAAACTAGTAAAGCCACTATGGAGAACAGTGTGGAGATTCCTTAAAAAACTGGAAATAGAACTGCCTTATGACCCAGGAATCCCACTGCTGGGCATATACACTGAGGAAACCAGAACTGAAAGAGACATGTGTACCCCAATGTTCATTGCTGCACTGTTTATAATAGCCAGGACATGGAAGCAACCTAGATGTCCATCAGCAGATGAATGGATAAGAAAGCTGTGGTACATATACACAATGGAGTATTACTCAGCCATTAAAAAGAATACATTTGAATCAGTTCTAATGAGGTGGATGAAACTGGAGCCTATTATACAGAGTGAAGTAAGCCAGAAAGAAAAACACCAATACAGTATACTAACACATATATATGGAATTTAGAAAGATGGTAACAATAACCCCGTATACGAGACAGCAAAAGAGACACTGATGTATAGAACAGTCTTTTGGACTCTGTGGGAGAGGGCAAGGGTGGGATGATTTGGGAGAATAGCATTGAAATATGTATAATATCATATATGAAACGAGTCACCAGTCTAGGTTTGATGCCTGATACCGGATGCCTGGGGCTGGTGCACTGGGACGACCCAAAGGGATGGTATGGGGAGGGAGGAGGGAGGAGGGTTCAGGATGGGGAACACATGTGTACCTGTGGCAGATTCATTTTGATATATGGCAAAACCAATACAATATTGTAAAGTTAAAAAATAAAATGAAAACAATGTGGAGAAAAAGAAAGTAACCTAGGAAAAAAGATAGAAAAGGAAATGAATAAAACAACCATTTTAGGATGAGGAAAAGAAACATTCACTCTATGGAAGTGTATTTTAAATAACCACTCACCTGAATGAGGAACGTCTTTTGTTAACCAGAAGGCTTTCTAAGAAGGTGATTATTTCCTCTCTATAGTCTTAATATCCCTATGGATATTGAATAAAGGAGAGGAATTTGAACAAAAGCAAAGGGCAAAAACATCTCTTCAGGTTGTGAAAAGCTATGAAGACTGTCTCAGAGGCTGCATGGGACAGGACCTTCCATCAGTTCCCATGGAGCCCACTAGGCGGCGCTGGTGCACATATAAATGCTAGCGTATGAAACTTGAATGGCCACAGATCTTATGTTCTCTTCTTTTTCAAATAAAATCCCATTAAAATTTGTATAAAACCCTCAGCTGAACTACTAAGCCCTCATTAGTAACAGATGGGACAGCTTCAGGCTATAAAATGAAGACAGGTACTATCCAAAAGCCTGGAATGTGGGAAACGTGGGTTCGATCCAGGGGTTGGGAAGATCCCCTAGAGAAGGGAATGGCTATCTACTCCAGTATTCTTGCCTAGAGAATTCCATGGACTGTATAGTTCATGGGGTCACAAAGAGTTGGACACGACTGAGTGACTTTCACTTTCACTGTTCAAAGAAGGTCATCTCCATATGCAATTTTGGGACTCTCTAGACCCAGTTTCTTTTGGTTACAGAAAAATATGTGAGATTTTCCTTTCATACTTATTCCAGAGATCACTTTGGATGCAAAGAGTCAAGCTTTGATGAATATTGTAATTTACATTGTAATTTTTGTGCCTTAAAAATATGCATTGCTTATCTACCATGGGCACCAGGATTTCATGATCAGTATTTTTAATATATTAGCATCACATTATATTACATGTGATAAGTTCAGCGTACTTTTTTGTGTGAACCTATCACTTTAGTTCGAATGACGAATCAGTCTCCTCCCATCTATGTGAGATTCTTTCTGGCAGCGTTAAGGAAGCAAGCTTCTTAAATGATTAATGCCTTCTTAAATGCACAGCTGTGGTGACCTCTGAGAGGATGTGTGTGTGCTCAGTTGCTAAGTCCTGTCTGACTCTTTGTGACCCCATGGACTTGTAGCCTGCCAGGCTCCTCTGTACATGGGATTTTCCAGGCAAGAATACTGGAGTGGGTTGCCATTTCCTCTTCCAGGGCATCTGCTTTTTAAAGACTCCCTACTCAGAACAAGGTACAGGTGAAGTTACTAAGTAGCCTCAGAACTATAGTGATTCTTCTTGGTTCACAGATTCTGACTGATGATGTCATGACACAGAAGAAAATGCAAAACAGGCAGCCTATAATTAGCTTCCTGTGAGTGTCACACTTGAGGCAACTGGCCTGAGACCAGCTGCATTTTGGCAATGGCTCTGCAGAGCACTCTGGAAGCAGTGTGGCTAGGTCTCCTCCTCGGCTCTCTCTGGAAGGGTCAGTAAGCCTTTTCACCATCTGGTCTTGGAAAATGTATGCCTTTGTTTTAAAATTTGTTTTAAATTTCCAAGTCACAACCTTTTTGTTTGTTTGTTTGTTTCCTGTAGTTGCAGAGAGCAAGGAGCAAGTATTTCAGTCTCCCACTGTGGTCTCTTTGGAGGGAGCTGTGGCAGAAATTTCCTGTAATCACTCTGTATCCAATGTTTATGGCTTCTTCTGGTACCTTCACTTCCCAGGATTTGCACCAAGACTCCTCATTAAGGGCTTAAAGTCTTCTCAACAGGGACGCTACAACATGACATATGAGAGGTTCTCTTCATCACTGCTCATCCTCCAGGTGCAGACGGCAGATGCGGGGGTTTACTATTGTGCTCTGAGGTACACAGAAGCAGGGAATCCATGAAGGGCTGAACAGAAACAAGAAGAGGTCACAGCATTTGCAGGGTGTGGAAGAAAGACGAACAGTAACTGCTTCCCCTCCTACTCCCAATTCAGCATTCCCCCAAGCTTTTCCATTTGTACTATCAGGAAAAACATTTGAGTCTAAAGACTATATACAATGGGCTTCCCTTGTAGCCCAGCTTGTGATGAGCCTGCAATGCAGGAGATCCCTGTTTGATTCCTGGGTTGGGAAAATTCCCTGTAGAAGGGTTAGGGTACCCACTCCAGTATATTGGGCTTCCCTGGTGGCTCAGATGGTAAAGAATCTGCCTGCAATGCAGGAGACCTGGGTTCAGTTCATGGGTTGGTAAGATTCCCTGGAGCAGAACTCCAATACTCTTGCCTGGAGAATCTTCATGGACAGAGGTGCCTGGAGGGTTACAGTCCATGGGGTCGCAAAGAGTTGGACATGACTGAGTAAATAAGCACAGCATAGCACAGCACTATATATACTAAAAATACATAGGAAAATAAGTTTTTATGGAATGTTTCAATAATGGTTCTGTGAATTCATGTTTAAAATTGTCTTTTGGATAACTGAAACACTTTTGATCTGTTTCTTTTGAAACATGCCTGGATTATTTTTGCTTTCCCTTGTGAAATGGCTGATTCTCTACCACTGCACCACCTGTATCTTAAAAAAATTCCCTCAAAGAGAATGAAGCTGGCTGATAATATTTAAAATGAAAATGCAGAAAGCAAGAAGAAAATAGCAGAGAGGAAGAGTCATGTCCACTCTGCTATTTTCTTCTTGCTTTCTGCATTTTAAATATTATCTGCCAACTTCACTCTGTGGGAATTTTTTTAAGGCACAGTTGGCTCAGTGATAAAGAATCTGCCTGCCAATGCAGGAGACGTGGGTTCAATCCCTGGGTCAGGAAGATCCTTTGGAGTAGGAAATAATAACCTGCTCCAGTATTCTTATCTGGAAAATTCCATAGACATAGGAGTCTGGAGGTCTATAGTCCGTGGAGTTACACACACATTTTGTAAAATGTACTTTAGTTAACATTCAATAGTATAATTAGCTGAAAGGGAACAAATGAGTGAATAGCTACTACCAAAAGCCCTGAGTTTGAAACCTTAATCCTTCTCTCAGGATATTTTACTTACTACAATTTGATATATACACTAAGTGAGGATGCCAGTGTCAATTAGTATATGAAATAGTAGTAAAACTCAATCTTATTCCAAATTTTTAAACTTAAAAAACATACCGTATAAGTTGTAATATATTCTTCCCATACCTTTGTTAAATTATCTTTGTCTTTTTACCCAGATCTTCCTTCCCACTTTAGAGACTAAAGTCCTAGGACAGATCTGCTGGGACCAGCCCCGGCTGATCCAGGGAGTTCGAAGCGAGGACAGCATCGGCGGGGGTCAGGACACAAGTGCTTAAATAAATATTAATTAAAGAGATAAAGAGTAATAGAATGAGGATAGCTCAGTAGAAAAATTCAGTGGAGAAAAGAGGCTGAGTAGCTTGGTTTACGCGGGAGAGCAATAAAACTTCAAGACAAGAAGTTTGCACCACTTACGAAGACCACAGGCGTCCTTCCGTTCTCCCGAAGGAGAGGAGACACTGAGGCCTCCCCGGTCGGATCTTAGAAGCCCAGGCATAATTAGTAAGCATGGTGGGTTCCGTGCTCCAGATGGAGACTCAACCAGAATTTGAGAGAGAGAGCGACATGGGGAGACCAGTCTTTTGAGGAACTGATCCCAATTCTTTATTTTCCATGGTCTACTTTTATACACTGAGATGTTATACAAAAGTGATGCGGGGTCAGCAGTACTGACTTTTATCAAAGTCAGGTGTTTCATACAAATGTATACAGAGGTCTTAGGGGTGTTACATCATCTTCTGGCCAGGGGGCCTGCTGACAATTTATGACCCTCTCCTTGTGACAGCGGTCAATCAACCAGAACACTTATTTCTCCAGGGGTGCTTATTCTTAAAACAGACTCCACCAGATAAATTTACATTCCTATAGGGTGAGGGTGGGTTTTAATTAAAGAAAGAACTTACTTAGCCTAAGGTCTAATGTGATTAATATCAAAGGTTAATACCTGTTTCTTCTATATATTCATTAATGTGTGTAAGGGTAGGCGATGTGGAGACTTAGCAGCAAACATTGGTTCAACAAATGAAAAACCCTTCACCAATACAATTTCTAATCAGCCCACTATTAGTTTTCTAACTTCTCTAAAGAACCTGTTTTTAGAAGGTTAAAAGCATCTCATGCCTCCCACTATTGGGAGGCTGTGAGTAATCGCATGTGGCCGGACAAGCCTGTCAGATAGGCTAGAGAACCTTCAGAGGAGTTTGTAGGTTAAAACACTCCTGTCACACCCAGGAATTTTTATTAGCTGGAGCTCTAAGTTAACTCTTTTTTCAGAGAGAGGTAGTGGGGTACAGCCCCCCTGTAAAGTCAGAGGTGTAGGTGAGAGCACAAAGTAGTAAAGTAGGCAGGCTCTGGTTATGAGGGTAGATGCTTGAGGATCTCCAAGGCCACTCCTGAGGCTTTGATCCCACCTTTGCGTATGCCAAGCCTCCTTCCTCATGACCTTTGCCATGGGCGGAGGTCCTCTCTCTGGCTCCCGGCACAGATCAGTGATTCTCTTCTTTTTTTTTTTTTTTATCAGAAATCTCTATAGTTTCGTTAAAAAGAGTAGATTTTTTTTTCTCCCCTGCATTCCAGAGTAACTGAATCATAGTTTGTAGGGATGGGACCCAGAAGTCTGTATTTTCTATAAATGTCTCTCTGGAAATTCTATTGCTCATCCAAGTTTGATGTGAGAATCTCAGATTCAGGAGCCCAGATCTTGAGGCTTTAGCCACTATTCTCTACTTCTGTGTGAGTGCTAAGTTGCTTCAGTTGAGTTGACTCTTTGTGATCCTAAGGATCGTACCCTGCCAGGCTCCTCTGTCCATGGGGTTCTCCAGGCAAGAATACTGGAGAGGGTTGCCATGCCCTCCTCCAGGGGATCTTCCTGACACAGGGATCAAACCTGTGTCTCTTATGTCTCCTGCATTGGCAGGTGAGTTCTTTCCCACTAGCGCCACCTGGGAAGCCCATTCTCTGCTTTTCAGTTCAGTTCAGTTCAGTCACTCAGTCATGTCCGACTTTTTACGACCCCGCGAACCGCAGCACACCAGGCGTCCCTGTCCATCACCAACTGCTGGAGTCTACACAAACCCATGTCCATTGAGTCGGTGATGCCACCCAACCATCTCATCCTCTGTTGTTCCCTTCTCCTGCCTTCAATCTTTCCCAGCATCAGGGTCTTTTCAAATGAGTCAGCTCTTCGCAGCAGGTGGCCAAAGTATTGGAGTTTCAGCTTCAACATCAGTCTTTCCAATGAACACCTAGGACTGATCTCCTTTTGGATGTACTGGTTGGATCTTCTTGCAGTCCAAGGGACTCTCAAGAGTCTTCTCCAACACCACAGTTCAAAATCATCAATTCTTCGGCACTCAGCTTTCTTTATAGTCCAACTCTCACATCCATACATGACCACTGGTAAAACCATTGCCTTGACTGGACGGACCTTTGTTGACAAAGTAATGTCTCTTTAATATACTCTCTAGGCTAGTCATATTAGAGAGTATATTAATTGCCTGGAGAATCCCAGGGGCAGGAGAGCCTGGTGGGCTGACGTCTATGGGGTCACGCAGAGTCGGACACGACTGAAGTGACTTAGCAGTAGCAGCAGGCTAGTCATAACTTTCCTTCAAAGTAGTAAGCATCTTTTAATTTCATTCTGCAATCTCCATCTGTAGTGATATGGAGCTCAGAAAAATAAAGTCAGCCACTGTTTCCACATCTATTTGCCATAAAGTGATGGGACTGGATTCCATGATCTTAATTTTCTGAATGTTGAGCTTTAAGCCAATTTTTTCACTCCTCTTTCACCTTCATCAAGAGGCTCTTTAGTGCTTCTTCACTTTCTGCCATAAGGGTGGTGTCATCTGCATATCTGAGTTCATTGATAATTCTCCCAGATCTTGATTCCAGCTTGTGCTTCCTCCAGCCCAGAGTTTCTCATGATGTTCTCTGCATATAAGTTAAATAAACAGGGTGACAACATACAGCCTTGATGTACTCCTTTTCCTATTTGGAACCAGTCTGTTCCATGTCCAGTTCAAACTGTTGCTTCCTGACCTGCATACAGATTTCTCAAGAGACAGGTCAGGTGGTCTGGTTTTCCCATCTTTTCAGAATTTTCTGTTTTTAGTAACATCCAAATTGTATAGACATATAAATTGATATATGTTTATACCACTTCTTTAGGCATATTCTGTTTTGGATTATTGCTTGTTTAAAACTGTGTTAATCTTGCCTTTCAGCACATGAAATATCTGAGTATGAGCCATGTGTGCGTCTTCTCCATGAGTTCTGCACGTGTGCTCTTGTTGCTCCACAAACAGTGAATAAGTTCATGGCCCCTCGTTGCTTTGGCAAGCAAGAAGAGAGAGAAAATTCCTTTTGTTTGTATAGGAAATTGTTTTCAGTTCATTGAGGAGTGACATATTGAAAACCCCACCTTTCATGTTGGTGTTTTGATTCTATTGTTTAAACAACTAGTCTTCTTACCCAATTTTTTCCAGCTTACATGTAGAACACCAAAGGTTTTCTTACCCAAAGGGGAAGTGGGACAAGAATGAAATAAAAGAAGGGGAAAATACATCTGATGAGAGAGCATTCATAAAGAAGAGAGCTCAGTGACAGCACAGTGTTAAAAGCATCATGAAGCTCTCATTTTGATAGTGATTTGTGAATCATTCACAGGAGAGTAAAATTCCCAATACTCCCAAGTCCTGGAAGTTTGCACATATATAAAAATTTCCATTTTTTTGAGATTTATTTCTCATAAAAAATTACTGGTTGAGAAAGCTATTCTAAGGCTCCTGAGACTAAAGATGCCCAGCAGGGCTGATTCTAAACATGGAGAGTCCAGGGCAGTGGGCGTAGAGCTGTCCAAGGTGTCCCTAGATTGATCTGCTCTGCCTGCTACTGGTGATATCTGCATTGCTGCTAATGTTTTCTTGGGGTGAGTAGGTCATTCAGTTCTTTAAATGTCTGAGGACTTCCTAGAAGCATTGATCTAGGGGCTGCTTTGATGAAGTGGCACATACATATGAAGTCAGTATTTGGTATACACCCAATTAAAAGATAGTCTCTAAAGGTAAGTGGCACATAAGAATATGATTGTATAACTTTATTAGGATAATGGAATTACTTTCCAATATTGTCAGGTATTTTAAAAAGTAAATGATTAAAATTGACATCAGATCAGATCAGATCAGATCAGATCAGTCGCTCAGTCGTGTCCGACTCTTTGCGATTTATGCTTTTACAGTCAGAAAAGTATGGGTTGAAATCTTTGTTCCGTTTCTTTAAGGATGGCTTGAATATTCAAATATTCCTGAACTCCTAATATTTTCATCTCTAAAATATTAGGAGGAAAAATAAGTCAAGAAATGTAATGGGCTTAACATTATGCTCACAATAGACATGTGATGAATAATACCCTCATTAATCTTATAAGCACATAAGAAGACTAGCTAGTGAGTCTATTTGTTCAATTCTGAAAGCTCAGTTGATGCCCTAGGAATCCTTTGGATGTGTAGCCTCTTAAAGGTTTAGTTCATTTGTGTCTCTTGAAATTGATAATTAAATAGTTGAAGGTAAGCACAATGAGTCACTTGCACTATCTAGGCATAGTTCTACGTGCTTTGTATGCTGTATCTGTATAGGAGAGAAGAAGAGATTAGGCAATTACCCGGAAAATTTAGTTATGGCACCAAGTCTATATTGGACTATGGCTTTGACTTATTTATCTTGCTACATCAACCAAAGTGCTATATAGATATGCCCAAGCAGACATTGAGGATAAACCCACATTTTGCCGGGTTGATAGGGGAACCCTAAACCCAATGTCAGGGGACTGGCTGTTCTCTGTTCTCCTCTCCAAGTCTACTCTCCACCCTGCTCTACACCCAGGAGGCTGACTTCTATGCACTTGCCTTTTTTGCTTCTAGCTGGGTTTGGCCCAGTGGGAGCCACTGGCAGGAAAGAGTGGTCAGCCTGTTTGTATTCTGCGATCTTTCCTTTCCTGTGCTGAAATCCACAGGTCCTGTGGATCCACCTCAGTTACAGGTCTCCCACGCTGGGATCATTTCTTCCTCCTCTGTCCCTTCAAGCCTAGGAGTGGTGAAGCCTTCTTACTGTTGTTGGTCCCAGGGTGCTTTACTTTCTCTTGTAGATATCCCGTAATCCTGCACATGTATTTCAAAATATTCCTTTCTTTAAGCTTTTCCCAATCATTCCTGTGGAGATGACTGCCAGTACCTTTTAAGATACAACACTAACACTTAAGCTCTAGACAGAAAGAGAAGACATTTATTCTATTTTCCCATTCATCATAGGCCTTTTTGAGACTTGAAGATTATTATTTAAAGATAACTTACATATTTCAAAGAAAGACATTATAATAGGGTCAAGGTTTCAGTTAGTTAAGTTGAGATGCTTAGCAAAGCTTTGAGAAATAGCTGTGTTTCACGTTTTTTTTCCTGATTGAAAGCAAAGAGATTTTCTACCCTCTTTCTAAATTGGGTGGTATCTTTGGATATTATTTAAAGGAAAACTAAGGAAAATCAGAGAAACAACTTCTTTATACTGATACTTGCTTATTTTCTTTAAGTTCGACTGTATTGAATAATCACTCTGTTGCTACTGTGGTATTTTTTAGTGTAAAACTTTAGCTTGTCTTCCCCTTAAAATGAACTCTTTGTCATCATCATAATACCTCACGCTTAGTTAACCATCAACTTTTAATTCATGTGTATTTCATCCAAAGTCTGTTTTAAGTAGTCTATGTGGAAAATTTCTATTTTTGCAAACCTTCATAGAATATTTTTAGCTGTAAAACCTACTATTTAATAGGACAAGTATTTATAACAAGTTTATAACACCATCCGGAGAAGGCAATAGCACCCCACTCGGGGAAGGCAATGGCACCCCACCCCAGTACTTTTGCCTGGAAAATCCCATGGATGGAGGATCCTGGTAGGCTCCAGTCCATGGGGTCTTTAAGAGTCGGACACGACTGAGCGACTTCACTTTCACTTTTCACTTTCATGCATTGGAGAAGGAAATGGCAACCCACTCCAGTGTTCCTGCCTGGAGAATCCCAGGGACGGGGGAGCCTGGTGAGCTTCCGTCTATGGGGTCGCACAGAGTCGGACACGACTGAAGCGACTTAGCAGTAGCAGTAGCAGCTAGTACTCTTGCCTGGAAACTCTCATGGACAGAGGAGCCTGGTGGACCGCAGTCCATGAGGTCACGAGGAGTTGGGCACAACTGAGCAACTTCACTTTCACTTTTCACTTTCATGCATTGGAGAAGGAAATGGCAACCCACTCCAGTTTGCCTGGAGAATCCCAGGGACAGGGGAGCCTGGTGGGCTGTCGTCTATGGGGTTGCACAGAGTTGGACACGACTGAAGCGACTTAGCAGCAGCAGCAGCAGCAGCAGCAGCATAACACCATCACTCCTTTTCTCTCTCTAGAAATTTTTAAAGAGAAGGTTCAAGTTCTTCTTGTGTGACTATTTAAATATCATAGGGAGGGGTCCCAACAGACCTAACCAGGAGAAAAACCCAAGTTATACTGTGGTCAAAGAGGTTTAATTGGATGTCAGCTCTAAATGATTTCTAAAAACACAAATAAGCTCATTCTTACCATTCATTTTTTCTTGCCTTAGTCTTTTCCTTTATTTTGTTTTTTCTTGTCTCTCACTTTTCTTTCTCTCTCCATTCAACGCTATGCTTTCCCTTCTTTTTTTTCTATTTCCCCATCCTATCAAATATGCTTTTCCCTTCTTTCTGTCCCTGTATTATCTTGAGAGAGCATAAACCATTTAAAAGTTGTTCCACCCAGGATGAATTTTTTTCCCACTTTGGCTCACACATACGTCCTTCTTCTCTTTGAACACCGATGGAAAATGTAGACATCCAGAGGACTGGTCCTGTGATAAGGCCTGGAAGCCCCAGAGGTGTATGTGTGTGTGTGTGGGCGTGCTCAGCAGTGTCTGACTCTTTGCGACTCCATGGACTGGCACCCGCCAGGCTCCTTTGTCCATCGAATTTTCCAGGCAGGAATACTGGAGTGGGTTGTCATTTCCTTCTCTAGAGGATGGAACCGAAGTCTCCTGACTCAAGATGGAACCGAAGTCTCCTGCACTGGCAGGCGGAATCTTTATCATTGAGTCACTAGTTAAGCAGCTCAGCTGCTGCTGCTGCTAAGTCGCTTCAGTCGTGTCTGACTCTGTTCGACCCCGTAGATGGCAGCTCACCAGACCACGCCGTCCTTGGGATTCTCCAGGCAAGAACACTGGAGTGGGTTGCCATTTCCTTTTCCAATGCATGAAAGTGAAAAGTGAGAGTGAATTCGCTCAGTCGTGTCTGACTCTTAGCGACCCCATGGACTGCAGCCTACCAGGCTCCTCCGTCCATGGGATTTTCCAGGCAAGAATACTGGAGTGGGTGCCATTGCCTTCTCCAAGCAGCTCAGCTGCTAGAGTCTCTAGAAAGTCTCCTGATTCTAAGTGGGCTCTAGGGGGCGCTGCACTGTGCGGTTTGTCTTGAGTGCAGGAGGTGCTGCAGTCTTACTTCTCACGGAGGTCTGAGAGAAGAGCTTGCTCTACAGAGAGAAGATAGACGTGCCAGGAAGCACCAGGGGGCATTTGTAAAACGCTGTGCTCGTGGAGAACATAGTCTCTGGGGTGGTGCCATATCTCCAGCAAAGGTGAGCTGCAAAGGAGCCCCCATCCAGCCCAGCTTGAGCCATGGCCTCTGCACACATCTGGACACTTGGGATTCTGTTTACACTCAGTGAGTGATGTTCCCTTCCCGTTTTCCACTTGTGTTACCCGCTTACGTTCTTTTTCAGAAGCTTCACTGATGTGCGTTACTTTCCAGGTGGGCTGAGAGCTCAGTCGGTGACTCAGCCAGAAGCTGAGGTCCCAGTCGCGGAAGGGGACCCAGTGACTGTGAAGTGCACCTATTCAGTTTCGGGGAGCCCTTATCTTTTCTGGTATGTCCAGCATCGCAATCAAGGTCTCCAGTTCCTTCTGAAATACGTCGGAGGGGACACCTTGGTTAAAGGCAGCTATGGTTTTGAGGCTGAATTTAACAAGAGCCAAACCTCTTTCCACCTGAAGAACCCATCTGTTCTAGGGAGTGACTCTGCCTTGTACTTCTGTGCTGTGAGTGACACAGTGGTGGGGGCCACAGGGAGAGCTGGACACAAAGCCCTGAGCCCAGAACACCTCCTGAAGCCTTAATATCCCTCCACAAGGTGGCGGTGTGGCTCTAGGATTTGTCCTTCATTATAACTTATCTTTTCTTTTTTTTGGTAATGCCACAAAATTTGTTCATTTAACAAATATATATTGAAATAAATCCTGTGTGCCAGATACTCTTGTGAGCACTGATCATAAAGAGGTGAAAGAAACCATCCTTGATCTGCAGATGCCAGGTGTGATCCCAAACATTTGTGAACCCCTTTAATTCTCACAACTCTTCTCATGAGCTTCACTTTGCCGATGAAAGCATTCAAGGTCAAAGAATTCATGTATCTTACTGAAGTCACAGAACTGCTCAACAGTAGATTGAAACCCAGGCAGCCTGCCTCTCAGGCGTGTAGTCTGACCACTGCACTTCTCCTCAGCCTATAGGCTCCTCCAGGCTGAGACAGATTTCAACAGTGGTGTAGCCCTCATTCCCAAAATAGTCCGTGTTAATAAACAGTGTTGGTTGTAGAAATGAAAAGTAAACTGATAAGGCAAAACAGTTTGGTAAGTGCTGACACAGAGAAGTGCATAAAATGCTATGCGACAAAAGGAAGGAGAGGTAATTTGACTCTGAAGGAAGAAGAGAGGAAGCAAGTGAGACATAATGTGAGGAGGATTCAAAACAATGGAGGATGTAAGTGTGTCATATAAACATGTAGGCTGATTACAGCTCCTGTGCTTACATCTTCTTACGTATACCCTTGTGAAGGACTGGACTCAATGCCTCTCTTTTTTTCTCTTTTCAACTTAGAACCTTCCAGGAAGGGCTCTGGTTGACTCAGTGTGAGTCAGATGCTGTTCCCTGGACAACTTGTGATGGCTACTAGGGTTAGCCCAGCTTTGCTCTACATTTGACCAAGTAATTAGTGGTGTCTGGGGGATGATTCTGCAGGAAATTAGCAGCTCCATTTACCATATGATTCAAAGAACTATATCCCAAGAGAAATTAATTTTTATGTAGAGACTTACATTTCTTTATTTTTTCCAAATGGATAGACATTTGTAGGAATACTACTTATTGAAAACTTCACCTTTGCTCCATCAATTTGGGATACTGCATTTATAGTATGCTAAATTCCTATATATACCCAGATCTATTTTTGGATTCTATTCTTGATGGCAATACCTTAGCCCAACATGATTGCAATCTCTGCAAGGAGCCATTCCTCGACTACCTCTTGGGCTTGGGTTGTGTATACACTGGTGGAACATCTACATCAGGGAAGAAGGTCCTTGGAAGAAGCACATGCAGACCTTAAAAGTGAATCTGGGGAATCCTTGTGTGCAGGGAATCCTGGGATCTGGGTAACCAGAGCAAGATCTAGAAGAGATATATCCTTGGCTCAGTGGGCTTCTCAGAGGCAATGATGTGGGAGGATGGCTAGGGAAGAGCATTTTATAATGGAGGACTAGGGAAGGGACATTTGTGCTCAGGTCTATATTCCCCCCATTTACTGAGGTGATGGCTGCTGGTGCTGCTGCTAAGTCACATCAGTCGTGTCTGACTCTGTGTGACCCCATGGACTGCAGCCTTTCAGGCTCCTCCGTCCATGGGATTCTCCGGGCAAGAGTACTGGAGTGGGTTGCCATTACCTTCTCCGACTGAGGTGGCTAGGAGGGAGCAAATAAGTTTCATTAGAAGTTCTGTTTTGTCATTTGGTCCTGGTAATTGGCTTGTTTGACCTTGAGGAGGAAACTTAGCTTAGTATTCTTTTTTTCCTTTACTGGAAAAATGTTCCTGAAAATGTTCATTATAACCAGATAACTTTTAAGTAAAACTAGACATTCAATCGGAGAAGGCAATGGCACCCTACTCCAGTACTCTTGCCTGGAAAATCCCACGGACGGAGGAGCATAGAGGGCTGCCGTCCATAGGATCGCTGAAGGTCGCACATGACTGAGTGACTTCACTTTCACTTTTCACTTTCATGCATTGGAGAAGGAAATGGCAACCCACTCCAGTGTTCTTGCCTGGAGAATCCCAGGGATGGGGGAGCCTGGTGGGCTGCCGTCTATGGGGTCGCACAGAGTCGGACACGACTGAAGCGACTTAGCAGCAGCAGCAGCAGACATTCAATGGAGTTTTTTTATAATATTCATTTTTATCCTCTCTTTTATCTCATTTTAAGGATGCTATGGAGAGAGGACTAAGCATAAATTATATTTTATGATGATTCTTCTTAATAACTATGTCACAGTGGATCAGCCATTTACAATCTATGTGCCTCATTTCCTAAATCATAAAACTGAGATAATTGGAGGATTATTGTGAGGATTGTTGTACTTATGTGTTGGACCCTGAGTAGAAGTGGGTTTTGAGGGAGGCATAGCAATCAAGAACTTAGTCACTGCTATGGACTGAAGATGATGCTGTGAAAGTGCTGCACTCAATATGCCAGCAAATTTGGAAAGCTCAGCAGTGGCCACAGGGCCACAAAAGGTCAGTTTTCATTCCAATTCCAAAGAAAGATAATGCTTAAGAATGCTCAAACTACCACACAATTGCACTCGTCTCCCATGCTAGTAAAGTAATGCTCAAAATTCTCCAAGCCAGGCTTCAGCAATACGTGAACTGTGAACTTCCAGATGTTCAAGCTGGTTTTAGAAAAGGCAGAGGAACCAGAGATCAAATTGCCAACATCCAATGAATCATGGAAAAAGCAAGAGACTTCCAGAAAAACATCTATTTCTGCTTTATTGACTGTGCCAAAGCCTTTGACTGTGTGGATCACAATAAACTGGAAAATTCTGAAAGAGATGGGAATACCAGACCACCTGACCTGCCTCTTGAGAAATTTGTATGCAGGTCAGGAAGCAACAGTTAGAACTGGTCATGGAACAACAGACTGGTTCCAAATAGGAAAAGCAGTACGTCAATGCTGTATATTGTCACCCTGTTTATTTAACTTATATGCAGAGTACATCATGACAAACGCTGGGCTGGAAGAAGCACAAGCTGGAATCAAGATTGCCGGGAGGAATATCAAGAACCTGAGATATGCAGATGACACCACCCGTATGGAAGAAAGTGAAGAAGAACTAAAGAGCCTCTTGATGAAAGTGAAAGTGGAGAGTGAAAAAGTTGGCTTAAGCTCAACATTCAGAAAACTAAGGCCATGGCATCTGGTCCCATCACTTCATGGGAAATAGATGGGGAAACAGTGTAAACAGTGTCGGACTTTATTTTTTCTGGCTACAAAATCACTGCAAATGGTGACAGCAGCCATGAAATTAAAAGACGCTTACTGCTTGGAAGGAAAGTTATGACCAAACTAGATAGCATATTGAAAAGCAGAGATATTACTTTGCCAACAAAGGTCCATCTAGTCAAGGCTATGGTCTTTCCTGTGGTCATGTATGGATGTGAGAGCTGGACTGTGAAGAAGGCTGAGTGCCGAAGAATTGATGCTTTTGAATTGTGGTGTTGGAGAAGACTCTTGAGAGTCCCTTGGACTGCAAGGAGATCCAACCAGTCCATTCTGAAGGAGATCAGCCCTGGGATTTCTTTGGAAGGAATGATGCTAAAGCTGAAACTCCAGTATTTTGGCCACCTCATGCGAAGAGTTGACTCATTGGAAAAGACTCTGATGCTGGGAGGGATTGGAGTCAGGACGATAAGGGGATGACAGAGGATGAGATGCCTGGATGGCATCACCGGCTCGATGGATGTGAGTTTGAGTGAAATCCGGGACTTGGTGATGGACAGGGAGGCCTGGCGTGCTGAGATGCATGGGGTCACAAAGAGCTGGACATGACTGAGAGACTGAACTGAACTGAACTTATACTCCTCTGTTGACCCAGATCTCTTGAACACAAAAAAGTTTTTTCAAGGGAGAATATATGTTATATAACATAATTATTAGTACCATATATTTGTTTTTCAAGGCAACTGTGACAAAATGTGTGCCTTCAACAACAGAAATTTGTTGTCTTGAAGTAGAGAATAGAAGTCCATGATTAAGGTGTCAGCAAGTCTGGTTCCTTCCAAGGGCTGTGAGAGAAGAATCTGTTTCAGGATTCTCTCCTTGGCTTGTAGATGGACAGCATTTCTCTGTGTCTCTTCATATTGTTTTCCTTTTATTAGTCTCATCTCTGTGTCCCAATTTCCCTTTTTTATAAGGACACTAGTCATATTGGATTAGAGTCCACCCACATCTCATTTTAACTTGATTATTTCTCTAAAGACCACTCTCTAATAAAGTCACATTCTGAGGTACTAGGGATTAGGTCTCCGACATATATTTTGAGTGGGTGGGGGAGGTGGGAAGAGACAAAATCCAGCCTATCACAACACAGTCATCAATGATTACTTTCATTTCAAAGGCTGCAGCATAGAAAAGCCTCTAATGTTTCTTCCTTTTATTGTTTGATACATTAATAATCTCCTAAGTCAGTTAATAGATGGCAACACAGAAAAATCAAGTTCTATTTGCTGTTCTGAAAAAGTAGGATCATTGTTTTGGTCTTGTGATATTTCCTATGTTAAACATAGATGTATTTATATAGAAATATGTAATTTAGAATTTTATTATGGAAGTTCTTTATTAAGTAAAATTAATTAATTAACCTCCACACTTGATTAATTAGTCTACACAATCTCTTATAGAAGTGAAGAAACTACTTCTCAGACAATAAGTGATTTGCATAAAATTGCACAAATATCACATCCAGAAAATTGCTGGTAACTGGTTTGTCTGGATCCTCATTCAGAATGCTTCCCATTGCCTCAAATAGACCCCATGGTCCACGTGATCAAGCCAAACTATTGGCTCCTACCTTTAACAAAGAAATATGATGGGCGGTCCATAAATTGCATGGATCTGAGACCTATTGCGGAGAAGGCAATGGCACCCCAGTCCAGCACTCTTGGCTGAAAATCCCATGGATGGAGGAGCCTGGTAGGCTGCAGTCCATGGGGTCGCTAAGAGTCAGACACTACTGAGCGAATTCACTTTCACTTTTCACTTTCATTCATTGTAGAAGGAAATGGCAACCCACTCCAATGTTCTTGCCTGGAGAATCCCAGGGACGGGGAAGGCTGGTAGGCTGGCGTCTATGGGGTCGCACAGAGTCAGACACCACTGAAGTGACTTAGCAGTAGCAGCAGAGACCTATTGACTCCTGTGAAACATTTCTTCTGTCCAAGTATATTTACCACATGAGGTCGCTGTTGCTACGAGCTGATTCTAAAATGTGATCCTTTTAGGTTACTTCTGTAGAAGGTGTTCTAGCATATTTAACTCCCTCATAAATCCTTCTTTCTTCTCCACCTGGTACTGAAGGGAAGCTGGCTATTTCATACTTGGTATTTCATATATACTGTGTCAAAATGGTGCTAGAAGTCATCAGCACTCATTGATCTTTTCCATGGGGGAAAAAAAAAGTTGCTTACTTGGTTGCTTACTTAACAATTTTAGACCTGGAAGAAGTGTTCCCCAAATATTTTCTAGTGATTTTCCTTTCCCATATTATATGAGCAAAGGACTCAACATGCCACTATTTTTTCCACGTTAATGTGAGTATTTAACGTGTTTGGATTATTGGAATTGGCTGATTCAACTAACATTAAGATATCTTTTGGATTTAGCTCTTTTTCAGAGTTAAAAAAATTCTTTTAGTTACTGTTACTGAGTTTATATTGGGTATTTCTTTTTTTTTTTTTTTTTTGGGTGTGGGATCTTAGTTCCCCATCCATGCACCCTGCAATGGAAACTTGGAGTCCTAACTGCTGGACTGCCAGGGGATTCTCTACTGGGTATTTCTTGAAGGAAGAGTGAATGATCCATATATACATTAAAAATAGTCACATACACTATAATTCCTACACAAGTGCTTTCTACTGGTCATGGTCATGGTTCTTTCCATGTGGTTTAGAAAAGAAGGAAAGGAATGGAAAGCAATTACAGTTTACCACTGACTGTTTACAACAGGCTGACTCTGAAGTAGGTGTTAGTGTCCCAGTTTTACAGATGAAGAAACTGAGGCTCCAAGGAGAGAGTTGCCCTAGGTCACAAGGTGGAAGAGCTGGGATTTGGATTTAGGTCTGTCTTGACTCTGAACTTGTGCCTTTTCTTCTTCTCCTCCACTTCCTGTTTTGGTGACTGATTCCACATCAAATGTCTTTTCTTAGCTAGTCAGTCAGAGAAGGCAATGGCAACCCACTCCAGTACTCTTGCCTGGAAAATCCCACAGACGGAGGAGCCTTGTAGGCTGCAGTCCATGGGGTCGCTAGGAGTTGGACATGACTGAGCAACTTCACTTTCACTTTTCACTTTCATGCATTGGAGAAGGAAATGGCAACCCACTCCAGTGTTCTTGCCTGGAGAATCCCAGGGACAGCGGAGCCTGGTGAGCTGCTGTCTATGGGGTCGCACAGAGTCAGACACGACTGAAGTGACTTAGCAGCAGCAGGAGCTAGTCAGTAGGGACTAGTGAGGGATCCACTTCTCTGTTTAATAACTGTTAAGTGAGTTTGAGTAGCAGATGTAAGGTGTGGACTTAGTGTGATTACAAAAGGACACCAGGGTGTCAGGAGATGAAAGGTCCAGTTCAGATGGCCTCATTTACTCTTTTGTGGAATAAGATTAAGATTTCATTTCATCTTACATTGGAACCAATGGAGGATTTCTGGGCATGAATGACCATCTCAAATGGATTATTCTCAGAGCTCCATGAATATGAGACTGACTACAGTGGATGAGCACCTTCTGGAACTGTGGAAAATCGATGAGGAATAAGGAGCCCAATGGAATCTATCCTTTGAAATACTTATTTCATTCAGACCAAAGCTTTAGAGGGTTCAGTACAGTTCAGTTCAGTAGCTCAGTCATGACCGACTCTTTGCGATCCCATGATTCGCAGCATGCCAGACATCTCTTTCCGTCACCAACTCCCGGAGTTCACTCAAACTCATGTCCATCGAATTGGTGATGCCATCCAGCCATCTCATCCTCTATCATCCCCTTCTCCTCCTGCTCCCAATTGCTCCCAGCATCAGGGTCTTTTCCAATTTGAGTCAACTATTCCCATGAGGTGGCCAAAGTATTGGAGTTTCAGCTTCAGCATCAGTCCTTCCAATGAACACCCAGGATTGGTCTCCTTCAGAATGGACTGGTTGGATCTCCTTGCAGTCCAAGGGACTCTCAAGAGTCTTCTCCAACACCACAGTTCAAAAGCATCAATTCTTCAGAGCTCAGCCTTCTTCACAGTCCAACTCTCACATCCATACATGACCACTGGAAAAAGTATAGCCTTGACTAGACAGACCTTTTTTGGCAAAGTAATGTCTCTGCTTTTCAATATGCTATCTAGGTTGGCCATAACTTTCCTTCCAAGCAGTAAGCGTCTTTTACTTTCATGGCTGCAATCACCATCTGCAGTGATTCTGCAGCCCGAAAAAATAAAGTCTGACACTGTTTCCCCATCCATTTCCCATGAAGTGATGGGACCAGATGACATGATTTTAGTTTTCTGAATGTTGAGCTTTAAGCCAACTTTTTCACTCTCCTCCTTCACTTTCATCAGAGTCTTTTTAGTTCCTCTTCACTTTCCTCCATAAGAGTCGTGTCGTTTGCATATCTCAGGTTATTGATATTCCTCCCGGCAATCTTGATTCCAGCTTGTGCTTCTTCTAGCCCAGAGTTTCTCATGATGTACTCTGCATAGAATTTAAATAAGCAGGGTGACAATATACACCCTTGACGTACTCCTTTTCCTATTTGGAACCAGTCTGTTGTTCCATGTCCAGTTCTAACTATTGCTTCCTGACCTGCATACAGGTTCCTCAAGAGACAACCTCAAGAGGCTGCTTTGCTGGAACAGCCATGAAGAGATACCCCACGTCCAAGGTAAGAGAAACCCAAGTAAGATGGTAGGTGTTGTGAGAGGACATCAGAGGAAAATCACAGGAAACTAGCCATTTTGATCACATGGACCTTGTCTAAGTCGATTAAACTAAGCCATGCCATGTGGGGCCACCCGAGATGGATGGGTCATGGTAGAGAGGTCTGACAGAATGTGGTCCACTGGATAAGAGAATGGCAAACCACTTCATTATTCTTGCCTTGTGAACCCCATGAACAGTGTGAACAGGCAAAAAGATAGGACATTGAAAGATGAACTCCCCAGGTTGGTAGGTGCCCCATATGCTACTGGAGATCAGTGGAGAAATAACTCCAGAAAGAATGAAGGGATGGAACCAAAGCAAAAACAATACCCAGTTATGGATGCGACTGATGATAGAAACAAGGTTTGATGCTGTAAAGAGCAATATTGCATAAGAACCTGGAATGTTAGGTCCATGAATCAAGCAAATTGGAAGTGGTCAAATGGGAGATGGCAAGTGTAAACGTCGACATTCTAGGACTCAGCAAACTAAGATGGACAGGAATGGGTGAATTTAACTCAGGTGGCCATTATATCTACAACTGTGGGCAGGAATCCCTTAGAAGAAATTTAGTAGCCATCATGGTCAACAAAAGAGTCTGAAATGCAGTACTTGGATGCAATCTCAAAAATGGCAGAAAGATCACTGTTCGTTTCCAAGGCAAACCATTCAATATCATGGTAATCCAAACCTATGCCCCGACCAGTAATGCTGAAGATATGAAGTTGAATGGTTCTATGAAGACTTACAAGACCTTTTAGAACTAACACCCAAAAGAGATGTCGTTTTCATTATAGGGGTTGGAATGCAAAAGTAGGAAGTCAGGAAACACCTGGAGTAATAGTTAAATTTGGCCTTTGAGTAGAGAATGGAGCAGGACAAAGGCTAATTAGAGTTTTGCCAAGAGAACACACTGGTCATAGCAAACACTCTCTTCCAACAACACAGGAGAAGATTCTACACATAGACATCACCAGGTGGTTAACACCGAAATCAGATTGATTATATTCTTTGCAGCCAAACATTCTTTGCAGCTCTATACAGTCAGCCAAAACAAGACCAGGAGCTGACTGTGGCTCAGATCATGAACTCGTTACTGTCAAATTCAGACTTAAATTGAAGAAAGCAGGGAAAACCACTAGACCATTCAAGTATGACTTAAATCAAATCCCTTATGATTATACAGTGGAAGTGAGAAGTAGATTTAAGGGACTAGGTCTGATAGACAGAGTGCCTGATGAACTATGGATGGAGGTTTGTGACATTGTACAGGAGACAGGGATCAAGACCATCCCCACGGAAAAGAAATGCAAAAAAGCAAAATGGCTGTCTGAGGAGGCCTTACAAATAGCTGTGAAAAGAAGAGAAGCAAAAAGCAAAAGAGAAAAGGAAAGATATAAGTATCTCAATGCAGAGTTCCAAGGAATAGCAAGGAGAGATATGAAAGCCTTCCTCAGCGATCAATGCAAAGAAATAGAGGAAAACAATAGAATGGGAAAGACTAGGGATCTCTTCAAGAAAAGTAGAGATACCAAGGAAACATTTCATGCAAAGATGGGCTGGATAAAGGACAGAAATGGTATGGACCTAAAAGAAGCAGTATATATTAAGAAGAAGTGGCAAGAATACACAGAAGAACTATACAAAAAAGATCTTCACGACCCAGATAATCACGATGGTGTGATCAATCACCTAGAGCCAGACATCATGGAATGTGAAGTCAAGTGGGCTTTAGAAAGCATCACTACAAACAAAAGCTAGTGGAGGTGATGGAATTCCAGTGGAGCTCTTTCAAATCCTGAAAAACAATGCTGTGAAAGTGCTGCACTCAACATGCCAGCAAATTTGGAAAACTCAGCAGTGGCCACAGGTCTGGAAAAGGTCAGTTTTCATTCCAGTGCCAAAGAAAGGCAATGCCAAAGAATGCTCAAACTACCACACAATTGCACTCATTGCACACGCTAGTAAAGTAATTCTCAAAATTCTCCAAGCCAGGCTTCAGCAATACGTGAACCATAAACTTTCAGATGTTCAAGCTGGTTTTGGAAAAGGTAGAGTAATCAGAGATCAAATTGCCAACATCCGCTGGATCATGGAAAAAGCAAGACAGTTCCAGAAAAATGTCTATTTCTGCTTTATTGACTATGTCAAAGCCTTTGACTGTGTGGATAACAATAAACTGTGGAAATTCTTTTCTGACCTGGGAGACTATTAAAAAAAGATAGAAAAGGAAATGAATAAAACAACCATTTTCGGATGAGGAAAGGAAACATTCCACTGTATGGAAGTGTATTTTAAATAACCACTCACCTGAATGAGGAACATCTTTTGTTAACCAGAAGTCTTTTTAAGAACGTGACTATTTCCTCTCTATAGTCTTCATATCCCTATGGATATTGAATAAAGGAGAGGAATTTGAACAAAAGCAAAGGGCAAAAACATGTCTTCAGGTTGTGAGAAGCTATGAAGACCGTCTCAGAGGCTGCGTGGGACAGGACCTTCCATCTGTTCCCATGGAGCCCACTAGGCGGCGCTGATGCACGTATAAATATTACTGTATGAAACTTGAATGGCCACCAAGTTTTCGTTCTCTTCTTTTTAAAATAAAATCCCATTAAAATCTGTATAAAACCCTCAGCTAAAACTACTAAGCCCTCATTAGTAACAGATCGGATCAGAGATCAGATCAGTCGCTCAGTCGTGTCCGACTCTTTGCGACCCCATAAACTGCAGCACGCCAGGCCTCCCTATCCATCACCAGCCCCTGGAGGTCACTCAGACCCACATTCATTGAGTCAGTGATGCCATCCAGCCATCTCATCCTCTGTCGTCCCCTTCTCCTCCTGCCCTCAATCCCTCCCAGCATCAGAGTCTTCTCCAATGAGTCAACTCTTTGCATGAGGTGGCCAAAATACTGGAGTTTCAGCTTTAGCATCATTCCTTCCAAAGAAATCCCAGGATTGATCTCCTTCAGAATGGACTGGTTGGATTTCCTTGCAGTCCAAGGGACTCTCAAGAGTCTTCTCCAACACCACAGTTCAAAAGCATCAATTCTTCGGCACTCAGCCTTCTTCACAGTCCAACTCTCACATCCATACATGACCACAGGAAAGACCATAGCCTTGACTAGGCGAACCTTTGTTGGCAAAGTGATGTCTCTGCTTTTGAATATGCTATCTAGGTTGCTCATAACTTTCCTTCCAAGGAGTAAGCGTCTTTTAATTTCATGGCTGCAGTCACCATCTGCAGTGATTTTGGAGCCCAAAAAAATAAAGTCTGACACTGTTTCCACTGTTTCCCCATCTATTTCCCATGTAGTGATGGGACCAGATGCCATGATCTTCGTTTTCTGAATGTTGAGCTTTAAGCCAACCTTTTCACTCTCCACTTTCACTTTCATGAAGAGGCTTTTTAGTTCCTCTTCACTTTCTGCCATAAAGGTGGTATCATCTGCATATCTGAGGTTATTGATATTTCTCCCGGCAATCTTGATTCCAGCTTGTGTTTCCTCCAGCCCAGCATTTCTCATGATATACTCTGCATATAAGTTAAATAAACATGGTGACAATATACAGCCTTGACGTACTCCTTTTCCTATTTGGAACCAGTCTGCTGTTCCATGACCAGTTCAAACTGTTGCTTCCTGACCTACAGATTTCTCAAGAGGTAGATCAGGTGGTCTGGTATTCCCATCTCTTTCAGAATTCTCCACAGTTTATTGTGATCTACACAGTCAAAGGCTTTGGCATAGTCAATAAAGCAGAAATAGATGTTTTTCTGGAACTCTCTTGCTTTTTCGATGATCCAGCGGATGTTGATAATTTGATCTCTGGTTCCTCTGCCTTTTCTAAATCCAGCTTGAACATGAGGAAGTTCACGGTTCACATATTGCTGAAGCCTGGCTTGGAGAATTTTGAGCATTACTTTACTAGAGTGTGAGATGAGTGCAATTGTGTGGTAGTTTGAGCACTCTTTGGCATTGTCTTTCTTTGGGATTGGGATGAAAACTGACCTTTTCCAGTCTTGTGGCCACTGCTGAGTTTTCCAAATTTGCTGGCATATTGAGTGCAGCACTTTCACAGCATCATCTTTCAGGATTTGGAATAGCTCCACTGGAATTCCATCACCTCCACTAGCTTTGTTCCTAGTGATGCTTTCTAAGGCCCACTTGACTTCACATTCCAGGATGTCTGGCTCTAGGTCAGTGATCACACCATCATGATTATCTGGGTCTTGAAGCTCTTTTTTGTACAGTTCTTCTGTGTATTCTTGCCACCTCTTCTTAATATCTTCTGCTTCCGTTAGGTGCATACCATTTCTGTCCTTTATCGAGCCCATTTTTGCATGAAATGTTCCTTTGGTATCTCTGATTTTCTTGAATAGATCCTTAGTCTTTCCCATTCTGTTGTTTTCCTCTATTTCTTTGCATTGATCGCTGAAGAAGGCTTTCTGATCTCTTCTTGCTATTCTTTGGAACTCTGCATTCAGATGTTTATATCTTTCCTTTTCTCCTTTGCTTTTCACTTCTCTTCTTTCCGCAGCTATTTGCAAGGCCTCCCCAGACAGCCATTTTGTTTTTTTGCATTTCTTTTCCATGGGGATGGTCTTGATCCCTGTCTCCTGTACAATGTCACAAACCTCATTCCATAGTTCATCAGGCACTCTATCTATCAGATCTAGGCCCTTAAATCTATTTCTCACTTCCACTGTATAATCATAAGGGATTTGATTTAGGTCATACCTGAATGGTCTAGTGGTTTTCCCTACTTTCTTCAATTTCAGTCTGAATTTGGCAATAAGGAGTTCATGGTCTGAGCCACAGTCAGCTCCTGGTCTTGTTTTTGCTGACTGTATAGAGCTTCTCCATCTTTGGCTGCAAAGAATATAATCGATCTGATTTCAGTGTTGACCATCTGGTGATATCCATGTATAGAGTCTTCTCTTGTGTTGTTGGAAGAGGGTATTTGCTATGACCAGTGCATTTTCTTGGCAAAACTCTGTTAGTCTTTGCCCTGCTTCATTCCGTATTCCAAGGCCAAATTTGCCTGTTACTCCAGGTGTTTCTTGACTTCCTACTTTTGCATTCCAGTCCCCTATAATGAAAAGGACATCTTTTTTGGGTGTTAGTTCTAAAAGGTCTTGTAGGTCTTCATAGAACCGTTCAACTTCAGCTTCTTCAGTGTTACTGGTTGGGGCATAGACTTGGATTACTGTGACATTGAATGGTTTGCCTTGGAAATGAACAGAGATCATTCTGTCGTTTTTGAGATTGCATCCAAGTACTGCATTTTGGACTCTTTTGTTGACCATGATGGCCACTCCGTTTCTTCTGAGGGATTCCTGCCCACAGTAGTAGATATAATGGTCCTCTGAGTTAAATTCACCCATTCCAGTCCATTTTAGTTTGCTAATTCCTAGAATGTCAACATTCACTCTTGCCATCTCTTGTTTGACCACTTCCAATTTGCCTTGATTCATGGACCTGACATTCCAGGTTCCTATGCAATATTGTTCTTTACAGCATCGGACTTTGCTTCTATCACCAGTCACATCTACAGCTGGGTATTCTTTCTGCTTTGGTTCCATCCCTTCATTCTTTCTGGAGTTATTTCTCCACTGATCTCCAGTAGCATATTGGGCCCCTACTGACCTGGGGAGTTCCTCTTTCAGTATTCTATCATTTTGCCTTTTCGTATTGTTCATGGGGTTCTCAAGGCAAGAATACTGAAGTGGTTTGCCATTCCCTTCTCCAGCGGACCACACCCTGTCAGATCTCTCCACCATGACCCGCCCATCCTGGGTTGCCCCATGGGCATGGCTTAATTTCATTGAGTTAGACAAGGCTGTGGTCCTGGTGTGATTAGATTGACTAGTTTTCTGTGAGTATGGTTTCAGTGTATTTGCCCTCTGATGCCCTCTTGCAAGACCTACCGTCTTACTTGAGTTTCTCTTACCTTGGGCGTGGGGTATCTCTTCCCGGCTGCTCCAGCAAAGCACAGCCATCGCACCTTACCTTGGATGAGGGGTCTCTCCTCACTGCCGCCCTTCCTGACCTTGGGGGAGGGGTATCTCCTCACCGCCGCCCTTCCTGACCTCGGTTGTTGGGTAGCTCCTCTCGGCCGTGCTTAGTGCGCCAGTCCTCACCGCCGTCCTTCCTCGATCGTTGGGTAGCTCCTCTCAGTGCGCCGCGCAGCCGGCGAGGGGCTCTCAGTGCGCCGCGCAGCCGGCGAGGGGCTCTCAGTGGGCCGCGCAGCCGGCGGGGGCTCTCAGTGCGCCGCTCGGCGGTAGGCCGGGAGCTCTCCGTGCGCTGCTCGCGGGTAGGATAGTCTCAGGCTATAAAATGAAGATAAGTACTACCCAACAGCCTGGAATGTGGGAAACCTGGGTTCGATCCCTGGGTTTGGAAGATCCCCTGGAGAAAGGAACGGCTCCCTACTCCAGTATTCTTGCCTGGAAAATTCCATGGACTATATAGTTCTTGGGGTCACAAAGAGTTGGACACGACTGAGTGACTTTCACTTTCACTATCCAAAAAGGTCATCTCCAGATGCAATTTTGGGTCTTTCTAGACCCTGTTTCTTTTGGTTACAGAAAAATGTAAGTGAGATTTTCCTCCATACTTATTCCAGAGATCACCTTGGATGCAAAGAGTCAAGCTTTGATGAATACTGTAATTTACATTGTAATTTTTGTGCCTTAAAAATATGCATTGCTCATCTACCACAGGCACTAAGATTTCATGATCATTATTTTTTAATATATTAGCATCGCATTATATTACATTTGATAAGTTCAGCATACTTCTTTGTGTGAACCTGACCCAGATAATCACGATGGTGTGATCACTGACCTAGAGCCAGATATCCTGGAATGTGAGGTCAAGTGGGCTTTAGAAAGCATCACTACAAACAAAGCTAGTGGAAGTGATGGAATTCCAGTTGAGCTACTCCAAATCCTGAAAGATGATGCTGTGAAAGTGCTGCACTCAATATGCCAGCAAATTTGGAAAACTCAGCAGTGGCCACAGGACTGGAAAAGGTCAGTTTTCATTCCAATCCCAAAGAAAGGCAATGCCATGGAGTGCTCAAACTACCACACAATTGCACTCATCTCACATGCTAGTAAAGTAATGCTCAAAATTCTCCAAGCCAGGCTTCAGCAATATATGAACCGTGAACTTCCTGATGTTCAAGCTTGTTTTAGAAAAGGCAGAGGAACCAGAGATCAAATTGCCAACATCCGCTGGATCATGGATAAAGCAAGAGAGTTCCAGAAAAGCATCTATTTCTGCTTATTGACTATGCCAAAGCCTTTGACTGTGTGGATCACAATAAACTGGAAAATTCTGAAAGAGATGGGGATACCAGACCACCTGATCTGCCTCTTGAGAAATCTGTATGCAGGTCAGGAAGCAACAGTTAGAACTGGACATGGAACAACAGACTGGTTCCAAATAGGAAAAGCAGTACTTCAATGCTGTATATTGTCACTCTGCTTATTTAACTTATATGCAGAGTACATCATGAGAAATGCTGGGCTGGAAGAAGCACAAGCTGGAATCAAGATTGCCAGGAGAAATATCAATAACCTCCGATATGCAGATGACACCACCCTTATGGCAGAAAGTGAAGAGGAACTAAAAAGCCTCTTGATGAAAGTGAAAGAGGAGAGTGAAAAAGTTGGCTTAAAACTCAATATTCAGAAAACGAAGATCATGGCATCTGGTCCCATCACTTCATGGGAAATAGATGGGGAAACAGTGGAAACAGTGTCAGACTTTATTTTTTGGGGCTCCAAAATCACTGCAGATGGTGACTGCAGCCATGAAATTAAAAGACGCTTACTCCTTGGAAGTAAAGTTATGACCAAACTAGATAGCATATTCAAAAGCAGAGACATTACTTTGCCAACAAAGGTCTGTCTAGTCAAAGCTATGGTTTTTCCAGTGGTCATGTATGGATGTGAGATTTGGACTGTGAAGAAGGCTGAGTGCCGAAGAATTGATGCTTTTGAACTGTGGTGTTGGAGAAGACTCTTGAGAGTCCCTTGGACTGCAAGGAGATCCAACCAGTCCATTCTGAAGGAGATCAGCCCTGGGATTTCTTTGGAAGAAATGATGCTAAAGCTATAAGTCCAGTACTTTGGCCACCTCATGCGAAGAGTTGACTCATTGGAAAAGACTCTGATGCTGGGAGGGATTGGGGTCAGGAGGAGAAGGGGATGACAGAGGATGAGATCGCTGGATGGCATCACTGACTCGATGGAGTGAGTCTCAGTGAACTCCGGGAGTTGGTGATGGACAGGGAGGCCTGGCCTGCTGCAATTCATGGGGTCCCAGAGAGTCAGACACAACTGAGTGACTGATCTGATTTGATCACCTCCCATCTATGTGAGATTCATTCTGGCAGCGTTATGAAGGAAGCAAGCTTCTTAAATGATTAATGCCTTCTTAAATGCACAGCTGTGGTGACCTCTGAGAGGATGTGTGTGTGCTCAGTTGCTAAGTCCTGTCTGACTCTTTGTGACCCCATGGACTTGTAGCCTGCCAGGCTTCTCTGTACATGGGGTTTTCCAGGCAAGAATACTGGAGAGGGTTTTCATTTCCTCCTCCAGGGCATCTCCTTTTTTAAGACTCCTTACTGAGAACAAAGTACAGATGAAGTTATTAAGTAGCCTCAGAACTGTAGTTATTCTTCTTGGTTCACAGATTCTGACTGATGATGTCATGACACAGAAGAAAATGCAAAACAGGCAGCCTATAATCAGCTTCCTGTGAGTGTCACACTGGAGGCAACTGGCCTGAGACCAGCTGCATTTTGGCCATGGCTCTGCAGAGCACTCTGGAAGCAGTGTGGCTGGGTCTCCTCCTCAGCTCTCTCTGGAAGTGTGAGTAAGCCTTTTTACCATCTGGTCTTGGAAAAATGTATGCCTTTGTTTTAAAATTTGTTTTAAATTTCCAAGTCACAACCTTTTTTTTTGTTTGTTTGTTTCCTGTAGCTGCAGAGAGCAAGGAGCAAGTATTTCAGTCTCCCACTGTGGTCTCTTTGGAGGGAGCTGTGGCAGAAATTTCCTGTAATCACTCTGTATCTGATATTTATGACTTCCTCTGGTACCTTCACTTCCCAGGATTTGCACCAAGACTCCTCATTAAGGGCTTAAAGCCTTCTCAACAGGGACGCTACAACATGACATTTGAGAGGTTCTCTTCATCACTGCTCATCCTCCAGGTGCAGATGGCAGATGCGGGGGTTTACTATTGTGCTCTGAGGTACACAGAAGCAGGATATCCATGAAGAGCTGAACAGAAACAAGAAGAGGTCACAGCATTTGCAGGATGTGGAAGAAAGATGAACAGTAACTGCTTCCCCTCCTGCTCCCAATTCAGCATCCCCCAAGCTTTTCCATTTGCACTATCAGGAAAAACATTTGAGTCCAAACACTGTATACAATGGGCTTCCCTTGTAGCTCAGCTTGTAATGAGCCTGCAATGCAGGAGACCCCTGTTTGATTCCTGGGTTGGGAAGATTTCCTGTAGAAGAATTAGGGTACCCACTCCAGTATTCTTGGGCCTCCTTGGTGGCTCAGATGATAAAGAATCTGCCTGCAATTCAGGAGACCTGGGTTCAGTCCCTGGGCTGGTAAGATTCCCCTGGAGCAGAACTCCAATACTCTTGCCTGGAGAATCCTCATGGAGAGAGGCACCTGGAGGGTTACAGTGCATGAGCTAGCAAAGAGTTGGACATGACTGAGTAAATAAGCACAGCACAGCACAACACTGTATATACTTTTAGTATATGTAAGTTTTTACGGAGTATTTGGATAATGGTTCTTTGAATTCATGTTTAAAATTGTCTTTTGGTTAACTGAAACACTTTTGATCTCTTTCTTTTGAAATATGCCTGGATTACTTTTGCTTTCTCTTGTAAAATGGCTGATTCTTTACCACTGCACCATCTCTGTCTTAAAAAAAAAAATTCCCGCAAAGAGAATGAAGCTAGCTGATAATATTTAAAATGCAAATGCAGAAAGCAAGAAGAGAATAGCAGAGAGGAAGAGTCATGTCCACCCTGCTATTTTCTTCTTGCTTTCTGCATTTTAAATATTATCTCCCAGCTTTACTGTTTGTGGGAAGTTTTTTGAGACACAGGTGGTACAGTGGTAAAGAATCCGCCTATCAATGCAGGAGACCTGGGTTCAATCCCTGGGTCAGGAAGATCCCTTGGAGTAGGAAATAGTAACCTGCTCCAGTATTCTTGTCTGGAAAATTCCATCGACAGAGGAGCCTTGAGGGCTATAGTCCATGGAGTTACACATACATTTTGTAAAGTGTACCTTAGTTAAGATTCAATAGTATAATTAGCTGGTAGGGAACAAATGAGTGAATAGCTACTACCAACAGCCCTGAGTTTGAAACTTCAATCCTTTTCAGGATATTTTACTTATAACAATTTGATATATACACTAAGTGAGGATGCCAGTGTCAACTAGTATATAAAATATTAGTAAAACTCAATCTTATTCCACATTTTTAAACTTAAATACAATATAAGTTGTAATATATACGTCCCATATCCTTGTTAAATTATCTTTGTCTTTTACTCATTTCATTCCTTCCCACTTTAGAGACTAAAGTCCTAGGATAGATCAGTGATTCCCAATTTTTTTTTTTTTTTATCAGAAGTCTCTGGAGTTTTGTTAATAAGAGTAGATTTTTTTCTCCCCTGCATTCCAGAGTAACTGAATCATAGTTTGCAGGGATGGGACCCAGAAGTCTGTATTTTCTATAAATGTCTCTCTGGCAATTCTAATGCTCATTTAAGTTTGATGTGAGAAAATCCCAGACTGAGGAGCACAGATCTTGAGGCGTTAGCCACTATTCTCTACTTTTGTGTGTGTGCTAAGTTGCATCAGTTGAGTCGACTCTTTGTGACCCTAAGGACCGTAGCCTGCCAGGCTCTTCTGTCCATGGGATTCTCCAGGCAAGAATACTGGAGAGGGTTGCCATGCCCTCCTGACACAGGGATCAAACCTGTGTCTCTTCTGTCTCCTGCACTGGCAGGAGTGCCACCTAGACTAGTGCCACCTGGGAAGCCCATTCTCTGCTTTTAGTAACGTCCAAATTGTGTACACATATACACTGATATATGTTTGTGCCCTTCTTTAGGCATATTCTGTTTTGGATTATTACTTGTTTAAAACTGTGTTCATCTTGCCTTTTCGGCAAATGAAATATCTGAGTATGAGCCATGTGTGCGTCTTTTCCATGAGTTCAGCACGTGTGCTCTTGTTGCTCCACAAACAGTGAATAAGCACACGGCCCTTCGTTGCTTTTGAAGCAGGAAGAGACAGAAAATTCCTTTCGTTCTCATAGGAAGTTCTTTTTCAGTTCATCGAGGAGTGATATATTGAAAACCCTACCTTTTATGTTGGTGTTTTGATTCTATTGTTTAAACTGTCAACAACTAGTCTTACCAGATGTTTTCCCAGCTTTTGTAGAACACTAAAGGTGTTCTTACTCAAAGGGGAAGTGGGACAAGAATGAAATAAAAGACGGGAAAATACAGTTGATGAGAGAAGATGTATGAAGAAGAGAGCTCAGTGACAGCACAGTGTTAAAAGCATCATGAAGCTCTCAGTTCGATGGTGGTTGTGAAACATTCACAGGAGAGTAAAATTCCCTGCACTCCCAAATCCTGGAAGTTTGTATGTATATAGAAATTTCCATTTTTTTGAGATTTGCTTCTCATAAAAAGATTCCTGGTTGAGAAAGCTATTCTAAGGCTCCTGAGACTAAAGATGCCCAGCAGGGCTGAGATTAAACGTGGAGAGTCCAAATGCAGCAGGCCCAGAGCTGTCCAAGGTGTCCCCAGATTGATCTGCTCTGCCTGCTGCTCGTCATATCTGCACTGCTGCTAGTGTTTTCTTTGGGTCAGTGGCTCATCCAGTTCTTTCAATGTCTGAGGACCTCCTAGAAGCAGTGATCTAGGGGCTGCTTTGATTAAGTGGCACATATATATGAAGTCAGTATTTGGTATACACCCGAGTAAAAGATAGCCTCTAAAGGTAAGTAGCACATAAGAATATGATTGTATAACTTTATTAGGATAATGAAATTACTTTCCAATATTGTAAGGTATTTTAAAAAAGTAAATGATCAAAATTGAAATTCTCAATGTGACTTATGCTTTTACAGTCAGAAAAGTATGGGTTAAAATCTTTGTTCCGTTTCTTTAAGGATGGCTTGAAATATCGAATATTCCTGAACTCCTAATATTTTCATCTCTAAAATATTAGGAGGAAAAATAAGTCATGAAATGTAACGGGTTCAACATTATGCTCACAATAGACATTTGATGAATAATAACCTCATCAATCTCATAAAGCACATAAGAAGAATAGCTAGTGAGTCTATTTGTTCAATTCTGAAAGCTCAGTTGATGCCCTAGGAATCCTTTGGATGTGTAGCCTCTTAAAGGTTTAGTTCATTTATATCTCTTGGAATTGATTATTAAATAGTTGAAGGTAAGCACAATGAGTCACTTGCATGATCTAGGTATAGTTCTACATGCTTTGTATGCTGTAACTGTATAGGAGAGAAGAAGAGATTAGGCAATTACCCGGAAAATTTAGTTATGGCACAAAGTCTACATTGGACTATTTTTTTGACTTATTTATCTTGCTACATCAATCAAAGTGCTATATAGATATGCCTGAGCAGACATTTAGCATAAATCCACATTTAGCCTGATTGATCAGTTCAGTTCAGTCGCTCAGTCATGTCCGACTCTTTGCGACCCCATAAATCGCAGCACACGAGGCCTCCGTGTCCATCACCAACTCCCAGTATTCACTCAGACTCATATCCATCGAGTCAGTGATGCCATCCATCCATCTCATTCTCTGTCGTCCCCTTCTCCTTCTACCCCCAATCCCTCCCAGCATCAGAATCTTTTCCAATGAGTCTGAGGTTGCCAAAGTACTGGAGTTTCAGCTTTAGCATCATTCCTTCCAAAGAAATCCCAGGGCTGATCTCCTTTAAAATGGACTGGTTGGCTCTCCTTGCAGTCTAAGGGACTCTCAAGAGTCTTCTCCAACACCACAGTTCAAAAGCATCATTGTTTGGCGCTCTGCCTTCTTCACAGTCCAACTCTCACATCCATACATGACCAAAGGGGAACCCTAAACCCAATGTCAGGGAACTAGCTGTTCTCTGTTCTCCTCTCCAAGTCTACTTTCCACCCTGCTCTACATCCAGGAGGCTGACTTCTATGCACTTGCCTTTTTTGCTTCTACCTGGGTTTGGCCCAATGGGAGCCACTGGCAGGAAAGAGTGGTCAGCCTGTTTGTATTCTGCGATCTTTCCTTTCCTGTGCTGAAATCCACAGGTCCTGTGGATCCACCTCAGTTACAGGTCTCCCAGGCTGGGATCATTTCTTCCTCCTCTGTCCCTCAAGCCTAGGAGTGGTGAAGCCTTCTTACTGTTTTTGGTCCCAGGGTGCTTTACCTTCTCTTGTAGATTTCCCCTAATCCTGCACATGTATTTCAAAATATTTCTTTCTTTAAGCTTTTCCCAATCATTCCTGTGGAGATGACTGCCAGTACCTTTTAAGATACAACACTAACACTTAAACTCTAGACAGAAAGAGAAGAAATTTATCTATTTTCCCATTCATCATAGGCCTTTTTGGGAATTAAAGATAATTATTTAAAGATAACTTACATATTTCAAAGAAAGACATTATAATAGGGTCAAGGTTTCAATTAGTTAAGTATGAGATCCTTAGCAAAGCTTTGAGAAATAGCTATGTTCCACATTTTTTTTTCTGATTGAAAGCAAAGAGATTTTCTATCCTCTATCTAAATTGTGTGGTTTCTTTGGATATTACTTAAAGGAAAAATGAGGAAAATCAGAGTAACAACTTCTTTATACTGATACTTGCTTATTTTCTTTATGTTTGATTCTATTGAATAATCACTCTGCTGCTACTGTGGCATTTTTTAATGTAAAATTTTAGCCTGTCTTCCTGTTAAAATGAACTCTTTGTCATCATCATAATATCTCAAGCTTAGGTAACCATCAACTTTTGATCCATGTGTATTTCATCAGAAGTCTGTTTTAAGTAGTCTCTCTATGTGGAAAATTTCTATTTTTGCAAACCTTCATACAAGTTTTTAGCTGTAAAACCTACTATTTAATAGGACAAATATTTATAACACGTTTATAACACCATCTGGAGAAGGCAATAGCACCCCACTCCAGTACTCTTGCCTGGAAAATCCCATGGACAGAGGAGCCTGGTAGGTTGCAGTCCATGGGGTTGCGAGGAGTCGGACACAACTGAGGAACTTCACTTTGACTTTTGACTTTCATGCATTGGAGAGGGAAATGGCAACCCACTCCAGTGTTCTTGCCTGGAGAAACCCAGGGACGGAGGAGCCTGGTGGGCTGCCGTCTATGGGGTCGCACAGAGTCGGACATGACTGAAGTGACTTAGCAGCAGCAGCAGCATAACGCCATCATTCCTTTTCTCTCTCTAAAAATGTTTAAAGAGAAGGGTCAAGTTCTTCTTGTGTGACTATTTAAATATCATAGGGAGGGGTCCCAACAGACCTAACCAAGAAAAAAACCAAGTTATATTGTGGTCAAAGAGGTTTAATTGGATGTCAGCTCTAAATGATTTCTAAAGACACAAATAAGCTCATTCTTACCATTCATCTTCTCTTGCCTTACTCTTTTCCTTTATTTTGTTTTTCTTGTCTCTGACTTTTCTTTCTCTCTCCATTCAACGGTATGCTTTCCTTTCTTTTTTCTATTTATTTCCCCATCCTATCAAAATATGCTTTCCCCTTTTTTCTGTCCCTGTATTATCTTGAGAGAGCATAAACCATTTACAAGTTGTTCCACCCAGGATGAATTTTTTTCCCACTTTGGTTTACACATCCCTGATACTTCTCCTTGAACACTGATGGAAAATGTAGACATCCAGAGGACTGGTCCTGTGATAAGACCTGGAAGCTCCAGAGGGGGTGTGTGTGTGTGTGTGTGTGTGTGTGTGGGCGCGCTCAGTCGTGTCTGACTCTTTGTGACTCCATGGACCGTAACCCGCCAGGCTCCTCTCCATGGAATTTTCCAGGCAAGAATACTGGAGTGGCTTGTCATTTCCTCCTCCAGAGGATCTTCCTGACCCAAGATGGAACCGAAGTCTCCTGCACTGGCAGGCAAAATCTTTACCACTGAGTCACTAGTTAAGCAGCTCAGATGCTGCTGCTGCTAAGTCGCTTTAGTCGTGTCCAACTCTGTGCGACCCCATAGACGGAAGCCCACCAGGCTCCACCGTCCTTGGGATTCTGCAGGTAAAGAATACTGGAGTTGGTTGCCATTTTCTTCTCCAACGCATGAAAGTGAAAAGTGAGAGTGAAGTCACTCAGTCGTGTCCGACTCTTAGCGATTCCATGGACTGCAGCTTACCATGCTCCTCCCTCCATGGGATTTTCCAGGCAAGAGTACTGGAGTGGGCTGCCATTGCCTTTCCGAAGCAGCTCAGCTGCTAGAGTCTCTAGAAAGTCTCCTGATTCTAAGTGGGCTCTAGGGGGCGCTGCACTGTGCGGTTTGTCTTGAGTGCAGGAGGTGCCGCAGTCTACTTCTCACGGAGGTCTGAGAGAAGAGCTTGCTCTACAGAGAGAAGATAGACGTGCCAGGAAGCACCAGGGGGCCTTTGTAAAACGCTGTGCTCGTGGAGAACATAGTCTCTGGGGTGGTGCCATATCTCCAGCAAAGGTGAGCTGCAAAGGAGCCCCCATCCAGCCCAGCTTGAGCCATGGCCTCTGCACACATCTGGACACTTGGGATTCTGTTTACACTCAGTGAGTGATGTTCCCTTCCCGTTTTCCACTTGTGTTACCCGCTTACGTTCTTTTTCAGAAGCTTCACTGATGTGCGTTACTTTCCAGGTGGGCTGAGAGCTCAGTCGGTGACTCAGCCAGAAGCTGAGGTCCTTGTCGCGGAAGGGGATCCAGTGACTGTGAAGTGCACCTATTCAGTTTCGGGGAGCCCTTATCTTTTCTGGTATGTCCAGCATCGCAATCAAGGTCTCCAGTTCCTTCTGAAATACGTCGGAGGGGACACCTTGGTTAAAGGCAGCTACGGTTTTGAGGCTGAATTTAACAAGAGCCAAACCTCTTTCCACCTGAAGAACCCATCTGTTCTAGGGAGTGACTCTGCCTTGTACTTCTGTGCTGTGAGTGACACAGTGGTGGGGGCCGCAGGGAGAGCTGAATACAAACCCCTGAGCCCAGAACACCTCCTGAAGCCTTAATATCCCTCCACAAGGTGGCGGTGTGGCTCTAGGATTTGTCCTTCATTATAACTAAATTTTTTTTTTTTGGTAAAGCCACAACATTTGTTCATTTGCAAATATATATTGAAATAAATCCTTGTGTGCCAGCTACTCTGGTGAGCACCGATCATAAAGAGATGAAAGAAACCATCCTTGACCTGCAGAAGCCAGGTGTGATCCCAAACATTCGTGAACCCCTTTAATTCTCACAACTCTTCTCATGAGCTTCACTTTGCCGATGAAAGCATTCAAGGTCAAAGAATTCATGTATCTTACTGAAGTCACAGAACTGCTCAACAGTAGATTGAAACCCAGGCAGCCTGCCTCTCAGGCGTGTAGTCTGACCACTGCACTTCTCCTCAGCCTATAGGCTCCTCCAGGCTGAGACAGATTTCAACAGTGGTGTAGCCCTCATTCCCAAAATAGTCCGTGTTAATAAACAGTGTTGGTTGTAGGGATGAAAAGTAAACTGATAACTCAAAAGTTTGTTAAGTACTCAGACAGAGAAGTGCATAAAATGCTATGTGACAAAAGGAAGTAGAGGTAATTTGACTCTGAAGGAAGAAGAGAGGAAGCAAGTGAGACATAATGTGAGGAGGATTCAAAACAATGCAGGATTTAAGTACGTTGTATAAGCATGTAGGCTGATTACAGCTCCTGTGCTCACATCTTCTTCCCTATATCCTTGTGAAGGACTGGACTCAATGCCTCTCTTTATTCTCTTTTCAACTTAGTACTTCCCAGGAAGGGCTCTGATTGACTCAGTGTGAGTCAGATGCTGTTCCCTGGAAGTTGTGGTGGCTACTAGGGTTAGCCCAGCTTTGCTCTACATTTGACTAAGTAATTAGTGGTGGCTTGGGGATGATTCTGCAAAAAACTAGCAGCTCCATTTTGAACCATATGATTCAAAGGAGTATATCCCCAAAGAAATTAATTTTTATGTAGAGACTTGCATTTATTTTTTCTAAATGGATCAACATTCATAAGAACACTACTTTTTGAAAATGTCACACTTGCCCCAATGATTTGGGATACTGCATTTATAGTATACTAAATTCCTATATATACCCAGATCTATTTTTGGATTGTATTCTTGATGGGGATACCTCAGCCCAACATGATTACAATCCCTGCAAAGAGCCATTCCGTGAGTACCCCTTGGGCTTGGGTTGTGTATACACTGGTGGAATATCTACATCAGGGAAGAAGGTCCTTGGAAGAAGCACATGCAGACCTTAAAAGTGGATCTGGGGAATCTTTGTGTGCAGGGAATCCTGGGATCTGGGTAACCAGAGCAAGATCTAGAAGAGATATATCCTTGGCTCAGTGGACTTCTCAGAGGCAATGATGTGGGAGGATGGCTAAGGAAGAGTATTTTATAAAGGAGGACTAGGGAAGGGACATTGTGTGCTCAGGTCTATATGCCCCCCATTTACTGAGGTACTGGCTGCTGGTGCTGCTGCTAAGTCTCTTCAGTCGTGTCTGATTGTGCATAACCCCATGGACTGCAGCCTTTCAGGCTCCTCCGTCCTTGGGATTCTCCGGGCAAGAGTACTGAAGTGGGTTGCCATTACTTTCTCCAACTGAGGTGGCTAGGAGGGAGCAAATAATTTCATTAGAAGTTCTGTTTTGTCATTTGGTCCTGGTAATTGGCTTGTTTGTCCTTGAGGAGGAAACTTAGCTCAGTATTCTTTTTTTCCTTCACTGGAAAAATGTTCTGGAAAATGTTCCTTATAACCAGGTAACTTTTAAGTAAAACCAGACATTCAATGGAGTCTTTATTTATAATATTCATTTTTATCCTCTCTTTTATCTCATTTTAAGGATGTGATGGAAAGAGGACTAAGCATATTATGATTCTTCTTCTTACTAACTATGTCACAGTGGATCAGCCATTTACAATCTATGTGCCTCATCTCCTAAATCATAAAATTGAGATAATTGGAAGGACTGTTGTGTGGATTATTGTACATATGTGTTGGACCCTGAGTAGAAGTGGGTTTTGAGGGAGGCATAGCAATCAGAAACTTAGTCGCTACTATGGACTGAAGAAGATGCTATAAAAGTGCTGCATTCAATATGCCAGCAAATTTGGAAAACTCAACAGTGGCCACAGGGCTAGAAAAGGTCAGTTTTAATTCCCATCCCAAAGAAAGGTAATGCCAAAGAATGCTCAAACTACTGCACAATTGCACGTATCTCACACGCTAGTAAAGTAATGCTCAAAACTCCAAGCCAGGCTTCAGCAATACGTGAACTATGAAATTCCAAATGTTCAAGCTGGTTTTAGAAAAGGCAGAGGAACCAGAGATCAAATTGCCAACATCTGCTGAATCATAAAAAAAGCAAGAGAGTTCCAGAAAAACATCTATTTCTGCTTTACTGACTATGCCAAAGCCTTTGACTGTGTGGATCACAATAAACTGTGGAAAATTCTGAAAGTGATGGAAATACCAGATCACCTGACCTGCCTCTTGAGAAATCTGTATGCAGGTCAGGAAGCAACAGTTAGAACTGGACATGGAACAACAGACTGGTTCCAAATAGGGAAAGGAGTATGCCAAGGCTGTATATTATCACCCTGCTTATTTAACTTATATGCAGGAACACCATGAGAAATGCTGGGCTGGAAAAAGCACAAGCTGGAATCAAGATTGCCGGGACAAATATCAATAACCTCAGATATGCAGATGACAACATCCTTATGGCAGAAAGTGAAGAGGAACTAAAAAGCCTCTTGATGAAAGTAAAGAGGAGAGTGAAAAAGTTGGCTTAAAGCTCAACATTCAGAAAACTAAGATCATGGCATCTGGTCCCATTACTTCATGGGAAATAGATGGGGAAACAGTGGAAACAGCGTCAGACTTTATTTTTGGGGGCTCCAAAATCACTGCAGATGGTGACTGCAGCCATGAAATTAAAAGACGCTTACTCCTTGCAAGGAAAGTTATGACCAACCTAGATAGCGTGTTGAAAAGCAGAGACATTACATTGCCAACAAATGTCTGTCTAGTCAAGGCTATGGTTTTTCCAGTGGTCATGTATGGATGTAAGAGTTGGACTGTGAAGAAAGCTGAGTGCTGAAGAATTGATGCTTTTGAACTGTGGTGTTGGAGAAGACTCTTGAGAGTCCCTTGGGCTGCAAGGAGATCCAATCAGTCCATCCTAAAAGAGATCAGTCCTGGGTGTTCATTGGAAGGACTCTGTGGAAGCTGAAACTCCAAAACTTTGGCCACCTGATGGGAAGAGTTGACTCATTTGAAAAGACCCTGATGCTGGGAAAGATTGAGGGCAGGAGAAGAAGGGGACAACAGAGGATGAGATGGTTGGATGGCATCACTGACTCAATGGACATGAGTTTGGGTAAACTCAGGTAGCTGGGCATGAACAGGGAGGCTGGCGTGCTGTGGTTCATGGGGTTGCCACGATTTGGACACTGAACTGAACTGATGGACTGAACGTTTCATGTCCTGCCAAAATCTGTATGTTGAAACCTAATCGTCAGAGTGGTGGTATTAGGACATTGGGCCTTTATAAAATTCTTAGGTTGTAAGGGTGAAGGTCTTTTGAATGGAATTCGTTTTCTTATAAATAAAAGGCACCCCAGAGATCTCCTTTGCCTGTTCCTCCATATGACAGAACAGCAGGAAGATGGTGGTGTGGACCACTAGAGCAGGAAGTGGGTCCCCACCAGATATCCAATCCACTGGCACCTTGATCCTGGACTTCCTAACCTTCAGAATTGTTAGAAATAAATGTTTGTTGCTTATACCTCTAGTCCGTGGTATTTTTGTTATAGCAACCCAAATGAACTAAGACCATCACCAAAGCTATGGATCTCCTGCATCTGCCCTGAATTGCTTATATTTGGACTGTAACATGAGAAGGAAATACAGTCAGTCTTGTTTTTAAGTTACTTTACTTTGGCCTTTGTCACATCACTTGAACCTGTATACCATCTTTTATCCTGGAAACCTGTTTTTAGGAAAAGAGCTAGTATCATCCTATTTAATTACATTTTGGTTAAATTGCATCAAGGAACATTTTATTCTATTTTAAGCAACATTGCATTTTTCATTATGTTTTTTTTTTTTTTTTTTTTTTTTTTACGTTTTGGCTGTACTGGGTCTTTGATAACATGTGGGAACTTCTCTTGTTCTGGAGCATGGGCTCAGTTGCTCTGCAACATGTGGGTCTTAGTTCCCCAATCAGGGATCGAACCCACATACTCTACATTGGCAAGCAGATTCTTAACCACTGGAACACCAGGGAAGTACCAACTTTTTTTTTTTTTTAATTACTTGTGGAATCGCAGTTTTCATTTCTGATATATAATGTTTTTTTTTTTTTTTTTAGTTTTCTGAATGTTGAGCTTTTTTTTTTTATTGTCACCCTGTTTATTTATTTTATTATTATTAAATTTTATTTTGCTTAACTTTACAATATTGTATTGCTTTTGCCATACATCGAGATGAATCCGCCCCAAGTATACACGTGCTCCCCATCCCTGAACCCTCCCTTCCCCCTCCCCTCCCCATACCATCCCTCTTGGTTGTCCCAGTGCACCAGGCCCAGGCATCCATTATCAGGCATCGTACCTGGTCTGGTGACTCGTTTCAGATATGATATTATACACATTTCAATGCTATACTCCCAAATCATCCCGCCCTCTCCCGTTCCAATGTTAAGTATTTTAGAGGAGGTAGGAGTAGAGAAGCATTTTGGGGGCTTATTATCCTGGTTTTCCTGAGAGCTATATTTTGCTGCATCCATGTGAGAACTCACCCTTGCCTGCAGGCTGGGGAGACATCTCTCTGGAAGAGGAACCACCATCCGTGGAGCCACTTTGTGTTCCATTCAGTCTTCCCTCCTCTGATCTTTCTCTAATTGTATACTAAGTTTCACTGGGTTCTCTGCAAGAATCCAGGAAGACTTAAAATTAAGTGTTAGTTTAGCTTTTCATCTTCTTCCCTTCCCCAAACAAAAGAAACAAACAAGACAAACTCATTCTTTGTTTTTTTGTTTCTGTATCAAACAGTGGAAGTACCATCTACCCGAGTGCTCTCCACCTGTGCTCCCACAGGCGCTTCCAGGTCTGTCCCGAAGCTGCTCCTTGGGCCTCTTCCTACGTGGCCCAGTCTTTACCAGGTTCATCCATCTTCCTTATGTTTCAGTTCAGGTGTCACTCCAGCTAGGAATGTTCCTGGAACCCCACAACCAAAGTAGTCTTCCTACCTGTATGTTCCCATGATACTGTACTTTCCCTATCACAGCAGTTATCATGAAGACTGTCACTGCTTTAAACATTCTTTTCCTTTTGACAAGACCATTTTCATAGGGGGATGTTGCGTCCAGCTCAGTACCTGACCCAAGAATGGACTCTGCAAATGTTGTTTGATTGAGTATATTAATACTTACCAAGAGTCTTAAAATATTCTTACTCTTTAACCCAGAGAATCCCCTTTGTAGAAGCTGATCTAAAGAAATAACTGTAAGTTTATATTATTTTAAGAGTGGTTATGTAAAAAATGAAGATGGAAAAACCCTTAACAAAGAAATAACTGCAAATTTAGACAGATTTATGTATAATGGTGTTTATATAGTATTCTTCCTAAAATCTAAATACTTAACCACGAGGAAAATTGGTAAATAAATTATAGTACATCTCTATTGTGGAAGATTTTGAGGAATATTGTCAATTAGAGTCCAAATTATACATATACTTATTAATATGCAAAAATATTTCAGAAATAATGTTAAAAAATCCAGGGTATCCCAAAGTGTATGTATGTATTTATGTGTTTGTGCATATATGCACATGAAGTCCAATTCTGTTAAAAATATTTATACATAGACAAAGGAGTAAAAGATATATACCCAAATATTATCAAAGATATTTCTTAGATATAGCATTCACATGATTTTTATACTTTTCCATATTTTCTACATTCTGTATTTAGAATTCATTATTTTAACAACCAGAGAAAAACTCAACTTGAAAAAATTTAAAATGTATCTCTAGTTGGTGACTTTTGCTATAGGGCACAGTTTTCTTTCTTAATTGCAAGAACCTTCTAAAATTTGCTTTAACAGGCCTTTGAGGTTTTTTTTTTTCTTTTAATTACAGTATATATAAAAAATAGCATTAATGCATGTATATAGGAAGAAGCACAAGCTGAAATCAAGATTGCTGGGAAAAATATCAATAACCTCATATATGCAGATGACACCACCCTTATGGCAGAAAGTGAAGAGGAACTAAAAAGCCTCTTCATGAAAGTGAAAGAGGAGAGTGAAAAAGTTGGCTTAAAGCTCAACATTCAGAAAATGAAGATCATGGCATCCGGTCCCATCACTTCATGGGAAATAGATGGGGAAACAGTGGAAACAGTGTTAGACTTTATTTTTGGGGGCTCCAAAATCACTGCAGATGGTGACTGCAGCCATGAAATTAAAAGACGCTTACTCCTTGGAAGGAAAGTTATGACCAACCCAGATAGCATATTGAAAAGCAAAGACCTTACTTTGCCAACAAAGGTCCATCTAGTCAAGGCTATGGTCTTTCCTGTGGTCATGTATGGATGTGAGAGTTGGACTGTGAAGAAAGCTGAGCGCCGAAGAATTGATGGTTTTGAACTGTGGTGTTGGAGAAGACTCTTGAGAGTCCCTTGGACTGCAAGGAGATCCAACCAGTCCATTCTGAAGGAGATCAACCCTGGGATTTCTTTGGAAGGAATGACGCTAAAGCTGAAACCCCAGTATTTTGGCCACCTCATGCGAAGAGTTGACTCATTGGAAAAAACTCTGATGCTGGGAGGTGTTGGGGGCAGGAGGAGAAGAGGATGACAGAGGATGAGATGGCTGGATGGCATCACTGACTCGATGGACATGAGTCTGAGTGAACTCCAGGAGTTGGTGATGGACAAGGAGGCCTGCTGTGCTGTGATTCATGGGGTCGCAAAGAGTCCGACATGACTGAACAACTGAACTGAACTGAACTTATACTCCTGTGTTGATCAAGATTCTTGAACACAAAAAAGGTTTTTCAAAGGAGAATATATGTTATATAACATAATTATTACTACCATATATTTGTTTTCCAAGGCCACTGTGACAAAATGGGTGCCTTCAACAACAGAAATTTGTTGTCTTGAAGTAGAGAATCAAAGTCGATGATTAAGATGTCAGCAAGTCTGGTTCCTTCCAAGGGCTGTGAGAGAAGGATCTGTTTCAGGACCTTCTCCTTGGCTTGTAGATGGACAGCTTTTCTCTGTGTCTCTTCACGTTGTTTTCCCTTTATTAGTCTCATCTCTGTATCCCAATTTCCCTTTTTATAACGACACTAGTCATATTGGATTAGAGTCCACCCACATCTCATTTTAACTGGTCTTCTTTAAAGACCACTCTCTAAATAAAGTCACATTCTGAGGTACTAGGGATTAAGTGTCCAACATATATTTTGAGTGGTTGGGGAAGGTGGGAAGAGACAAAATTCAGCCCATAACAACACAATCATTAATGATGTGTTAATTTCATTCCAAAGGCTGTAGCATAGAAAAGACCCTAATGTTTCTTCATTTTATTGTTTGATACATTAATAATCTCCTAAGTCAGTTAATAGATGGAAACACAGAAAAATCAAGTTCTATTTGCTGTTCTAAAAAAGTAGGATCATTGTTTTGGTCTTGTGATATTTTCTGTGTTAAACATAATTGTATTTATATAGAAATATGTAATTTAGAAAGAATTTTATTATGGAAGTTCTTTATTAAGTAAAATTAATTAATTAATCTCCACACTTGATTAATTAGTCTATACAATCTCTTATAGAAGTGAAGAAACTGTTTCTCAGACAACATGTGATTTGCATAAAATTGCACAAATATCACGTCCAGAAAATTGCTCCCAACTGGTTTGTCTGGATCTTCATTCAGAATGTTTCCCATTGCCTCAAATACACTCTATGGTCCACGTGATCAAGCCAAACTATTGGTTTTGACCTTTAACAAAGAAATATGATGGCCGGTCCAAAAATTGCATGGATCTGAGACCTACTGACTCCTGTGAAACATTTCTTCTGTCCAGGTATATTTACCACATGGGGTCGCTGTTGCAACGAGCTGATTCTAAAATGTGACCCTTTTAGGTTACTTCTGTACAAGGTGTTCTGGCATATTTAACTCCCTCATAAATCCTTCTTTCTTCTCCACCTGGTACTGAAGGGAAGCTGGCTATTCCATACTTGGTATTTCATATATACTGTGTCAAAATGGTACTAGAAGTCATCAGCACTCACTGATCTTTTCCATGGAAAAATGAAAAAGTTGCTTATTTAGAATACTTTCACCAATTTTAGACCTGGAAGAAGTGTTCCCCAAATATTTTCTAGTGATTTTCCTTTCACATATTATATGAACAAAGAACTCAACATACCACTACTTTTTCCACATTAATGTGAGTATTTAACGTGTTTGGATTATTGCAATTGGCTGATTCAACTAACATTAAGATACCTTTTGGATTTAGCTCTTTTTCAGAGTGAAGAAATTCTTCTTGTTACTGTTACTGAGTTTATATTGGGTAGTTTTTTTCTTTTTTCGGCTATGGGATCTTAGTTCCCCACCCATATACCCCGCAATGGAAGCTTGGAGACCTAACCGCTGGACTGCCAGGGGATTCTCTACTGGGTATTTCTTGAAGGAAGAGTGAATGATCCATATATACATTAAAAATAGTCACATATACTATAATTCCTACACAAGTGCTTTCTACTGGTCATGGTTCTTTCCATGTGGCTTAGAAAAGAAGGAAAGGAATGGGAAGCAATTACAGTTTACCGCTGACTATTTACAACAGGCTGATTCTTAAGTAGGTGTTAGTGTCCCAGTTTTGCAGATGAAGAAACTGAGGCTCCAAGGAGAGAGCTGCCCTAGGTCACAAGGTGGAAGAGCTGGGATTTGGATTTAGGTCTGTCTTGACTCTGAACTTGTGCCTTTTCTTCTTCTCCTCCACTTCCTGTTTTGGTGACTGATTCCACATCAAATGTCTTTTCCTAGCTAGTCAGTCGGAGAAGGCAATGGCAACCCACTCCAGTACTCTTGCCTGGAAAATCCCATGGATGGAGGAGCCTTGTAGGCTGCAGTCCATGGGGTTCTAGGAGTTGGACACAACTGAGTGACTTCACTTTCACTTTTCACTTTCATACATTGGAGAAGGAAATGGCAACCCACTCCAGTATTCTTGCCTGGAGAATCCCAGGGACAGCGGAGCCTGGTGAACTGCTGCCTATGGGGTTGCACAGAGTGGGACACGACTGAAGCAACTTAGCAAGAGCAGGAGCTAGTCAGTATGGACTAGTGAGGGGTCTGCTTCTCTGTTTAATATCTGTTAAGTGAGTTTGAGTAGCAGATGTAAGGTGTGGACTTAGTGTGATTACAAAAGGACACCAGGGTGTCAGGAGATGAAAGGTCCAGTTCAGATGGCCTCATTTGCTCTTTTGTGGAATAAGATTAAGATTTCATTTCATTCTACATTGGAACCAATGGGGGATTTCTGGGCATGAATGACCATCTCAGATGGATTATTCTCAGAGCTCCATGAATACGAGACTGACTACAGTGGATGAGCACCTTCTGGAACTGTGGAAAATCGATGAGGAATAAGAAGCCCAATGGAATCTATCCTTTGAAATATTTGTTTCAATCAGACCAAACCTTTAGAGGGTTCAGTACAGTTCAGTTCAGTCACTCAGTCATGTCCGACTATTTGCGACTCCATCAATCGTAGCACACCAGGCCTCCCTGTCCATCACCAACTCCGGGACTTCACTCAGTCTCACATCCATCAAGTCAGTGATGCCATCCAGCCATCTCATCCTCTGTCATCCCCTTCTCCTCCTGCCCCCAATCCCTCCCAGCATCAGAGTCCTTTCCAATGAATCAACTCTTCGCATGAGGTGGCCAAAGTACTGGAGTTTCAGCTTAACATTCATTCCTTCCAAAGAGCACCCAGACCTGATCTCATTTAGAATGGACTGGTTGGATCGCCTTGCAGTCCAAGGGACTCTCAAGAGTCTTCTCCAACACCACAGTTCAAAAGCAGCAATTCTTTGGCGCTCAGCTTCCTTCACAGTCCAACTGTCACATCCATACATGACCACTGGAAAAACCATAGCCTTGACTAGACGGAGCTTTGTTGGCAAAGTAATATCTCTGCTTTTTAATATGCTCAATGGTTGGTCATAACTTTCCTTCCAAGGAGTAAGGGTCTTTTAATTTCATGGCTGAAATCACCATCTGCAGTTATTTTGGAGCCCCCCAAAATAAAGTCTGACACTGTTTCCATTGTTTCCCCATCTATTTCCAATGAAGTTATGGGACCAGATGCCATGATCTTCGTTTTCTTAACATTGAGCTTTAAGCCAACTTTTTCACTCTCCTCCTTTCATCAAGAGGCTTTTTAGTTCCTCTTCACTTTCTGCCATAAGTGTTGTGTTAAACCTCATTTGCTTATCTGAGTTTATTGATACTACTCCTGGCAATCATGAATCCAGGCTGTGCTTCTTCCAGCCCAGTGTTTCTCATGATGTACTCTGCATAGAAGTTAAATAAGCAGGGTGACAACATACAGCCTTGACGTACTCTTTTTCGTATTTGGAAGAAGTCTGTTGTTCGGTGTCCAGTTTTAACTGTTGCTTCCTGACCTGCATACAGGTTCCTCAAGAGACAGCCTCAAGAGGCTGCTTTGCTGAAACAGCCATGAAGAGATACCCCACATCCAAAGTAAGAGAAACCCAAATAAGATGGTAGGTGTTGTGAGAGGGCATCAGAGGGCAGACACACTGAAACCATAATCACAGAAAACTAGCCAATCTGATCACATGGACCACAGCCTTGTCTAACTCAATGAAACTAAGTCATGCCGTGTGGGGCCACCCAAGACGGAGGGGTCATGGTGAGAGGTCTGACAGAATGTGGTCCACTGGAGAAGGGAATGGCAAACCACTTCAGTATTCTTGCCTTGAGAACCCCGTGAACAGTATCAAAGCCAGAAAGATAGGACACTAAAAGATGAACTCCCCGGGTTTGTAGGTGCCCAATATGCTACTGGAGATTAGTGGAGAAATAACTACAGAAAAAGTGAAGGGATGGAACCAAAGTAAAAACAATACCCATTTGTAGATGTGACTGATGATAAAAGCAAGGTTTGATGCTGTAAAGATCAATATTGTATAGGAACCTGGAATGTTAGGTCCATGAATCAAGGCAAATTGGAAGTGGTCAAACGGGAGATGGCAAGCATGAACGTCGACACTCTAGGACTCAGCAAACTAAGATGGACTGGAATGGGTGAATTTAACTCAGATGACCATTATATCTACTACTGTGGGCAGGAATCCCTTAGCAGAAATGGAGTAGCCATCATGGTCAACAAAAGAGTCTGAAATGCAGTACTTGGATGCAATCTCAAAAATGACAGAATGATCTCTGTTCATTTCCAAGGCAATCCATTCAATATTACGGTAATCCAAGCCTATGCCCCGACCAGTAACGCTGAAGATCTGAAGTTGAACGGTTCTATGAAGACTTACAAGACGTTTTAGAACTAACACACCAAAAAGATGTCGTTTTCATTATAGGGGTTGGAATGCAAAAGTAGGAAGTCAGGAAACACCTGGAGTAATAGGTAAATTTGGCCTTTGAGTACAGAATGAAGCAGGACAAAGGCTAATAGAGTTTTGCCAAGAGAACGCACTGGTCATAGGAAACACCCTCTGCCAACAACACAAGAGAAGACTCTACACATGGACATCACCAGTTGGTCAACACTGAAATCAGATTGATTATTTTCTTTGCAGCCAAAGATGGAGAAGCTCTATACAGTCAACCAAAACAAGACCAGGAGCTGACTGTGGCTCAGATCATGATACTTTGTATTGCCAAATTCAGACTTAAATTGAAGAAAGCAGGGAAAACCACTAGACCATTCAGGTATGACCTAAATCAAATCCCTTATGATTATACAGTGGGAGTGAGAAATAGATTGAAGGGACTAGATTTGATAGAGTGCCTGATGAACTATGGACGGAGGTTCGTGACATTGTACAGGAGACAGGGATCAAGACCATCTCCATGGAAAAGAAATGCAAAAAAGCAAAATGGCTGTTTGAGGAGGCCTTACAAATAGCTGTGAAAAGAAGAGAAGTGAAAAGCAAAGTAGAAAAGGAAAGATATAAGCATCTGAATGTAGTATTCCAAAGAATAGCAAGGAGAGATAAGAAAGCCTTCCTCAGCGATCAATGCAAAGAAATAGAGGAAAACAATAGAATGGGAAAGACTAAGGATCTCTTTAAGAAAATTAGAGATCCCAAGGGAACATTTCATGCAAAGATGGGCTCAATAAAGGACAGAAATGGTATGGACCTAACAGAAGCAGAAGATATTAAGAAGAGGTGGCAGGAATACACAGAAGAACTGTACAAATAGAGCTTCATGATGCAGATAATCACGATGGTGTGATCACTGACCTAGAGTCAGACATCCTAGAATGTGAAGTCAAGTGGGCTTTAGAAAGCATCACTACAAACAAAGCAGGTGGAGGTGATGGAATTCCAGTTGAGCTATTTCAAATCCTGAAAGATGATGCTGTGAAAGTGCTGCACTCAATATGGCAGCAAATTTGGAAAACTCAGCAGTGGCCACAGGACTGGAAAAGACCAGTTTTCATTCTAGAGCCAAAGAAAGGCAATGCCAAAGAATCCTCAAACTACTGCACAATTGCACTCATCTCACACACTAGTATAGTAATGCTCAAAATTCTCCAAGCCAGGCTTCAGCAATACATCAACCGTGAACTTCCAGATGTTCAAGCTGGTTTTAGAAAAGGCAGAGGAACCAGAGATCAAATTACCAACATCCGCTGGATCATGGAAAAAGCAAGAGAGTTCCAGGAAAACATCTACTTCTGCTTCATTCACTATGCCTTTGACTGTGTGGCTTTGACTGTGTGGATCACAATAAACTGTGGAAATTGTTTCCTGACCTGGGAGACTATAAAAAAAAGATAGAAAAGGAAATGAATAAAACAACCATTTTCGGATGAGGGAAGGAAACATTCCAGTCTATGGAAGTGTATTTTAAATAACCACTCACCTGAATGAGGAACATCTTTTGTTAACCAGAAGGCTCTCTAAGAAGGTGATTATTTCCTCTCTATAGTCTTCATATCCTTATGGATATTGAATAAAGGAGAGGAGTTTCAACAAAAACGAAGGGCAAAAACATCTCTTCAGGGATGTTTTGAGAAACTATGAAGACCTTCTCAGAGGCTGCCTGGGACAGGACCTTCCACCAAACCCCATGGAGCCCACTAGGCGGCGCTGGTGCACTTATAAATGCTAGTGTATGAAACTTGAATGGCCACAGATCTTTTGTTCTCTTCTTTTTCCATTTCCTTTGGAGAAGGAAATGGCAACCCACTCCAGTGTTCTTGCCTGGAGAATCCCAGGGACCGGGAAGCCTGGTGGGCTGCCGTCTATGGGGTCACACAGAGTCGGACACGACTGAAGTGACTTAGCATAGCATTTTCAAGTAAAATCCCATTAAAATCTCTATAAAACCCTCAGCTAGAACTACTAAGCCCTCATTAGTAACAGATGGGACAGTCTCAAGCTATAAAATGAAGATAAGTACTATCGAAAAGCCTGCAATGTGGGAAAGCTGTGTTCGATCCCTGGGTTGGGGAGATCCCCTGGAAAAGGGCTCGGCTACCTACTCCAGTATTCTTGCCTATAGAATGCCATGGACTGTATAGTTCATGGGGTCACAAAGAGTTGGACACTACTGAGTGACTTTCACTTTCACTATCCAAAAAAGATCATTTCCAGATGCAATTTTGGGTCTTTCTAGTCAAGGCTATGGTTTTTCCTGTGGTCATGTATGGATGTGAGAGCTGGACTGTGAAGAAGGCTGAGCACCAAAGAATTGCTGCTTTTGAAGTGTGGTGTTGGAGAAGACTCTTGAGAGTCCCTTGGACTGCAAGAAGATCCAACCAGTCCATTCTAAATGAGATCAGGTCTGGGTGCTCTTTGGAAGGAATGATGCTAAAGCTGAAACTGCAGTACTTTGGCCACCTCATGCGAAGAGTTGACTCATTGGAGAAGACTCTGATGCTGGGAGGGATTGGGGGCTAGAGGAGAAGGGGACAACAGAGGATGAGATGGCTGGATGGCATCACTGACTCGATGGATGTGAGTCTCAGTGACCTCCGGGAGTTGGTGATGGACAGGGAGGCTGGGCATGCTGGGATTCATGAGGTTGCAGAGGGTCGGACACGACTGAGAGACTGATCTGATCTGATCTGTGACTCAGTTTCTTTTGGTTACAGAAAAATATAAGTGAGATTTTCCTTCCATACTTATTCCAGAGATCATCTCGGATACAGAGTCAAACTGTGATGCATATTGTAATTTACATGTAATTTTTGTGCCTTAGAAATATGCATTGCTCATCTACCACGGGGACTAAGATTTCATGATCATTATTTTTAATATATTAGCACAGCATTATATTACATGTAATAAGTTCAGTGTACTTTTTTGTGTGAACCTATCACTTTAGTTTGAATGACGAATCAGTCTCCTCCCTTCTATGTGAGACTCTTTCTGGCAGCATTATGAAGGACGCAAGCTTCCTAAATGCTTAATGCCTTCTTAAATGCACAGCTGTGGTGACCTCCAAGAGGATGTGTGTGTGCTCAGTTGCTAAGTCCTGTCTGACTCTTTGTGACCCCATGGACTTGTAGCCTGCCAGGCTCCTCTGTACATGGGGTTTTCCAGGCAAGAATACTGGAGAGGCTTTTCATTTCCTCCTCCAGGGCATCTCCTTTTTAAGAATCCCTACTCAGAACAAAGTACAGATGAAGTTATTAAGTAGCCTCAGAACTGTGGTGATTCTTCTTGGTTCACAGATTCTGACTGATGATGTCATGACACAGAAGAAAATGCAAAACAGGCAGCCTATAATCAGCTTCCTGTGAGTGTCACACATGAGGCAACTGGCCTGAGACCAGCTGCATTTTGGCCATGGCTCTGCAGAGCACTCTGGAAGCAGTGTGGCTGGGTCTCCTCCTCAGCTCTCTCTGGAAGTGTGAGTAAGCCTTTTTACCATCTAGTCTTGCAAAAATGTATGCCTTTGTTTTAAAATTTGTTTTAAATTTCAAAGTCACAGCCTTTTTTTTGTTTGTTTGTTTCCTGTAGCTGCAGAGAGCAAGGAGCAAGTATTTCAGTCTCCCACTGTGGTCTCTTTGGAGGGAGCTGTGGCAGAAATTTCCTGTAATCACTCTGTATCCAATGTTTATGACTTCCTCTGGTACCTTCACTTCCCAGGATTTGCACCAAGACTCCTCATTAAGGGCTTAAAGCCTTCTCAACAGGGACGCTACAACATGACATATGAGAGGTTCTTTTCATCACTGCTCATCCTCCAGGTGCAGACGGCAGATGCGGGGGTTTACTATTGTGCTCTGAGGTACACAGAAGCAGGGAATCCATGAAGAGCTGAACAGAAACAAGAAGAAGTCACAGCATTTGCAGGATGTGGAAGAAAGACGAACCGTAACTGCATCCCCTCCTACTCTCAATTCAGCATTCCCCCAAGCTTTTCCATTTGACTATCAGAAAAAACATTTGAGTCCAAACACTGTATACAATGGGCTTCCCTGTAGCGCAGCTTGTAATGAGCCTGCAATGCAGGAGACCCTGGTTACATTCCTGAGTTGTGAATATTCTTTGAAGAAGGGGTAGGGTACCCACTCCAGTATTCTTGGGCCTCCCTGGTGGCTCAGATGATAAAGAATCTGCCTGAAATGCAGGAGACCTGGGTTCAGTCCCTGGGTTGTTAAGATTCCCTGGAACAGAACTCCAATACTCTTGCCTGGGCATCCTCATGGAGAGAGGCACCTGGAGGGTTACAGTGCATGAGCTAGCAAAGAGTTGGACATGACTGAGTAAATAAGCACAGCACAGCACAACACTATATATACTTTTAGTATATATAAGTTTTTACGGAGTATTTGGATAATGGTTCTTTGAATTCATGTTTAAAATTGTCTTTTGGTTAACTGAAACACTTTTGATCTCTTTCTTTTGAAATATGCCTGGATTATTTTTGCTTTCTCTTGTAAAATGGCTGATTCTTTACCACTGCACCACCTGTCTTAAAAAAAAAATTCCCCAAAGAGAATGAAGCTAGCTGATAATATTTAAAATGCAAATGTAGAAAGCAAGAAGAAAATAGCAGAGAGGAAGAGTCATGTCCACCCTGCTATTTTCTTCTTGCTTTCTACATTTTAAATATTATCTGCCAGCTTTACTGTTTGTGGGAAGTTTTTTAAGACACAGGTGGTGCAGTGGTAAAGAATCCGCCTGCCAATGCAGGAGACCTGGGTTCAATCCCTGGGTCAGGAAGATCCCTTGGAGTAGGAAATAATAACCTGCTCCAGTATTCTTGTCTGGAAAATTCCATCGACAGAGGAGCCTTGAGGGCTATAGTCCATGGAGTTACACATACATTTTGTAAAGTGTACCTTAGTTAAGATTCAATAGTATAATTAGCTGGTAGGGAACAAATGAGTGAATAGCTACTACCAACAGCCCTGAGTTTGAAACTTCAATCCTTTTCAAGATATTTTACTTATTACAATTTGATATATACACTAAGTGAGGATGCCAGTGTCAACTAGTATATAAAATATTAGTAAAACTCAATCTTATTCCACATTTTTAAACTTAAATACAATATAAGTTGTAATATATACGTCCCATATCCTTGTTAAATTATCTTTGTCTTTTACTCATTTCATTCCTTCCCACTTTAGAGACTAAAGTCCTAGGATAGATCAGTGATTCCCAATTTTTTTTTTTTTTTATCAGAAGTCTCTGGAGTTTTGTTAATAAGAGTAGATTTTTTTCTCCCCTGCATTCCAGAGTAACTGAATCATAGTTTGCAGGGATGGGACCCAGAAGTCTGTATTTTCTATAAATGTCTCTCTGGCAATTCTAATGCTCATTTAAGTTTGATGTGAGAAAATCCCAGACTGAGGAGCACAGATCTTGAGGCGTTAGCCACTATTCTCTACTTTTGTGTGTGTGCTAAGTTGCTTCAGTTGAGTCGACTCTTTGTGACCCTAAGGACCGTAGCCTGCCAGGCTCTTCTGTCCATGGGATTCTCCAGGCAAGAATACTGGAGAGGGTTGCCATGCCCTCCTGACACAGGGATCAAACCTGTGTCTCTTCTGTCTCCTGCACTGGCAGGAGTGCCACCACTAGTGCCACCTGGGAAGCCCATTCTCTGCTTTTAGTAACGTCCAAATTGTGTACACATATACATTGATATATGTTTGTGCCACGTCTTTAGGCATGTTCTGTTTTGGATTATTACTTGTTTAAAACTGTGTTAATCTTGCCTTTTCGGCAAATGAAATATCTGAGTATGAGACATGTGTGCGTCTTCTCCATGAGTTCAGCACGTGTGCTCTTGTTGCTCCACAAACAGTGAATAAGCACACGGCCCTTTCTTGCTTTTGAAGCAAGAAGAGACAGAAAATTCCTTTTGTTCTCATAGGAAGTTCTTTTTCAGTTCATCGAGGAGTGACATATTGAAAACCCTACCTTTTATGTTGGTTGCTGCTGCTACTGCTGCTAAGTCGCTTCAGTCGTGTCCGACTCTATGCGATCCCATAGATGGCAGCCAACCAGGCTCCACTGTCCCTGGGATTCTCCAGGCAAGAACACTAGAGTGGGTTGCCATTTCCTTCTCCAATGCATCAAAGTGAAAAGTGAAAATGAAGTCACTCAGTCGTGTCCAACTCTTAGCGACCCCATGGACTGCAGCCTACCAGGCTCCTCCATCCATGGGATTTTCCAGGCAAGAGTACTGGAGTGGGGTGCCATTGCCTTCTCCGTTGGTATACTTAACAGACGTTCAAATTCTGGCTCCACTAAATACGGTGGTTTATTGGGCAAGTTATTGATCTCTTTGGGGCTCACTTTTCTACTAAGATAGGAATACTTATAATAATACCTGCCTTATAATGTTACAGAGAAAATGAGTTAACGTTTAAAAAAAAAAAAAAAGACACTCAGAACATAATCTGGCTCATATAAAAAGTGCTGTATAAATGTTAACTACTATTACTATGAGTACATTCATAGCCGCGGTGGGCTGGGGAGGTGGAGTTTAAGAGTAGCAGATATCTGAGGGGGGAGGGGCTAGAGAAACTGCCAATTTCAAATTTCTACCCAGATTAAGATTACTGCGGGAAATAATAATGCAAGATAGCTCTCCTGAAGGATATCAACGTTTTTCCATTGTCTAATGGCTTCTAGCATTTGGGAGGACAGGTGGTCATTGGATTTAAGAGTTTGATGAAAGCTATATGCCGACCCAGGAAAATGCGGAGCCTCTGCACACAATTCAAAGGGATCGAAACACCTCTTCGACCCTCTCTCTCACATAATGAGCCAGAACTAAGCGGTGGAAAAGGGCCTCGACCCTCCGCCCTGCCTGTGACCCAGAGCTTCCGAGCTGTAACCAAAACAAAGGAGCTCCGCTCACACAGCACTCACGGAAGCACCCACGCCCCCGCGCTCAGCTGGGCAGCGACCAAACTAGATCCCAGAATACCGTCTGCATAACAAGGGGTGGTGAACTGTGGGCTCTGAATAATCCTCAGATTTTATCTTGGCCACTGGGACACTTCCCAAGAAAGGGCCCAACGTCAATCTAGGGAACTGTGTCAGATAGTTTCTTGAACGTTCTAGGAACTGAGAGAAAGGGAGAGATTCTATAGTTTTCACCTGGGTACCCAGAACTCAACGTAAACACCCAAGAACGGTCACCGCAGACAGAAACCCGTGGACCAGGTAACCTCAGGAGCGCGGGATCCGGGGCGCCTGGTAGCGCTAAGGTCTATGGGGGCTTGTAGTCCCTTGGTGTTTTGATTCTATTGTTTAAACTGTCAACAACTAGTCTTACCAGATTTTTCCCAGCTTTTGTAGAACACTAAAGATGTTCTTACTCAAAGGGGAAGTGGGACAAGAATGAAATAAAAGATGGGAAAATACAGTTGATAAGAGAGCATTTATGAAGAAGAGAGCTCAGTGACAGCACAGTGTTAAAAGCATCATGAAGCTCTCAGTTCGATGGTGGTTGTGAAACATTCACAGGAGAGTAAAATTCCCTGCACTCCCAAATCCTGGAAGTTTGTATGTATATAGAAATTTCCATTTTTTTGAGATTTGCTTCTCATAAAAAGATTCCTGGTTGAGAAAGCTATTCTAAGGCTCCTGAGACTAAAGATGCCCAGCAGGGCTGAGATTAAACGTGGAGAGTCCAATGCAGCAGGCGCAGAGCTGTCCAAGGTGTCCCCAGATTGATCTGCTCTGTCTGCTGCTCATCATATCCACACTGCTGCTAATGTTTTCTTGGGGTCAGTAGCTCATCCAGTTCTTTCAATGTCTGAGGACCTCCTAGAAGCAGTGATCTAGGGGCTGCTTTGATGAAGTGGCACATACATATGAAGTCAGTATTTGGTATGCACCCAGTTAAAAGATAACCTCTAAAGGTAAGTAACACATAAGAATATGATTGTATAACTTTATTAGGATAATGAAATTACTTTCCAATATTGTAAGGTATTTTTAAAAAGTAAATGATCAAAATTGAAATTCTCAATGTGACTTATGCTTTTACAGTCAGAAAAGTATGGGTTAAAATCTTTGTTCCGTTTCTTTAAGGATGGCTTGAAATATCGAATATTCCTGAACTCCTAATATTTTCATCTCTAAAATATTAGGAGGAAAAATAAGTCAAGAAATGTAATGGGTTTAACATTATGCTCACAATAGACATTTGATGAATAATAACCTCATCAATCTCATAAAGCACGTAAGAAGGATAGCTAGTGAGTCTATTTGTTCAATTCTGAAAGCTCAGTTGATGCCCTAGGAATCCTTTGGATGTGTAGCCTCTTAAAGGTTTAGTTCATTTATATCTCTTGGAATTGATTATTAAATAGTTGAAGGTAATCACAATGAATCACTTGCATGATCTAGGTATAGTTCTACATGCTTTGTATGCTGTAACTGTATAGGAGAGAAGAAGAGATTAGGCAATTACCTGGACAATTTAGTTATGGCACAAAGTCTACATTGGACTATTTTTTTTTTTGACTTATTTATCTTGCTACATCAATCAAAGTGCTATATAGATATGCCTGAGCAGACATTTAGGATAAATCCACATTTAGCCTGATTGATCAGTTCAGTTCAGTCGCTCAGTCGTGTCCGACTCTTTGCGACCCCATAAATCGCAGCACACGAGGCCTCCGTGTCCATCACCAACTCCCGGTATTCACTCAGACTCATATCCATCGAGTCAGTGATGCCATCCAGCCATCTCATCCTCTGTCGTCCCCTTCTCCTTCTACCCCCAATCCCTCCCAGCATCAGAGTCTTTTCCAATGAGTCTGAGGTTGCCAAAGTGCTGGAGTTTCAGCTTTAGCATCATTCCTTCCAAAGAAATCCCAGGGCTGATCTCCTTCAAAATGGACTGGTTGGCTCTCCTTGCAGTCCAAGGGACTCTCAAGAGTCTTCTCCAATACCACAGTTCAAAAGCATCATTCTTTGGCGCTCTGCCTTCTTCACAGTCCAACTCTCAAATCCATACATGACCACAGGGGAACCCTTAACCCAATGTCAGGGGACTGGACATTCTCTGTTCTCCTCTCCAAGTCTACTCTTCATCCTTTTCTACACCCAGAAGGCTGACTTCTATGCACTTGCCTTATTTGCTTCTAGCTGGGTTTGGCCCAGTGGGAGCCACTGGCAGGAAAGAGTGGTCAGCCTGTTTGTATTCTGCGATCTTTCCTTTCCTGTGCTGAAATCCACAGGTCCTGTGGATCCACCTCAGTTACAGGTCTCCCAGGCTGGGATCATTTCTTCCTCCTCTGTCCCTTCAAGCCTAGGAGTGGTGAAGCCTTCTTACTGTTGTTGGTCCCAGGGTGCTTTACCTTCTCTTGTAGATTTCCCCTAATCCTGTACATGTATTTCAAAATATTTCTTTCTTTAAGCTTTTCCCAATCATTCCTGTGGAGATGACTGCCAGTACCTTTTAAGATACAACACTAACACTTAAACTCTAGACAGAAAGAGAAGAAATGTATCTATTTTCCCATTCATCATAGGCCTTTTTGGGAATTAAAGATAATTATTTAAAGATAACTTACATATTTCAAAGAAAGACATAATAGGGTCAAGGTTTCAATTAGTTAAGTATGAGATCCTTAGCAAAGCTTTGAGAAATAGCTATGTTCCACATTTTTTTTTTCTGATTGAAAGCAAGGAGATTTTCTATCCTCTATCTAAATTATGTGGTTTCTTTGGATATTACTTAAAGGAAAAATAAGGAAAATCAGAGTAATAAGTTCTTTATACTGATACTTGCTTATTTTCTTTATGTTTGATTCTATTGAATAATCACTCTGCTGCTACTGTGGCATTTTTTAATGTAAAATTTTAGCCTGTCTTCCTGTTAAAATGATCTCTTTGTTATCATCATAATACCTCAAGCTTAGGTAACCATCAACTTTTGATCCATGTGTATTTCATCAGAAGTCTGTTTTAAGTAGTCTCTCTATGTGGAAAATTTCTATTTTTACAAACCTTCATACAAGTTTTTAGCTGTAAAACCTACTATTTAATAGAACAAATATTTATAACACGTTTATAACACCATCCGGAGAAGGCAATAGCACCCCACTCCAGTACTCTTGCCTGGAAAATCCCATGGACAGAGGAGCCTGGTAGGTTGCAGTCCATGGGGTTGCAAGGAGTCAGACACAACTGAGGAACTTCACTTTCACTTTTCACTTTCATGCATTGGAGAGGGAAATGGCAACCCACTCCAGTGTTCTTGGCTGGAGAAACCCAGGGACGGAGGAGCCTGGTGGGCTGCTGTCTATGGGGTCGCACAGAGTTGGACATGACTGAAGTGACTTGGCAGCAGCAGCAGCAGCAGCATAACACCATCACTCCTTTTCTCTCTCTAGAAATGTTTAAAGAGAAGGGTCAAGTTCTTCTTGGGTGACTACTTAAATATCATAGGGAGGGGTCCCAACAGACCTAACCAAGAAAAAAACCAAGTTATACTGTGGTCAAAGAGGTTTAATTGGATGTCAGCTCTAAATGATTTCTAAAGACACAAATAAGCTCATTCTTACCATTCATCTTCTCTTACCTTACTCTTTTCCTTTATTTTGTTTTCCTTGTCTCTGACTTTTCTTTCTCTCTCCATTCAACGCTATGCTTTCCTTTCTTTTTTCTATTTATTTCCCCATCCTATCAAAATATGCTTTCCCCTTTTTTCTGTCCCTGTATTATCTTGAGAGAGCATAAACCATTTACAAGTTGTTCCACCCAGGATGAATTTTTTTTCCCACTTTGGTTTACACATCCCTGATACTTCTCCTTGAACACTGATGGAAAATGTAGACATCCAGAGGACTGGTCCTGTGATAAAACCTGGACGCTCCAGAGATGTGTGTGTGTGTGTGTGTGTGTGTGTGTGGGCGCGCTCAGTCGTGTCTGACTCTTTGTGACTCCATGGACCGTAACCCGCCAGGCTCCTCTCCATGGAATTTTCCAGGCAGGAATACTGGAGTGGCTTGTCATTTCCTCCTCCAGAGGATCTTCCTGACCCAAGATGGAACCGAAGTCTCCTGCATTGGCAGGCGGAATCTTTACCGCTGAGTCACTAGTTAAGCAGCTCAGATGCTGCTGCTGCTAAGTCGCTTTAGTCGTGTCCAACTCTGTGCGACTCCATAGACGGAAGCCCACCAGGCTCCACCGTCCTTGGGATTCTGCAGGTAAAGAATACTGGAGTTGGTTGCCATTTTCTTCTCCAATGCATGAAAGTGAAAAGTGAGAGTGAAGTCACTCAGTCGTGTCCGACTCTTAGCGATTCCATGGACTGCAGCTTACCATGCTCCTCCCTCCATGGGATTTTCCAGGCAAGAGTACTGGAGTGGGCTGCCATTGCCTTTCCGAAGCAGCTCAGCTGCTAGAGTCTCTAGAAAGTCTCCTGATTCTAAGTGGGCTCTAGGGGGCGCTGCACTGTGCGGTTTGTCTTGAGTGCAGGAGGTGCCGCAGTCTTCTCACGGAGGTCTGAGAGAAGAGCTTGCTCTACAGAGAGAAGATAGACGTGCCAGGAAGCACCAGGGGGCCTTTGTAAAACGCTGTGCTCGTGGAGAACATAGTCTCTGGGGTGGTGCCATATCTCCAGCAAAGGTGAGCTGCAAAGGAGCCCCCATCCAGCCCAGCTTGAGCCATGGCCTCTGCACACATCTGGACACTTGGGATTCTGTTTACACTCAGTGAGTGATGTTCCCTTCCCGTTTTCCACTTGTGTTACCCGCTTACGTTCTTTTTCAGAAGCTTCACTGATGTGCGTTACTTTCCAGGTGGGCTGAGAGCTCAGTCGGTGACTCAGCCAGAAGCTGAGGTCCCTGTCGCGGAAGGGGATCCAGTGACTGTGAAGTGCACCTATTCAGTTTCGGGGAGCCCTTATCTTTTCTGGTATGTCCAGCATCGCAATCAAGGTCTCCAGTTCCTTCTGAAATACGTCGGAGGGGACACCTTGGTTATAGGCAGCTATGGTTTTGAGGCTGAATTTAACAAGAGCCAAACCTCTTTCCACCTGAAGAAACCATCTGTTCTAGGGAGTGACTCTGCCGTGTACTTCTGTGCTGTGAGTGACACAGTGGTGGGGGCCGCAGGGAGAGCTGAATACAAACCCCTGAGCCCAGAACACCTCCTGAAGCCTTAATATCCCTCCACAAGGTGGCGGTGTGGCTCTAGGATTTGTCCTTCATTATAACTAAATTTTTTTTTTTTTTTGGTAAAGCCACAACAGTTTTTCAAATGCAAATATATATTGAAATAAATCCTTGTGTGCCAGCTACTCTGGTGAGCACCGATCATAAAGAGATGAAAGAAACCATCCTTGACCTGCAGAAGCCAGGTGTGATCCCAAACATTTGTGAACCCCTTTAATTCTCACAACTCTTCTCATGAGCTTCACTGTGCCGATGAAAGCATTCAAGGTCAAAGAATTCATGTATCTTACTGAAGTCACAGAACTGCTCAACAGTAGATTGAAACCCAGGCAGCCTGCCTCTCAGGCGTGTAGTCTGACCACTGCACTTCTCCTCAGCCTATAGGCTCCTCCAGGCTGAGACAGATTTCAACAGTGGTGTAGCCCTCATTCCCAAAATAGTCCGTGTTAATAAACAGTGTTGGTTGTAGGGATGAAAAGTAAACTGATAACTCAAAAGTTTGTTAAGTACTCAGACAGAGAAGTGCATAAAATGCTATGTGACAAAAGGAAGGAGAGGTAATTTGACTCTGAAGGAAGAAGAGAGGAAGCAAGTGAGACATAATGTGAGGAGGATTCAAAACAATGCAGGATTTAAGTACGTTGTATAAGCATGTAGGCTGATTACAGCTCCTGTGCTCACATCTTCTTCCCTATATCCTTGTGAAGGACTGGACTCAATGCCTCTCTTTATTCTCTTTTCAACTTAGAACTTCCCAGGAAGGGCTCTGGTTGACTCAGTGTGAGTCAGATGCTGTTCCCTGGAAGTTGTGGTGGCTACTAGGGTTAGCCCAGCTTTGCTCTACATTTGACCAAGTAATTAGTGGTGGCTTGGGGATGATTCTGCAAAAAACTAGCAGCTCCATTTTGAACCATATGATTCAAAGGAGTATATCCCTAAAGAAATTAATTTTTATGTAGAGACTTGCATTTATTTTTTCTAAATGGATCAACATTCATAAGAACACTACTTTTTGAAAATGTCACACTTGCCCCAATGATTTGGGATACTGCATTTATAGTATACTAAATTCCTATATATACCCAGATCTATTTTTGGATTGTATTCTTGATGGGGATACCTCAGCCCAACATGATTACAATCCCTGCAAAGAGCCATTCCATGAGTACCCCTTGGGCTTGGGTTGTGTATATACTGGTAGAATATCTACATCGGGGAAGAAGGTCCTTGGAAGAAGCACATGCAGACCTTAAAAGTGGATCTGGGGAATCCTTATGTGCAGGGAATCCTGGGATCTGGGTAACCAGAGCAAGATCTAAAAGAGATATATCCTTGGCTCAGTGGACTTCTCAGAGGCAATGATGTGGGAGGATGGCTAAGGAAGAGTATTTTATAAAGGAGGACTAGGGAAGGGACATTGTGTGCTCAGGTCTATATGCCCCCCATTTACTGAGGTACTGGCTGCTGGTGCTGCTACTAAGTCACTTCAGTCGTGTCTGATTGTGCACAACCCCATGGACTGCAGCCTTTCAGGCTCCTCCGTCCTTGGGATTCTCCGGGCAAGAGTATTGAAGTGGGTTGCCATTACTTTCTCTAACTGAGGTGGCTAGGAGGGAGCAAATAATTTCATTAGAAGTTCTGTTTTGTCATTTGGTCCTGGTAATTGGCTTGTTTGTCCTTGAGGAGGAAACTTAGCTTAGTATTCTTTTTTTCCTTCACTGGAAAAATGCTCTGGAAAATATTCCTTATAACCAGGTAATTTAATGGGACCCCACTCCAGTACTCTTGCCTGGAAAGTCCCATGGATGGAGGAGCCTGGTAGGCTGCAGTCCATGGGGTCGCTAGGAGTCAGACACGACTGAGCGACTTCACTTTCACTTTTCACTTTCATGCACTGGAGAAGGAAATGGCAACCCACTCTAGTGTTCTTGCCTGGAGAATCCCAGGGACGGGGGAACCTGGTGGGCTTGCCGTCTGTGGGGTCACACAGAGTCGGACACGACTGGAGTGACTTAGCAGCAGCAGCAGCAGACATTCAATGGAGTCTTTATTTATGATATTCATTTTTGTCCTCTCTTTTATCTCATTTTAAGGACGCGATGGAAAGAGGACTAAGCATTAATTATATTTTATGATTCTTCTTCTTAGTAACTGTGTCACAGTGGATCAGCCATTTACAATCTATGTTCCTCATCTCCTAAATCATAAAACTGAGATAATTGGAAGGACTGTTGTGTAGATTGTTGTACATATGTGTTGGACCCTGAGTAGAAGTGGGTTTTGAGGGAGGCATAGCAATCAGAAGGCAATGACACCCTACTCTGGTACTCTTGCCTGGGGAATCCCATGGATGGAGAGGCCTGGTGGGCTGCAGTCCATGGGGTCGCTGAGGGTTGGACACGACTTGAGCGACTTCACTTTTCATGCATTGGAGAAGGAAATGGCAACCCACTCCAGTGTTCTTGCCTGGAGAATCCCAGGGACGGGGGAGCCTGGTGGGCTGCTGTCTGTGGGGTCACACAGAGTCGGACACGACTGAAGTGACTTAGCAGCAGCAGCAGCAATCAGAAACTTAGTCACTACTACGGACTGAAGATGATGCTGTAAAAGTGCTGCATTCAATATGCCAGCAAATTTGGAAAACTCAGCAGTGGCCACAGGGCTAGAAAAGGTCAGTTTTAATTCCCATCCCAAAGAAAGGTAATGCCAAAGAATGCTCAAACTACCTCACAATTGCACTTATCTCACACGCTAGTAAAGTAATGCTCAAAACTCCAAGCCAGGCTTCAGCAATACGTGAACTATGAAATTCCGAATGTTCAAGCTGGTTTTAGAAAAGGCAAGGGAACCAGAGATCAAATTGCCAACATCTGCTGAATCATGAAAAAAGCAAGAGAGTTCCAGAAAAACATCTATTTCTTTTTACTGACTATGCCAAAGCCTTTGACTGTGTGGATCACAAGAAACTGGAAAATTCTGAAAGTGATGGAAATACCAGACCACCTGACCTGCCTCTTGAGAAACCTGTATGCAGGTCAGGGAGCAACAGTTAGAACTGGACATGGAACAACAGACTGGTTCCAAATAGGGAAAGGAGTATGCCAAGGCTGTATATTATCACCCTGCTTATTTAACTTATATGCAGAAACATCATGAGAAACGCTGGGCTGGAAGAAGCACAAGCTGGAATCAAGATTGCCGGAAGAAATGTCAATAACCTCAGATATGCAGATGACACCACCCTTATGGCAGAAAGTGAAGAGGAACTCAAAAACCTCTTGATGAAAGTGAAAGTGGAGAGTGAAAAAGTTGGCTTAAAGCTCAACATTCAGAAAACTAAGGTCATGGCATCTGGTCCCATTACTTCATGGGAAATAGATGGGGAAACAGTGTCAGACTTTATTTTTGGGGGCTCCAAAATCAGTGCAGATGGTGACTGCAGCCATGAAATTAAAAGACGCTTACTCCTTGGAAGGAAAGTTATGACCAACCTAGAAAGCATGTTGAAAAGCAGAGACATTACATTGCCAACAAATGTCTGTCTAGTCAAGGCTATGGTTTTTCCTGTGGTCATGTATGGATGTGAGAGTTGGACTGTGAAGAAAGCTGAGTGCTGAAGAATTGATGCTTTTGAACTGTGGTGTTGGAGAAGACTCTTGAGAGTCCCTTGGACTGCTAGGAGATCCAATCAGTCCATCCTAAAGGAGATCAGTCCTGGGTGTTCATTGGAAGGACTCTATGGAAGCTGAAACTCCAAAACTTTGGCCACCTGATGCAAAGAGTTGACTCATTTGAAAAGACCCTGATGCTGGGAAAGATTGAGGGCAGGAGAAGAAGGGGACAACAGAGGATGAGAGGGTTGGATGGCATCATTGACTCAATGGACATGAGTTTGGGTAAACTCAGGGAGCTGGTCATGAACAGGGAGGCTGGCGTGCTGTGGTTCATGGGGTTGCCACGATTTGGACACTGAACTGAACTGATGGACTGAACGTTTCTTGTCCTGCTAAAATCTGTATGTTGAAACGTAATCGTCAGAGTGATGGCATTAGGACATTGGCCCTTTCTAAAATTCTTAGGTTGTAAGGGTGAAGGTCTTTTGAATGGAATTCATTTTCTTATAAATAAAAGGCACCCCAGAGATCTCCTTTGCCTGTTCTTCCATATGACAGAACAGCAGGAAGATGGTGGTGTGGACCACTAGACCAGGAAGTGGGTCCCCACCAGATATCCAATCCACTGGCACCTTGATCCTGGACTTCCTAACCTTCAGAATTGTTAGAAATAAATGTTTGTTGCTTATACCTTTAGTCTGTGGTATTTTTGTTATAGCAACCCAAATGGACTAAGACCATCACCAAAGCTATGGATCTCCTGCATCTGCCCTGAATTGCTTATATTTGGACTGTAACATGAGAAGGAAATACAGTCAATCTTGTTCTTAAGTTACTTTACTTTGGCCTTTGTCACATCACTTGAACCTGTATACCATCTTTTATCCTGGAAACCTGTTTTTAGGAAAGGAGCTAGTATCATCCTATTTAATTATATTTTGGTTAAATTGCATCAAGGAACATTTTATTCTATTTTCAGCAACATTGCATTTTTCATTATGGTTTTTTTTTTTTTTTTTTTTTTTACGTTTTGGCTTTACTGGGTCTTTGATAACATGTGGGAACTTCTTTTGTTCTGGAGCATGGGCTCAGTTCCTCTGCAGAATGTGGGTCTTAGTTCCCCAATCAGGGATCGAACCCACATACTCTACATTGGAAAGCAGATTCTTAACCACTGGAACACCAGGGAAGTACCAACTTTTTTTTTTTTTTAAAGTTACTTGTGGAATCACAGTTTTCATTTCTGAAATATAATGTTATGTATTTTAGAGGAGGTAGGAGTAGAGAAGCATTTTGGGGGCTTATTATCGTGGTTTTCCTGAGAGCTGTATTTTGCTGCATCCATGTGAGAACTCACCCTTGCCTGCAGGCTGGGGAGACATCTCTCTTGAAGAGGAACCACCCTCCGTGGAGCCACTTTGTGTTCCATTCAGTCTTCCCTCCTCTGATCTTTTTCTAATTGTATACTAAGTTTCACTGGGTTCTCTGCAAGAATCCAGAAAGACTTAAAATTAAGTGTTAGTTTAGCTTTTCATCTTCTTGCCTTCCCCAAACAAAAGAAACAAACAAGACAAACTCATTCTTTGTTTGTTTGTTTCTGTATCAAACAGTGGAAGTACCATCTACCCGAGTGCTCTCCACCTGTGCTCCCACAGGCGCTTCCAGGTCTGTCCCGAAGCTGCTCCTTGGGCCTCTTCCTACTTGGCCCAGTCTTTACCAGGTTCATCCATCTTCCCTTACGTTTTAGTTCAGGTGTCACTCCAGCTAGGAATGTTCCTGGAACCCCACAACCAAAGTAGTCTTCCTACCTGTATGTTCCCATGATACTGTACTTTCCCTATCACAGCAGTTATCATGAAGACTGTCACTGCTTTAAACATTCTTTTCCTTTTGACAAGACCATTTTCATAGGGGGATGTTGCATCTAGCTCAGTACCTGACCCAAGTATGGACTCTGAAAATGTTGTTTGATTGAGTAAATTAATACTTACCAAGAGTCTTAAAATATTCCTACTCTTTAACCCAGAGAATCCCCTTTGTAGAAGCTAGTCTAAAGAAATAACTGTAAGTTTATGTTATTTTATAAGTGGTCATGTAAAAAATGAAGATGAAAAAACCCTTAACAAAGAAATAACTGGAAATTTAGACAGATGTATGTATAACGGTGTTTATATAGTACTCTTCCTAAAATCTAAATATTTACCACGAGGAAAATTGGTAAATAAATTACAGTATATTTACATCATGGAATATTTTGAGGAATATTTTCAATTAGAATCCAAATTATACATATACTTATTAATAGGTTCAGAAATAACATTAAAAAATCCAGGGTACCCCAAAGTGTATGTATGTATTTATGTGTTTTTGCATATATGCACATGCAGTCCAATTTTGTTAAAAATATTTATACATAGACAAAGGAATAAAAGATATATACCCAAATATTATCAAAGGTATTTCTTGGATATAGCATTCACAGGATTTTTATACTTTCCATATTTTCCACAATCTGTATTTAGAATTCATTATTTTAACAACCAGAGAAAAAGTGACTCTTGGTATAGGGGCACAATTTTCTTTCTTAATCACAAGAACCTTCTAAAATTTGCTTTAACAGGGCTTTGAGATTTTTTTTTTCTTTTCATTTCAGTACATATAAAAAATAACATCAATGCATGTATATAGGAAGAATCACAAGCTGGAATCAAGATTGCTGGGACAAATATCAATAACCTCAGATATGCAGATGACACCACCCTTATGGCAGAAAGTGCAGAGGAACTAAAAAGCCTCTTGATGAAAGTGGGAGTGAAGAGTGAAAATGTTGGCTTAAGCTCAACATTCAGAAAACGAAGATCATGGCATCTGGTCCCATCACTCAATGAGAAATAGATGGGGAAACAGTGGAAACAGTGTCAGACTTTATTTTTTTGGGCTCCAAAATCACTGCAGATGGTGACTGCAGCCATGAAATCAAAAGACGCTTACTCCTTGGAAGGAAAGTTATGACCAACCTAGATAGCATATTGAAAAGCAGAGACATTACTTTGCCGACAAAGGTCGATCTAGTCAAGACTATGGTCTTTCCAGTGGTCATGTATGGATGTGAGAGTTGGACTGTGAAGAAAGCTGAGTGCCGAAGAATTGATGCTTTTGAACTGTGGTGTTGGAGAAGACTCTTGAGAGTCCCTTGGACTGAAAGGAGATCCAACCAGTCCATTCTGAAGGAGATCAGCCCTGGGATTTCTTTGGAAGGAATGATGCTGAAGCTGAAGCTCCAGTACTTTGGCCACCTCATGCCAAGAGTTGACTCATTGGAAAAGACTCTGATGCTGGGAGGGATTAGGGGCAGGAGGCGAAGGGGACGACAGAGGATGAGATGGCTGGATGGCATCACTGACTCGATGGACGTGAGTCTGGGTGAACTCCGTGGGTTGGTGATGGACAGGTAGGCCTGACGTGCTGTGATTCATGGGGTCGCAAAGAGTCAGACACGACTGAGCGACTGAACTGAACTGAACTGATCCTGTAGCCATTTACTTTATTGTTTTGGGTTTGAGTTTATACACTGTTTTTGTGTGTCCTGTCTAGGGAATACTCCTTTAGCATTTGTTGGAGAGCTGGTTTGGTGGTGCTGAATTCTCTCAGCTTTTGCTTGTCTATAAAGCTTTTGATTTCTCCTTCATATTTGAATGAGATCCTTGCTGGGTACAATAATCTGGGCTGTAGTTTATTTTCTTTCATCACTTTAAGTATGTCTTGCCATTCCCTCCTGGCCTGAAGAGTTTCTATTGAAAGATCAGCTGTTATCCTTATGAGAATCCCCTTGTGTGTTATTTGTTGTTTTTCCCTTGCTGTTTTTAATATTTGTTCTTTGTGTTTGATCTTTGTTAATTTGATTAATATGTGTCTTTGGGTGTTTTGCCTTGGGTTTATCCTATTTGAGACTCTCTGGGTTTCTTGGACTTGGGTGATTATTTCCTTTCCCATTTTAGGGAAGTTTTCAACTATTATCTCCTCAAGTATTTTCTCATGGTCTTTCTTTTTGTCTTCTTCTTCTGGGACTCCTATGATTGGAATGTTGGAGCGTTTAACACTGTCCTGGAGGTCTCTGAGATTGTCCTCATTTATTTTAATTCATTTTTCTTTTTTCCTCTCTGATTCCTTTATTTTTACCTTTCTATCTTCTACTTCACTAATCCTATCTTCTGCCTCCTTTATTCTAGGATTTGTTGCCTCCAGAGTGTTTTTGATCTCATTTATTGCATTATTCCTTATATAATGACTCTTTTTTATTTCTTCTAGGTCCTTATTAAACCTTTCTTGCATTTTCTCAATCCTTGTCTCCAGGTTATTTATCTGTGAATCCATTTTCATTTCAAGATTTTGGATCATTTTCACTATCATTATTCGGAATTCTTTATCAGGTAGATTCCCTATCTCTTCGTCTTTTGTTTGGTTTGGTGGGCATTTATCCTGTTCCTTTACCTGCTGGATATTCCTCTGTCTTTTCATCTTGTTTATATTGCTGAGTTTGGGGTGTCCTTTCTGTATTCTGGCAGTTTGTGGAATTCTCTTTATTATGGAGTTTCCTCACTGTGGGTGGGGTTATATCAGTGGCTTGTCAAGGTTTATTCGTTAGGGAAGCTTGAGTCAGTGTTCTGGTGGGTGGAGCTGGATTTCTTATCTCTGGAGTGCAATGAAGTGTCTAGTAACAAGTTATGAGATGTCAGTGGTTTTGGAGTAACTTTGGGCAGCCTGTATATTGAGGCTCAGGTCTGTGTTCCTGTGTTGCTGGAGAATTTGCATGGTATGTCTTGCTCTGGAACTTGTTGGCCCTTGGGTGGTGCTTGGTTTCAGTGTAGGTATGGAGGCGTTTGATGAGGCGATTAATGTTCCCTGGAGTCAGGAGTTCTCTGATGTTCTCAGGATTTGGACTTAAGTCTCTTGTTTCTGGTTTTCAGTCTTATTTTTACAGTAGTCTCAAGACTTCTCCTTATATATAGCACCATTGATAAAACATGTAGGTTAAAGATGAAAAGTTTCTCCACAGTGAAGGACACTCAGAGAGGTTCACAGAGTTACACGGAGAAGAGAAGAGGGAGGAGGGAGTTAGAGGTGACTCGAATGAGATGAGGTGGAATCAAAAGAGGAGTGAGCAAGCTAGCCAGCAATCATTTCCTTATGTGCGCTCCACAGTCTGGACCACTCAGAGATGTTTATGGAGTTATACGGAGAAGAGAATAGGGAGGAAGGAGACAGAGGTGGCCAGGAGGATAAAAGGGGGTAATGAAAAGGAGAGAGACAGATCTAGCCCATAATCAGTTCCCTAAGTGTTCTCCACCGTCTGGAAGACACAGAGATTTAGAGAATTGGGTAGAGAAGAGAAGGGGGAGGGAGGAGACAGAGACGACCTGGTGGAGAAAAAGGAGAGTCCAAAGGGGGAGAGAGCAATCAAGCCAGTAATCTTGCCCCCAAGGAAAAATGGGTACTGAAAATTGTGTTCTTAAAGGTACAAAATTGATAACAAATACCAAAAAGCAAATATGTGGTTGGTTTTAAAATAAAAAAAGAAAAGAAGAAGAAAAAAAATCACAAAAATTACTTAATATATATATATATGAAGTTTGCTTTAAAAAATAGTCTTTTTTTTTGAAAAGTAATAGTAGGTTATAAAAATGAAAATTAAAGGAGTAATAAAGGACTTAAAATTTAAATAGTTAAAAAAAAAGAAGAAGAAAAAAGAAAAGAATGATCGTAAAAATAGTAAAAATATATCTAGGACTTTCTCTGATGGTGTTGTGGGCAGTGTGGGGTCAGTTCATTTTCGGATAGTTCCTTGGTGCAGCTTATATTTCTCAAGACCTTAGGCCCCTTCTTATGTAGTTGGTACTAACTACAAGGTTTTTATCTATTGTACACGTCACTTCCAAGGTGGTTCCCTGGGTTTTAGCTTCTTCTGTTTGCTGGTCTCTTCAGTGTCTGATTTCCATCCTGACACAAGGGGGCGGTGGTGGACATTTTTTTTTTTTAGGCTCACTTGTTTAGTCGTGCTGTGGGGAGCGGGGTACGCTGCAAACAAATAACACTGGCGTGTGCTCGCAGTGCCTCAGCCACACTGGGCCTGCCCCCACTTATGGTGCATGCACCCTCCCTGCTCACACAGCTCAGGCTCTAGGATGCTCCGCGGGTAACCATCTGAGGCCGGCCCTGGGCTGCATGAACCTCCCAGGTCTAAGCCTCGCAGGTTCAGGCACTCGGGTAGTCCTCAGAGGCGCAGACTCCACTGGGCCTGCATTTTGTGCCCTTCCCAGCTCCGAGCAGCTCGGGTGATGAGGTGTTTGGCGAGCACGGTCACTGTGACTTATTGCCTCTCCCGTCCCTGCTGCTCAGTTTTCTGGGTGTACAACCAGCACACCTTCTCAGGCAGATGATGACTGTCCAGAACCCCAAGAAGTCTTAGTTAGCAAAGAAGCCTGCTTGCAGTTAGGTAGATAATGTCTCTCTGGGGCTGCGATTGCCCTCTTCTGGCTCTGGCTGCCTGATACTGGAGGGGGATGGTCTGCAACCGGCTAGTTCTGTTCAACCCTTTGTTCTGTGCTTGGGCCTGGCGGTGTCTTAGGGCTTTTTGTTTGGTAGCTATCCCACAGTCTGGTTTGCTAGCCCAAATTAGTTTGCTCTGATTAGCCTCTGGGCATTCAGGCCCGATCCTTACTCAAAGCAATGCAGCCCGCTCCTCCCTGCCCAGCCCTGACTTGTTAGTGGCGGGTGCAGGCATCTGCGCTGCTCTTCCACTGGGAGAGTTACCGTTGGGCTTGTAATCTGTGGGTTTTAATTATTTACTTATTTTTCCTCCCTATTATATTGCCCTCTGTGCTTCCAAGGCTCGCCACAGACTCGACAGTGAGAGTGTTTCCTGGTGTTTGGAAACTTCTCTCTTTTTAAGACTCCCTTCCCCGGACAGAGGTCCATTCCTCCCTCTTTGTCTCTTTTTTGTCTTTTATATTTTTTCCTACCTCCTTTCAAAGACAATGGGCTGCTTTTCTGGGTGCCTGATGTCCTCTGCTGGCATTCAGAAGTTGTTTTGTGGAATTTACTCAGCGTTTAAATGTTCTTTTGATGAATTTGTGGGGGAGAAAGTGGTCTCCCCATCCTATTCCTCTGCCATCTTAGGACAGCCCCCCAGCTAAGCATTTTAAATCCCTCTCCACCTCTTCAGGTAGATACTAGGAAACTTACAATTTACAAATGACAAAATTGAGGTGTAGAGATCTTTAGTAACTTAATCAAGGTTACATAACCAGTTAGGAGCAGAGCTTGGGTAGGACATCAATTATTCTGATGCATGACTAGTATTCATAAAAGCTAATTGCTAGAACCACTATGAAATCTGTTTCTTTTTTGTTAAATACCATTGTCTTCTTAGAATTTTATAATTTTTGAAGTTTTCATTTGATGAAAAATAAGTTAATGTAGTAATGATAACTGTACCTTACTCAATGGGCAATCACAGGAGTCTGTATATATTCCTGAACACTGAAGCCAAAGAATTGCAGTCATCATCTTTTATGTCTTTGAATATAAAATTGCTCAGATTGTCTGTGATTGAATAACCTGCTTATTCCAGGGCTTATAGCTGAGCCTCAGTAGCCATATTAAAGAGGATATACATGACAGGTCTTTGCCATGGCAATGAGGACTATATTTTTCAAATAAGAAAAAAAAAACCCCTTTTTGTGGCAAATATGTCTCCTCATTGGTACTGTAAGACACAGCATTTTCTGTTCTGCTACACTGTATATATTATTAAAGCAAATTGTTTTTTTTAGACAATTAGTAAATATGGGTCTGGCCTTCCCCGGGGGCTCAGTGGTAAAGAATCCGCCTGCCAATGCAGAAGATCTTCTTCAGGATGAGTTCAATCCCTGGGTAGAGCAGATCCCCTGGAGAAGGATATAGCAACCCACCCCAGTAGTCTTGTCTTGGAAATCCCATGGACAGAGGAGCCTGGTGGGTTACAGTTCATGGGGTTGCAAAGACTTGGGCACAACTTAGTGACTAAACAGCAATAAATATGGGAATGATGAGGAAGTTTCATTGACTTTTCTAAGCACATTAGCAATTCGTGCCAAAGCAGAAACGTTCAAAGGCAATTTTCTCCAAATAAAAAAGCCTAAAATCTAGTGTTTGCTTTAGTGGCTTCACGAATTCCTAGGGTTTTCAAGTGAAAGCTACCTGATAAAGTTGAGAGGGAGGGTAAAAAGAATGCTGGTCCATCTTCCTCTCTAGCATTAAGCAAATTGATTTATCAAGAATTCTCCAGGTCAGAATACTGGAGTGGATAGTCATTCCTTTCTCCAGGGGACCTTCTCAACCCATGGATCAAACCCAGGTCTTCCACATTGCAGGCAGATTCTTTACCAGCTGAGACACCAGGGAAAGCCCTTACGAAGAACAATAACATTTAAAATGTTGATGACCTTGGTCTTACATGTTCTCATGGACCTATGTCTAGAGCAGTGAGACACAACTCCCAACATTTAAGATGGCAAAGACTTTAAAGACTATGATGCAGGGAACAGACGTCAATGGAGATTGAACTGTGCTGGCATTTCTAACAGGATTTCTACTGCTTTTGATAATGCTTTGGCTCTGGATTTGTGTATTTTTAGGGTTTTCCCTATCCCAATTTCCACCACAATTAATGAGTGTGGTTTGGAAGTGTTGATGGTGATTCAGAAATACATGTATTGAGTTTTGACAAGAATTCTTATATTTAGGCACTGACTAAAATTTTCTGAACTTACTTTTGTTTACACACATACACACATGTAAACTGTGATCACATATACATGTATTTTTTCCCCTGCTGCTATTTCACATGGCACACACTTGACAGATTTTGTGACTCAGAGGCATGATATAAAATCATTCATAGACAACAAAATATTTTGCAGGTAACTTTTACCAGATTCCATAGGAGGTAGGAACAAAGATTGAAGCAAAAAATTCTGCCTTTCTGTTAGAGTCGAAACCCCATTGTTACTTTTGACTCTCTGATCCAAAGGAGAATGAACTGAACATGATTCAGTTTTACCACTGTTTATTTCTAGTCTGATAGTGTCTGATTCGACAAACTGATGTGCAGAAGTCTAGCATTTCCCTCCTATAAAGGAAGCGTGTGACACGACACAGACAAACGGCCCTCCAGCTGTGACTCAGTTTCCCGCGTGGGGCAGAAGCATCACACAGCCCAGGAGCTCTGCCTGGACCTCTTGAGCACAGGGTGCAGAATTCAGATCTGGATCTGAAATGGAGCAGAGGCCGCGTCACTGTAGGGAGGAGCTGCCCATATGATGGTTGCCAGTGCGCCGAGGGCAGGCAGAGCGTCTGTCTTGGTGAGGGTGGCCACACAGAGGACTCATGCGCCTCTCTCAGTTTCAAGGTTGTGGGGACGGCAGAGCATTGTTACCTGATGCATCTTGAAAGGGAGGGATAATGGGCAATGGAATCAGGACATTAGGTCCTAAGCCACTTGATCCCCTATACCATCATGGTTGTAAATAAAGGCTCTTTTCTGCAGGATCCAGCATGACCCAGAAGATAACTCAAGTCCAGTCAGCAATTTCTGTGGTGGAGAAGGAGGCTGCAACCTTGGACTGTGTATATGAAGCTAGTAGTTATGGTTATTATTTAAAAATCAGACATCACATTGAAAACTGGATTTCTAGCTTCTCTATAAAAATATCTAAGAACACAACATCCTCTGGGGTAGAGGTCAAAAGTCGTGTTTGATTGCATAATGCCTTTGATATAGACTCATTTTATGTTTAAAATCTATGCAGATTTAACTTTCATAACATGAATAGCCCAAAAATAAAATTTTAAATTATTAGTCCCAATATAGAAGCTGATCCACAAGGCAAACAAATCTGAATTAACATCTCATGGAAATATACCTGTTTTTTCCCCTGTGATTTTTATCGTCACAGCGTGGATCCTAGTGTGAGAAATTTCAGTATAGTTTATTCATTAATTCTTAGTTTTCTGGTAAGCACTGGGGAAACATTAGTTGGCAAGACAGATGTGATGTCTGCTTTCATGGAGCTCATGTTCCAGGGGGCTGCAGTGGTATCCAGTACAGGATGTTAGGCAGAAAGGACGTCACAGCACAGACTGTGTGACCTAAGCAAGTCGTTCACTTTGACTTTCTGCTTCCTCATCTGTAAAGTGTAAAGGTTAGTTATGAAGCTGCTGTTGAGTTAGTGTGAGTCGCTCAGTTGTGTGCAACTCTTTTGTGACGTTATGGACTGTAGTCTGCCAGGCTCCTCTGTCCATGGATTTCCCCAGGCAGGATTACTCGAGTGGGTTGCCATCTTTTCTTCCAGGGGATCTTCCCGACCCAGGGACTGAACCTAGGTCTCCTGTATTGCAGACAGATATTTTTTCCATCTGAGCCACAAGGGAAGTCCTTTCCAAAATTTTACTCACCTCACAGGACCACTTAGTTCACTATCCTTTTTGAGTTCCTAACACCCTTCCTTACTTAAGAAAGGACTATTAGATTTTGTAGAAGTTATCAAGGTGCTGCTCACATTGCTTACAGTGTAATAAGAAGCCATGGGCGCAGGAAGAGAGTGGAGTGACGTGGGAAGCCACCAGCCTTTAACACTCAGGAACACTGTTCTGCGTCACTGGATGGGAGAGGGAGGAGGAAAAGGGAGAGGAATGCAGGCGGGAGGGGAGGACAGGCCCAGACTTTGTTCTTTCATCCCAAACACTTTCGTATACATTTGATATCATCCTTAAAAAAAAAGATGAACTGAAATTAGCTGGATTCAAACCTGTCATCTGCATCACAGCATGACTTTTGAGGTACTCCTTAGCCTCTCTGTGCATCAGTTTCTTCATATGTAAAATGGCAATAATAGAACCTACTTCATGGACTTAAGAATCAAAATCATCTATATATCTCTATCTGTTTAAGATCATTATAAAATTAAATTATATATGAACATACCTGCCTGTGTGTTTTATAGAAATAAAATTTTAAGCACAGGTACGTATTATGGCATCTTGACACAGCAGGGATCACTCACTGATGACCATTGTTAATATAAAAGCCAGAGTTTGTTCCAGTACCTACATCAGATTTTCATTCATGTCATTTTTTTATAACACAAGTTTCTCCTTATTTTTCAAGAAAGGAACCACAGAAAGGCTCAGTGAAGAGCCAGGGCCATGTTGGCGCTGCTGGAAATGCCGCCTCCAGGGGTTGGTAGCCCTGTGGTCAGTGTTCCCATCTCAGCAGCCCCTCCAGACAGGGCCCCGGTCCTGACAGAGAAGAGCAGGTGACTTACGCTCAACATAAAAGTGCCCTTCTCAGGGCCAGGCAGGGCCACTTTAATTCCCCTGACTATATAACTGAAGGTGTATTTTCCCATATTTGTTGACAGATCAATGGGAAAATGCTGTAAGACATGATCAATATTCACTGCAGCCTTAAAACTGATTTGGTTTCAGTCTTGCACACAGTTAATAAATATTCAGCAAAGTTCCACATGTCAAGATAAAAGATAATGAAGAAATGGCATTTTTTCACCTGAAAAAATATATACTGCAATGGATAACTTGTGAGACACGATATCTTTGTAAATTAAGGTGGGTTTTTTTTTTCTGTTTTTATTTTAAGACTATATAAACACTTTTTCAATATATCTGAAATATGATTGCTAGATGAATTAATTTTCCCTGAGGTGATATGATTACTGGCAAAGAGGATATTCTCATCCTGTACCCAGTTTGAAAGGCAGACTTCCTTTGGAATGGACTGAGTTTTTCACCTGGCTCCAAGAAACTAGGAGAAAGTATCACCCTCTCCCAAAGCAGGAACATCTCTCCACTCCTCTGCTCCTGAGCAGGAATGTGGAGCCACTTGGGTCAGTGCTCTGCATCTCTGCTACAGTTGGGCCCATTGCACAGAATTTACCCTCTGCATCTCTGTAGGCTGAACTCCTGTCTGCAATTTTGGGACCAGACTTTCTGTAAGGACAGTGGGGGACACAGAAGGAGAAGAGATGTATGTTTTATTTCTGGGCAGTCTAGGAGATGTGGCATAAACACTGAATCATTGTCATTTTAACATTTATAGGCACAACTATAAAAATGCAGAATTTAATAGTTATAATGGTTTTAATATTCCTGGAGGATGTAGTCCCCATCCTTATTTAACAGGGGGGATGTCTGAACATCCACCTGAAGGTAAACACAGATTTCCTCCAAACAACCTAGAGTCCTGCACACTGGATGTTGGACACCTGAGCACTGGGGCTTCAACATCTTGATAAACAGGGCATAGGAAGGGAGAGGGAATGACAAAACAAAACGATATCTGAACAGTGAAAGGAAAGTATCCAAGCAGGTTTTATTCCCCTGGTGGTAACTGTGTCAGCCTTCTACTTCTGGTCTGATCCCTCATTCCACATCTCTGGGTCCAGGCTAGTGGGACTACAGACAGGACAGAGGATTTTTTTTTTTTTTTTTTACCAGCTCCTCAGTCAACTGAAAGCAGTTTGAGATAGGAATCATGTTTGGTTTAGGTTTCCACGTTGTAGACAACTCTGCAAGTTTCCAGAATGAATGCTGGAGCCTAGGGATTCCTGAACATGCACAACAGTTTAAGAGAACCTCAGTGATCCACTGAGCCAGAGAGTCCAGCCAGTGTGATAAATTGACTCAAGACCTTAATTTTAGGGGGAACTTTGGTCCAGGGGATAGGACTCTGCACTCCCAATGCTGGGGGCCTGAGTTTGATCCTTGATCAGGGAACTAGATCTCACAGCCGAAATAAAGACCCGGCACAGCCAAAAGCAAAAATAAAACAGAACAGCTCAGCAAACAGCTGTGCATTAAAAAAAAATACCCTAATTTGAGAAAAACAGGTCGTTTTGACTGTTGAGAAATTCTATGTCCATTAACAGGTATCATTTGACAAAGATTGCTCTTGTGTTCAACTGATTTGGTCATTGCCATTTAGAAAAGTTTATTTTTATTGGAAGATAATTGGAAAGCTACAGGTAAAAGGATGACACTAGAACCCTTCCCAACACTGAACACAAAATAAACTAAAAATGGATTAATGACTTAAATGAAGGCCAGAATCCAAAAAACTCTTAGAGGAAAACATAGGCAGTACACTCTTTGACATACATCACAACATGATTCTCTTTGACCCACCTCCTAGAGTATTGGAAATAAAAACAAAAATAACCAAATCAGACTTAATTCAACTGAGAGTCACAGCATTGTCCCTGGGTTGACAGCACTGCCCTGAGAGCCCGTGTCAGGCCACCTCCCAGCTGTCTGCAGCCACAGCGTTGCCATGCCTTAGAATGGTTTATGTCAGCAAAGAACAATGTTTTGACCACTCACCATAATACAGTCTTACTTTGCATAAGGCAAACCCAACCCTAGAGAAAACAAGCTGTGAAATGACCGCGTTAAATCTTCTTCTGGGTTCACTTCACTGGCACAAATAATTGCACAGGAAACCAGACCAATGGGCTGACAGACACGGAGCAAACAGTTCTTTCCACAGAGATTCCTGAATCCTTAATAAAACAAACAAACAGAAGACAGATGAACACCACGCACAGGAGCCTCTGGAATGAAGCTGCTGCTGCTGCTAAGTCGCTTCAGTCGTGTCTGACTGTGCGACCCCATAGACGGCAGCCCACCAGGCTTGCCCGTCCCTGGGATTCTCCAGGCAAGAACACTGGAGTGGGTTGCCATTTCCTTCTCCATTGTTTGAAAGGAAATGTGAAAGGTGAAAGTGAAGTCGCTCAGTTGGGACCGACTGGAGCGACCCCATGGAATGCAGCCCACCAGGCTCCTCCATCCATGGGATTTTCTAGGCAAGAGTACTGGAGTGGCTTGCTATTGCCTTCTCCGGCCCGGCTAACATATTAAGCATCTAAACTTGACATCCTAAAAAAAATGCTTAGTTGAGTTAAAATCACTATGTGACAAGAAGTGAAACGATAGTGATTGTGTTTCAAGAACCAAGGTCCCTAATTAAGTTCACCTGTCCCTCATGAGGCTAAAGGTGTAAGGTTGCTGTCATCCAAGGATGGTCCAACTCCCCCCACTCTCCCCCCAAACCTCTGCCTTGCGCTTCTCTCTCTCTCTTTTTTCAACATTCCTCTTCTCTGGTACAGAGTTCCACAGTTTTTAGGTATTTCAGGATCTCCGTTATCCTATTCTTTCTCAATCCCACAGTGAGACAGCTGCACTATTTTTGGTAAATCCCTTGTGCAATGGTGCCTGGAAGCTGCCTCCATGAAGTAAGCTGGGCAATGTTAGTGCTCATCTCATCTGTTTTCCTTATCTCTGTGCTGATGTTCAATGTCCAAAAATAGTTTTCCAATTGGAAGATCAACTCTACCATTATCAGTGAAAAAGAAGTTGCATATTTTACTTTTATTGCGTTTTACAAAGCTGTCATTCCATGATAAATCAGGACAATAACCATATCACTTAACTACACATTATATGACATCTGCCTTAGATAAAATTTTCTCCACGGCATGTTGACAGAGTCAACATGAATATAACTACTTCAGAGAAATGACCTGGGTTGAGGAGGAAGCACTTTCCATACAGAGGGATACTTCTCTGACCCATGGGAATCTTGGAGAAGATACAAGGAAGAAACCTCTGACTATTCCATCTAGAAATTTTAACTGGGGTTTCTTGCAAAGCTAGAGATACCTGTACCATGCAAAAAAAATTATGAAAGTAAGAATAGAATATTTCCCTAAGCACGCTTATGTTTAGGACTCTCTTCTTAGGGTCCTGTCCCATTCTCCTGTATGTACCCCACAAGACATTGTCAGCAGAAATAGGTCAGTTCACTTTGATTCACTGGAGAGGGAAATGGCAACACACTCCAGTGTTCTTGCCTGGAGAATCCCAAGGACGGGGGAGCCTGGTGGGCTTCCGTCTCTGGGGTCGCACAAAGTCGGACCAGCGACTAGCAGGAGCAGGAGCAGCAGCAGCAGCAGCAGCAGCAGCAGCAGCAGCAGCAGCAGCAGCAGCAGGTCAGACCGCACTGTGGTGCAATTTTCACGACCACCACCAGAGGGCGGGGCTTCCTTCAGATGCGGTTCCTCATTGTATCCAGGAGCTGGTTTTACTTGCCTGCTTTGTAGCCAAAAGACAGAATATTGCTGCAGTACAGAAAGGGGCTGTCAGTTTCTGAGCGAGGAGCTTCTGTAACATCCAGATGGAGACTAGATTTGTTAGACTGGTGTATTCCAGGCAACAAGGATCGTTTTCTTTTGCGAACATGCATTCTGCCACTCACTCGGTTCTTCTGATCATCTTAATATTCAGTAAGTAAATGTTTTATTCTAAATGTTAATGATTCTTCACTTTCTTGTAATTGTGGGTAAGTTTTATTTTTCTTTTCTGACTGAAAACTCTCCTCCTGTACATTTCTACGATAAAAAAGTGATTCTTTTCCAGGAAGGACCAATAGTGACTCAGTGAACCAGACAGAAGGCCCAGTGACTGTCTCAGAGGGGGCTCTCCTGACCCTGAACTGCACTTACCAGACTGCTGGTTCGGCTCCCTATCTTTTCTGGTATATCCAGCATCTCAACAAAGCTCCTCAACTCCTCCTAAAGGGCGTAACAGCAGACAAGAAGGTAGAGCATGAAGGTTTTCAGGCCACTCTTGTTAAGAGTGACAGCTCCTTCCACCTGCAGAAACGGGCAGTGCAAGCATCAGACTCGGCTGTGTACTACTGTGCTCTGAGTGACACAGTGAGAGAGGGCTGCGGGGGAGCTGAGCACAAACCCCGAGTGCAGATGGGGCTCTGGCTGTGGGCAGCCCTGGAAGGGGTTGTTGTTTCTCTCTCCAGAGATTCTGTCAAAGCACTTTCAGCTCTGATACTCAGAGCCAAGGACCTTGGAATTCTTGGATTGCCCTGCAGAGGAATCTGGGGAAGGACAGTGTAAAGAGGAACCTAAGCGCTTTTCTCCAGAAATGCCTGTTTTCAGCCCATCCACATCCCCCTAGATGGCATAGATCCCTTTAAAGTAACATTAACTCTTCAATGACAATTCAGATTATATATGCTGAAATATTTCACAATGTGTTAAGGAAAATTCCAGGGCACATTGTTGATGGATGACTGTGTGACCTGGAAGCTAGTCTCTGGTTTTTAAAATTCAGGCCAAGATTGTGTATCCTGCTGAGTTTCACCTGCAGACACTGCATCTTCGGGGACTGGAGCATTATTCTCTCTTTCCTTGACTTTTCCATCCCTTCTGGTTGCTACAGAAACGCTGCTGCCTAAGGAAGTTCCAGGAGGAGAGTTTCTGAGAAGATATTCCTTCTGTCAAGGGCCCTGTGGATCAGAGCAGCCCACTCTGTAAATATTGCAGGTGTTGTGTGTATTGTTTGTATTCAAACTGAGTGGGTACAGGATATTCTCTTTGTTAGTAACCTCATATCAGGGAAATGAATGCCAAAAAATGTTCAAATTACCATACAATTGCACTCATTTCACATGTTAGCAATATTATGCTCAAAATCCTTTAAGCTAGGCTTCAGCAGTACGTGAACCAAGAATTTCAGATGTAGAAGCTGGGTTTAGAAAAGGCAGAGGAACCACCGCAGACCCAATATCTGCTGGAGACAGAAAAAGCAAGGGAATTTAAAAAATAATCTATTTCTGCTTCATTGACTACGCTAAAGCCTTTCACTGTATGGATCACAACCAACTGTGGAAAATTCTTAAAGGAATGGGAATATTCTTAAAGGGAGGCCCTCCCCCATTCTTGAAGGGATGACCCTTCAGTTTAAAGGGATCTTAAAGGGATGGGCCTGTTTGCCGAGATTTCTTTTCACCCTCTACCCTTCAGGTGAGAGGGCAGGCGCCTTTGTGCTCAGGCTCCAGTTCAGAAAGCAAGTTTTCATTATGCTGTACCCTCACCAGTAGCGTCGTACTCATTGGTTCATAGTCTTCATATTTTTTTATATCTGTATTATTTTTATTATAATTTTTTATTATTTTATTATATATTTTATTTAAAAATGTATTTAGAATTTTTTTTTTTTTTTTTATGGTATTTTTTATAAAATACAATATATTTCCTGGAGATTTTATTTTTTTTATTATAAAAATTAAAAAATACCTTTAATTTAAAAAAATTAAAATTAAAAATAATCTTTTTTTTTTTTTTTGTAATTAAAAATTACAATTTTCTTTTATGTACTGCCTATCATGACCGCTTGCATCAATCATACTTTAGGAAATACTGATTCGGTCCGTGCCCTTCATTTCATAGGTGAAAGAATTAGGATCTACAGGATTTGAATGGCCACTTAAAGCATGACTTATAGCAAAATGGAAGCTGGGAACAGAGCTCAGACACTCTGACCTTTTGTCAATTGCTTCTTCCACTAAAGATCAAAAATGGATCCAGAGTTTGAAGGAAGGAGTCTAGTATTTTAAATTTAAATTAAGCTAAAATTTTATTACTTAATTATATAAATTAATTTGAAATAAATTAGAAGATATAAACACATTTAAAAAGAGAACACTCCCATAATTTCGTAGCATAAAGGTTATGCCTATCACCAGTTTTCAGAATTTTTGGAGCATGTATTATATAGCTATATTATTCTATGAGAGGGGACTATAATATACCTGGAATTTATAAACATATTTGTTTTTCTCAACATTGTAGATATTTCCATGTCAGAAAACATATATTAAAGGCATAATTTTAAATGATTGGCTAATTTCCATTATTTAGATGTATTTTAAAAACTAATCACTATTTGGTATTTTTCCAATTATACAGTATTATAGACAATATTTTTATGAAAAAAACATCATTTAAGTTGTAGTTTCAATGGAAATGAAATTGCTCGGATAAAGGAAAAAACATGACACTAAATGTTTGGTTTCCATGAAGAAATTTTTCACCAAGCTATGGCTTCAATAGCAACCCATGAAGCTGCTGACTTTCCAATACTACACCAAGTCAGGATATTACTACTTTAAATTAGTTTTCATTTTACTAAGTGGAAAATTTCAGTTTTAATTTTCTTTTATTTTAATCAGTAAGGTTTTTGTCATTACACATTTTGTAATAAAAAATAAGATTAGAAAACATCAGAGTACCTCACAGAGAATAAGAACTAACATATTTTCATAAAAGTGAAAAAGCTGGCTTAAAACCCAACATTCAAAAAATTAAGATCATGGCATCTGGTCTTCATGGCAGATGGAAAATAGACGGGGAAACAGTAGAAATAGTGATAGATTTTATCTTCTTGGGCTCCAAAAGCACTGCAGATGGTGACTGCAGCCACGAAATTAAAAGATGCTTTCTTGCTCTTTGGAAGAAAAGCTATCACAAACCAAGACAGCATATTTAAAAGCAGAGGCATTACTTTACTGAGAAAGTTCTGTCTAGTCAAAACTATGGTTCTTCCAGTAGTCATGTATGGATGTGAGAGTTGAACTATAAAGAAAGCTAAGTGCCAAAGAATTAACGCTTTTGAACTGTGGTGATGGAGAAGACTCTTGAGAGTCCCTTGGACAGCAAGGAGATCAAACCAGTCAATCCTGAAGGAAATCAGTCCTGAATATTCATTGGAAGGTTGATGTTGAAATTGAAGCTCCAATAGTTTGGCCACCTGATGTGAAGAACTGACTCATTGGAAAAGATCCTGATGCTGAAAAAATTGAAGGCAAGAGGAGAAAGGGATGATGACAGAGGATGAGATGATTGGGTGGCGTCACTGACTCTATAGACATGAGTTTGAGCAAGTTTTGGGAGTTGGTGATGGACAGGGAAGCCTGGCATGCTGCAGTCTATGGGTTGCAAAGAGTTGGACACAACTGAGTGACTGAATTGAACTGATCTTTTCACAAAATAAGATGTATTAAACAAAATTTGGAAAGCACTGTTCTGATTCAGGTTACCTTCTAATTTGTCTCTTTTCTCTCAAAGTGTATTACCCAGAGTTTTGATATTCAAAATATAGACCAGCAATATTAGAACTTGTGCAGAATCCCAGGATCGACTCAAATCTACTGAATTTGAATCTTCATTTTAACAAATCCCCAGGTGATTCTACTACTTTGAAATTTGAGAAGCACTAATCTAACTGGTAGCAACAGTGGTTTTTTAATTATAAATCAAAGTTGTTGCTACCTGCCTAAATGCTTCAGTGGATTTCTATAGCCTCTAGAATAAAATACAAACTCTTGGCTATGGTATACAAATTCTGCACAATGTGAATCCCATCTGACCCTTCAATCTTAGTTCATAACTTTCTTCCCTGACTCTCTGTGCAGTCACAATGCTGATCTTTCCATTTTCTAAACTTGTCACGTCTTGTCCCATGTTGGGTCTTATTCTTTCATGTATCTGCAATCTCCCACCCTCCCAGATCTTGGTGAGCCTGACCTATTTTCATCCTTCAGGTCTCAGCTCAAATATCACTTGTTAATGTTTGGTCACTAATTGGTGTCCAATTCTTTTGTGACTCCAGGGACTGTAGTTCACCAGGCTTCTCTGTCCATGGGATTTTCCAGGCAAGAATACTAGAGTGGGTTTCTGTTTTCTGCTCCAAATATCACTACTGTAGAGAAAACCTTCTGACTTTTGCTGAACTTCCTGACTAGTGTAGCCATCCACAAACCCTCCCAATGGTAATAACCATAATGAGCAGGCATATTTTTGATTGACATGTCAATATATTCATTGCTAGTAACTCCTAGTTAGATTATAAATTAGATTATAAATCCTGGGAGATCAGTATTGTTGTGTGTTCTGCTCATGGGCTCTACTCTTCGTGTCTAGAACAGTGACTGGCCCATAGTAGTCAGGTGATAAATATCTACTAAATAAATGTTGTGTGGGCCTTCTCCCTCTTTGCTTTCCTCTTCCCATCCTGTCATTTCCATCCTTGAATCTCTTAACTATATGTGTGTTCTCACTTCTTCTTATGTGGTATAGTTCAGTTATCTCTGGCTCTTACTTGAAGACTCAGGTTCCAGCCTTCCTTTGCTCAGTAGACTCTGTTAAATAATTAGATCCACGCAGGGTCTCAGTCTGTCCTCAGTCAACTGACTTCACTTTATCAGGTGTAATCTCTATGAATCCGGTCAACTTGAAAGCTAGAAACCCTGCAGTGAAATATGTAAAAGAGAGAAAAAAAGACATGTCCCAAAGACTTTGGAAAATATAAAAGGAATTTCAAGTCAAATAATTATGAGCACATGTCAACATTTGACTTCAAATTACTGCAAGAGAAAGTCACAGAAAACATATTCAAATAATTAGCTTTGGTAGAAACATTTTATAGGAGATAAAATTTTTTTTAAAGCTTTGATTAGAGATCATAATTATGGTCAGAGGGCTGGTTCATTTTTATTCTACTTTTGATTGTGTACTGGTATTAGGTTCCTCACATGATTAATAGTCATTTGAGGATGTAACACTAATTTCCCAGGAGTCTTTATTTCATTACAGTATGTAAGAGAATTCCTAAAGCATTTCATTAGAAATAATAGTTAAGTCCCATGTGAGGCTATAAAGAATATCCTTCAGAAAAGATCCATTTTAGACCAGTTTCTGGAAACATTTTTCTCAAAAATAATTCAAGTATTTATTATAGTATCTCTAAAGGTGGCAGAGAAGGTTTTGTCAGGTCTTGATCTTACTTCAAAGAAGGCAATGGCATCCCACTCCAGTACTCTTGCCTGGAAAATCCCATGGACGGAGAAGCCTGGCAGGCTGCAGTCCATGGGGTCGCTAAGAGTCAGACATGACTGAGCGACTTCACTTTCACTCTTCACTTTCATGCATTGGAGAAAGAAATGGCAACCCACTCCAGTGTTCTTGCCTGGAGAATCCCAGGGACAGGGGAGCCTGGTGGGCTGCCGTCTATGGGGTCGTACAGAGTTGGACACGACTGAAGCGACTTAGCAGCAGCAGCAGCAGCAGCAGATCTTACTCTCTTACAGGCTAACAGCTTGTTGTTTCTTTGGTGCTATCAGTAAAGTCAAAAATCCTGTGTCAGAGATGAAGGATGTTACTACTTAGGACACAGCAAGCAGCATGAACACTAGCACATTTGCTTCAGTTGCCTTTGTCCATAAGTCTCTCATGGTGATTTAAGGGGTGTAAATGGATGCTATGCATGAGATGGGATTGCGTCACAGCTGGTGAATGGCGAGCTTGGGGAATTTACTCCTATTTTCACCAAGCACTAAGCAAGCTCATTCTTTGTCTCAGAGAAGACATTACCCCATCCATCAAGGTTACATACTGCAAGCACAACTCTGAGAAATGGTTCAGGTTGAATGGTAATAACCTTACGTTGTTGGTAAACCCAGACCATCATGTAGAAGTATAAGAGACTCACACGAACTGCCTTTCAACAACATTCACTCCATGGTTCTAAATTGTATTCATTTCTAGAATTTTTTCTTGAGAGTTTGCCACTCCATCCACTGTTCTTATTTCTCTGAATGACAAAGACTGAGATTAAATCTATTTGATTTTTCTCTAACAACCTTTAATTAAATCCACTATTAGCAGGGCTTCCCTTGTGGCTCAGTGGTAAAGAATCTGCCTGCAATCCAGAAGACGCAGGAAACAATGATTCGATCCCTGGAGCAGAAAATGGTGACGCATTCCAGTAGTCTCACCTGGAAAATCTCATGGACAGAGGAGCCTGGCAGGCTACAGTCCATGGGGGTCATAAAAGTGCTGAACACAGCTTAGCAAATAAATAGCAACTGTAAGCAGAAATTTGTATAGCGGGATGAGACCAGTCTGCATGATTAAGCTCAGTCATGTCTCCTAGGATCCCAGATTCAGTCAACTGTGAATACGTTCCAGGATATAAACAGCTTGCTGCTGCTACGGCTAAGTCACTTCAGTCCTGTCCGACTCTGTGCGACCCCAGAGATGGCAGCCCACCAGGCTCCCCCATCCCTGGAATTCGCCAGGCAAGAACACTGGAGTGGGTTGCCATTTCCTTCTCTGATGCATCAAAGTGAAAAGTGAAAGTGAAGTTGCTCAGTCATATCCGACTCCTAGCGACCCCATGGACTGCAGCCCACCAGGCCCCTAGGTCCATGGGATTTTCCAGGCAAGAGTACTGGAGTGGGTTGCCATTGCCTTCTCTGAATAAACAGCTTGGACATAGTATAATATTCATTATGACCCATGCAAGGGAATTGGACACACTGGTCTTTAGTTTAATTTCTAAAAAGGGACCAAAGATCAACCATCCTTCCCAATGGAGAGATGCTCTTTCTTCCCAAATACAAACATATAACTCCAAGAGAGACAGATTGGTCCAGTTTTAAATTTATTGTTAAACTTGATTAGAATCATCATTACATCACTTATTAAGTTATATAGCAGTGTCATTCATGAGGCATAATTCAAGATGGGCAGACACCAAAAGCATATGCATTTGAACCCACCATACTCAAACAAAGTTGTGCTGATTTATAGGTTTGTACACATAAGGGGTTGGAAATATATGTTGAACAGCTTCCGTTGATGACGTCAGGCACAGAAAAACAGTCCAGGACAAGCCGTATTCATACCAATTTTTCTGTTTCCACAGACCATATGGTTGTTCTGCTTAGGCTGCAGTGCTGGGTCTAGCATACAAAGAGGGCATGAACAATCTTCCCTTCCAACAAACACAAACGTACCAGGGTCTAAGGTGTTCCCTTCTCTAGTACCAGGGTTGTTGCTCCTTTTCCACTACCACAAATTGGCGTGATCATTCTAGTAGCTATAACTTTGCCATTTTTCCTAGTCATTTCCTAATCACACTCAAAACTTTTGTATGGAATGATAAGGAGCAAGAGGAATAAGGGCATTTTCGCACCATTTACAGAGATCATTTATTTTCACCACCTTTGGCCTACTGGGCCATTTAAGGGAATTCTTAGAGCAGTGTATTCAAGTAAACCAAAGTTATCTTCACAATCTAGGGCCGTATTTATTCAACAGGAGAGTCTAGGTGGCTGAACAAGAATTAAATAATTTTAATACCGTTTTGACTGGCCTACTGCCAAGGAGGTGGACTAGCCAAGCTGGTCAGAGGTTCACTCTTCAGGCAAAGAAGGAAGCATCATGCTTTCTTTCCACTTCTGACAAGCTGTAGTAGGTGTTTTTTTTTTTTTTTTTCCTTCTCAACCTGTTAAGGAAAGTTAGAAACCCTGGACCACATGTAAAAGAAAAACAAAAGAATTTGGAGAGAAGAAGCCAGACTAGCCTAGGAACTTGGGGCTTGAGGAATGATGGAGCAGTGAGCTCCCTGAGCTTCCTTTTGCCTCAGGTAACCCAAGTGAGTCCTGGAGAAGCCAGAAACCTGGAAATGCCAACAGATGTAGACAGAAAAGGCCGTGAAAAGTCTTCTCTCTGCAGCCAAAGGTCCAGGAACAGGACAGCTTAGAAAGACAGGAAACTCTAGCACATTTACCTGTACATAGGCAAACAACACAGAGAGCTGTGCAGCAGCCGAGCAAACACATAAGTAGAAGGAAACGGACGCCTGGCAGGAGAGCCCTGTGGTGTTTTCACTCACCCTTGTTCTGTCTTTCCATCACTGGATCCATGACAGTTTTTAGATAGCTGCCTGCATCCCCAGTGTGGGTTCCGGTGGTGGAGGGGGAAGAGCTCTTTGTCATGAAAGAGCAGAGCATCACTGCTTTAACCTGACTGGTGGCTCCCTCAAGGACTAACACAAAGGGCTTGTCTATATGTCACATAACTCAGCACTCTCTCAGGGCAGAGAAATTGTTACACAGAGAACATTTTCTAAGAAAAATTCAACAGTAGATTTGAATAGGCAGGAGAAAGAACTTGAAGATAGGTTAATTGAAGTTGTCCAGTCAGAGAGCAGAAAGAAAAATGAGCTGAGACTAAAGGACCTGTGGGACATTGTCAAATTTTCTGACATAAGTGTAATAGGATTCCCAGAAGAGGAGGAGAGTGAGAAATAGCTGTGTGAGTTTTGTCAAAAGCAATGTTCTCTTAAAGAAAAGGATCCCACTGTTAGCATCTTCTCCCTCATCCTACTTCTTACATAGTCGTTACCAGTCCATCTTTGATGGATACTGTTTACCTAGTTCTTGAGCAGAAGGGACCTGCTGCATTGCTGGTCTCTAGCCACTAGCTTCTACAAGGGCAGGAGGCAGGAGGCGAAATGAGAAGGAACAGTACTTGTCTGTGCTTCTTTCTCCGTTAGACTCAGTTAAGCTTCTTGCATAGGTAGCCCTCTGATAAACCTGGTTTGCTGGTTAGGGTACAATAGAAAGGCAGAGAGTGATTGTTGCTGTTCTTGTCTAGTTGCTAAGTCACGTCTGACTCTTTTGCAACCCCATGGACTATAGCCTTGCCAGGCTCCCCTGTCCATGGGATTTTCCAGGCAAGAATACTGGAGTGGCTTGCCATTTCCTTCTCCTGGGGAATCTTCTCCACCCAGGGATTGAACCCGCATATTTTGCATTGGCAGGCAGATACTTTACTACTGAGCCACCAGGGAAGCTTGTTAGAGAGACTCATACCAGACCCATAACTTTGGAGATTAATCCTGAGAAGCCCGGGCTGTGTACAAGAGGAGGGATTAGACTCATGAACACGTCCTTTGGGTTCTATTTACAGTCTAGGTGCTGAAGGCTGGTCCATCTACTACTACCATCAGCCCAGGTAAGTGATGATTCCTCACAGATATGCCACTGGTACAAAATGGAATTAAGAATTAAGTCCTTGACTTTGTTAAAAATCTGCCCAAGTTGTGAGCTGGAAACATGTTTGTTCAGTTAGATTTTAGGTCATTGTGTCTTAAGAGGATTCTTTTGAATTAGATTAGATTTCTTTGAAAACAGAAGTGGGGAAATAAGATAGGAAGTGTTGGCCTGATAAGAAGAAAAGCTACACAGATCCCCTGAATCATGTGAGCCTCGCCCAGATTTCTATCACTAGAATATCTTAGGACTGGTTTTTCAGTGTGAGAGAGTGGCCATTTGATAAAACTGCTTCTAATCAGACAAGTGTTGCCATTTGATGTAAAACACACATGTAGATATCACTCTGTCCCCACACACATTGACTTGGACCATGTGCTTCTCAAATTTTTAATTTAACTAAAGTGGCAAACTTTATTTTCAAACTTTTATTTTCATCAGTTCCCATAGTAAGGATCTGTTTCAAATATTTCTTTGATCAGGGTCTTGAGTCCACAAGATGGCAGTGTCTTCTCAGGAACCCTGCTCATGTATTCCTGTGTGTGTGTGTGTGTGTGTGTGGGGGGGGGGGGGAGAGAGAGAGAGAGAGAGAGAGAGAGAGAGAAAGAGAGGAGGAGAGAGGAGGAGCTCGGTGGTGTGTTGGATGGGTAATAAAAAAAGTCTCTTTTGTCTTTGATAGAACAGGCTCTTTTTATGATTTCTAAAGCAGAAGAATTGAAATGTCTGAGGTTGACTTTTTATTTTATTTTATCTTTTTTAGGGCTTAAAATTTGAATCCTCAGTGAACCAGAGGAGGAAAGAATGATGAAATCCTCAAGAGTTTTATTAGTGATCCTGTGGCTTCAGTTGATCTGTAAGTTTGGGGCATTTCTATGGGACCATAAAATACACTATTTGGAGTCATTGTCCCTTCTAGGCTCATGGAGAAACATGAATACTATTTCCCTTAAATCAGGGATGGTAGAGGTGGGAGACCTGTGAAAAGATAACTTGAATTCTGGAAAGGAAGCATCACCACCTAGCCCACCTTCTCTGACTGAGCGTTCGTGTCTCTTTGCACAGCGGTGAGCAGCCAGCAGAACACAGTGGAGCAGAGTCCTGCATCTCTGCCCGTTCCAGAGGGAGCCGCTGCCTCTCTCAACTGCACTTATTCTGACAGTGCTTCTCAGTACTTCCAATGGTACAGACAGTACCCTGGGAAAGGCCCTGAGTTTCTACTGCAAGTGTATGCCAACAAAGACAAAGAGGAAGGAAAATTTACAGCGCAGTCCAATGAAACCAACAAGCATGTCTCCCTGAGTATCAGAGACTCCGAGCCCAGCGACTCAGCCACCTACCTCTGTGCAGTGAGCACACAGTGCTCCCCAGGCACCTGCAGCCTGTGCCCAAACCTGCTGGGCCCCGGCAGTGCCTCTTGGAGAGCTTAGGCTGCAGGGCACAGACATTCTTTGGATTAGGGGAAGTATTTTCATAATTCTGAAAACAGTTGATTCTGAAGGGAAATTAAAGACACAGTTTGGTCTGTTTTCAATCTTCTTATTGTACTCTAGTTTTGTACCATAACTTTACTCACTGGAATTGGTATTATGATGCTTTTATATATGACAATATTTTAATATGATAACTGAGATACTCCCTCATAGTTCCTGGTACATTTTGCTTTTTCCCCATGTAGTTATTCAAGGTGTTTGATATTCATTGCCTTAGAAAATAATGGAAAAACATAAATGCAGAAGTCTTTTAAAAAAATTTTTGATGTGGACCATTTTTAAAGCCTTTATTGAATTTGTTACAATATTGTTTCTATTTTATGTTTTTTGCTTTTTGGCTGTGAAGCATGTGGGATCTTAGTCCCCAGACCAGGGATTGACAGGCACACAAGTGGAAAGAGAATTGGAAAGTCCCCCTGCATTTGAAGGCCAAGTGTTAACCACTGGACCTCCAGGGAAGTCCCAGAAAGGAGTCTTAAGCAACTATTTTGAAAAAGTTGTAAGTCATGAATTATTTTAGTTATAGATCTGCCACCTCATCTTCATCCATCTTCATCTTCAGCTGCAACCCCATTGGTGGATTAGATAAGGATACATTTGATTGGTGGATGGAAGGACTAGCATCAGAAGGTGAGAACTGGTTGAAACAAAAAGCCTAGACAGTTGCAGGAATTCAGATCAGAGATTTATGTTACCATTTTTGAGTAAAGGCTGAGTAGAACTCAAAGTTCCAGGTGTGAGCCTTGTGGGAGAGTGCATTGATTCCTGTGTACTTGAGTGTGGCTGGGGATGGTAGAGAGAATTAGCTACAGCCATCGAATATCCCACACCCACAGCAGGGTGTAGGGGTACAGATTCCCTGAGAAGGATCTCTGAGTAACCAGTGTTATGGTGATTAAAGACCTACATGGGTCAGTTATCAAAGACCATATCGAATTGAGGATGTTTTAGAAAATGGTGGTGAGAGAGCTGGGAATACCAACAAGGATATGAATATCCACCCTCTCCTGACTCACTGGCACTGTGGAATTGTCCTATAACTTATGCTAAAGTCCAGGGAAAATGTTTGTGATCTGATGGAAATCAACTGATGCTTTTGAACTGTGGTGTTGAAGACTCTTGAGAGTTCCTTGGACTGCAAGGAGATTAAACCAGTCAATCCTAAAGGAAATTAACCCTGAATATTCAATGGAATGGAGAAGGCAATGGCACCCCACTCCAGTACTCTTGCCTGGAAAATCCTATGGATGGAGGAGCCTGGTGGGCTGCAGTCTATGGGGCCGCTAAGAGTCGAACACGACTGAGAATCTTCACTTTCACTTTTCACTTTCATGAACTGGAGAAGGAAATGGCAACCCACTCCAGTGTTCTTGCCTGGAGAATCCCAGGGACAGGGTAGCCTGGTTGGGCTGCTGTCTATGGGGTCGCACAGTCAGACATGACTGAAGTGACTCAGCAGCATTCATTGGAAGGACTGATGCTGAAGCTTCAACACTTTGGTCACCTGATGGAAAGAGTTAACTCATTGGAAGACCCTGATGCGGGGAAAGATGACAGGGGAGAAAAGGATGACAGAAGACGAGATGGTTGGATGGCATCACCACTCAATAGACATGAGTTTGTGCAAGATCTAGGAGATGGTGAAGGACAGGGAAGCCTGGCATGCTACAGTCCATGGGGTCACAAAGAGTCAGATATGACTGAGTGACTGAACAACAACAAATAGATCCAGGGAATAAAATTAGAAGTCACAGTCTTCGTAAAGCTGAAGTAGTGGTCTGTTAGACATGACATTGTTTATTTAGTACAAAGAGCGGGAAAAGCTGGAAATGACTAATTAAGATTTTTACTCAGTTTTGTTCACTGACTAAAGGATGTAAAAGTATAAAAGGCTACAGCCCACGGAGTCGCACAGAATCAGACACAACTGAAGCAACCTAGCGTGCAAAGAAGGATGTAATCTCACTGGAATTTGCTTCAAGTTCTCAGTCTGGAAACTTATGACTCAGAAACATTTCCAAATCATGGAAAAAGCATGAAATGTATTGAGCTCAAGATACTTGAATTCTCTTTCCACTTGTGTGTCTTCTGGTGCCACTGGAAAGAACCTGGTTTGTGGTGCTGGTCTGATTATCTTTTGTTGCTAATGAGTGGCTTGATTTCACGCTATACTCATATATATTTCAGGATAGGTTTAGGATTAAGTGACGTAGCATATTGTCTTAGGTTGACTTCCTTAACAAAGCCAAAGTTGGAATTTCTGACATCCTTCTTATTTTGAGAAAAGCGAGTTAAGTGGGGAGGGGAAGAGGGTAAAAATGAATGTGGCTGAGCTGAACTCTTAATCCAGCCTGACTTCATGGGGGTCTCTGGAGCATGAAGTGCCCCACCGAATTGATCCCTCCCACCTTGAGTCAAGGGGCCATACAGCTGATATTGGAATAAGGCATTCATTGGAGCACGGGTATACTTTACTGGAGAATGGTCATGTTTATTGGTGTAGATCAGCTTTCTTTGAAAGAGGGCAGCTACGAGCCAAGAATAGCCAGCATTTGCAGCAGCTGGGAATTGGGTCCACTGGCCTGGAAAAGGGGGTCTAGGTTGAGCATCAGCAGTGTCTACTACTAGCATGGAACTCTCTTGTCATGTGAGTGCATTCAATAAATGGTAGACTTGAAAATTATTGTATTTAAAAAGTTAATTTCTTTCTCTATTTCTTGAAAGTGAAAGTGAGTCACTCAGTCATGTCCAACTCTTTGCAACCTCATGGACTATACAGTCCATGAAATTCTCCAGGCCAGAATCTTCTTGTTAATTGGGAAAAGCGAAAAGTCAAAGTGTTAGCTGCTCAGTTGTGTCCGACTCTATGCGATCTCATGAACTGTAGCCTGCCAGGCTCCTCTGTCCATGGAATTCTCCAGGTCAGAGTACTGGAGTGGGTAACCGTTCCCTTTCTCCAGGGGATCTTCCCAAGGTCTCCTAATTTGCAGGGATTGAACCCATGACTCTCAAATTGCAGGTGGATTCTTTACCATCTGAGCCACCAGGAAGCCCTTTCTATTTCTTACCAATCTGGAAAAATTAAAATAATGTATGGTAAAGAACTTAAGAGAGAAAAAATAAAAAAAATAAAGAATTATTATGCAAAGCTAAGACTCCAGATTTTTTGAGAGTACTGACCAAGGAACCATTATATGATTCTCTTAGATCCTTTGATCATTCTCCAAATATGCTTTTCCACACGAGACCATAAAGCATGACATTCTGCCACAACTTTGGTTCCAGCTATAATGACTCTCATATTCACAGTTGATGACTTGGTGCTTCAAGGTATGGAAAGAGATACCATCTGTACTTATTAATGACTAGTGTTACTTTGTTCTTGGTGTTTGTTTAAGAATGAAGAACTGGGTAGTGGGATGGACTTCTTATGTCATTGTGTCCCTGTTCTCCACAAAGTTTCTTCCTGAATGGGATTCTTGGCCAGTAGTCTGGCCATGTGGACTTACCATGTTACTTGGCAGGCTTCTTTTTAGGATGAGTGAGCAGAGAATGGCTTATTAACTTGTTTCTTCCTCTCCTTTCCACCTAATATCAGTTTGAAGGTGGCTTAGCTCTGTTATTTCCCTGGTAGCTCAGACTGCAAAGTGTCTGTCTACAATGTGGAAGACCTGGGTTCGATCCCTGGGTCAGGAAGATCCCCTGGAGAAGGAAGTGGCAATCCACTCCAGTACTATTGCCTGGGAAATCCCATGGACAGAGGAGCCTGGTAGTCTACAGTCCATGGGGTCGCAAAGAGTTGCACATGACTGAGCGACTTCATTTCACTTAGCTCTGTTAAGTACTCTCAGGAAAAATAGCTCTCCAGGTGTTTTATTTCAACCTTAGTGAACATCAGGTGCTCACATACAGGCTAGCCTGCTATGCGTCTCACGTGTAAGTCCAGCAGCAGGGGGACTAGTATAACTATTCCACACAGTGACCTTCAGTTCGTCCCCATGTGCTGTCCCTCCTGCCCTCCATCACACTTAGCCTTTCTCAGTCCAGAATCTCTATGGGTTCCTAAGGAGTAAGTTTCCTTCACTTGCATGTCCAATAAAATCTTCTCATAGTTCATTCTGGGCTGTGCTTTCTCCCTCTCTGTCTCACCCATCAGAATGCTCACATCTACTTTTTGTCTTATGGGAACTGTTGATATATTTCATCTTTTTATTTTTTTTCACATTATGGATTTAGTATCATCCTGTTTATACTTGTAAATTTTATCCCAGTGGGAAGTTTGGTGAGAAAGGAGGAGAGTACATATGTTTGATCAGATATTTTGAATCATATAAATTTTTTTTAAAATATAAATTTATTTATTTTAATTGGAGGCTAATTACAATATTGCATTGGTCATACATTGTCATACATTGACATGAATCTGCCACGGGTGTACACGTGTTCCCCATCCTGAACCCCCCTCCCACCTCCCTCCCTGTACCATCCCTCAGGGTCATCCCAGGGCACCAGCCCCGAGCATCCTGTATCATGCATTGAACCTGGACTGGCGATTCGTTTCACATATGATAATATAAATGTTTCAATGCCATTCTCCCAAATCATCCCATCCTCACCCTCTCCCACAGAGTCCAAAAGACTGTTCTATACATCTGTGTCTCTTTTGCTGTCTCGCATAAAGGTTTATCATTATCATCTTTCTAAATTCCATATATATGCATTAGTATACTGTATTGGTGTTTTTCTTTCTGGCTTACTTCACTCAGTATAATAGGCTCCAGTTTCATCCACCTCATTAGAACTAATTCAGATGTATTCTTTTTAATAGCTGAGTAATACTCCATTGTGTATATGTACCAGCGCTTTCTTATCCATCCGTCTGCTGATGGACATCTAGGTTGCTTCCATGTCCTGGCCATTATAAACAGTGCTGCGATGAACATTGGGGTACATGTGTCTCTTTCAATTCTGGTTTCCTCTGTGTGTATGCCCAGCAGTGGGATTGCTGGGTAATATGGCAGTTCTATTTCCAGTTCTTCCACCCCAGTACTTTTGCCTGGAAAATCCCATGGACGGAGGAGCCTGGTAGGCTCCAGTCCATGGGGTCGCTAAGAGTCGGACACGACTGAGCGGCTTCACTTTCACTTTTCGCTTTCATGCATTGGAGAAGGCAATGGCAACCCACTCCAGTGTTCTTGCCTGGAGAATCCCAGGGACAGGGGAGCCTGGTGAGCTTCCGTCTATGGGGTCGCACAGAGTTGGACACGACTGAAGCGACTTAGCAGCAGCAGCAGCAGCAAGGAATCTTCACACTGTTCTCCATAGTGGCTGTACTAGTTTGCATTCCCACCAACAGTGTAAGAGGGTTCCCCTTTCTTCACACTCTCTCCAGCATTTATTGTTTGTAGACTTTTGGATAGCAGCCATTTTGACTGTCGTGAATTGTGGTTTTGATTTGCATTTCTCTGATAATGAGTGATGTTGAGCATCTTTTCATGTGTTTGTTAGTCTTCTGTATGTCTTCTTTGGAGAAATATCTGTTTAGTTCTTTGGCCCATTTTTTGATTGGGTTGTTTATTTTTCTGGAATTGAGCTGCAGGAGTTGCTTGTATATTTTTGAGATTAGTTATTTGTCAGTTGCTTCATTTGCTATTATTTTCTCCCATTCTGAATGCTGTCTTTCCACCCTGCTTATAGTCTCCTTTGTTGTGCAAAAGCTTTTAATTTTAATTAGGTCCCATTTTTTATTTTCATTTAAACTTTCAAACTATAAAATAGTTTGAAAATCATATAAACCATATGATTTGGTCTTACTTGTGAAATAAAATCTATCAACAGAATCAAGAAGTAAATAGAAGCACAAGGGAGAACTGATTTCAAACTGGTACAAGTCAATGGAGTGCTCAGAAGGAAGGAAGTTGTTTGGACCTTGTCAAAAGGGACCCCAGCTGACCAGATTTTCATTTCAGTGGAGATTTCTCTTTTTAATTTTTTCAACATTAGGTTTCAGTGTTCTCTAGGCTAAAATAGTTGGGTAGGGAAGTCTTTCCCCTTTAGAGTTGCGTCTTATTATTAGACCACAGAAGGAGTGCTCCTTGAAAGCAGACCCTCTCTCCTACCTGCATGGGAGGCTAATTGCTTTGCTGTGTTGAGTGTCTGTGTCAATTTACTGCTGTGTCCTCTGTACCTGCAGAAGTTCTTCTCGTTCCTGCTCTGCTGGCTTCACTCCTTCCTGCTTTATTGAGTTTATGTAAGTGTGCTCTTCTTTTTCTCACAACTCTTTCCAGAATCATTTATACGTGTGCTATATTTTCTTTACTGTTAGAATGTAGCTCAGGTTTCTCTGCAGATGCTCCTCTGCTGACAGTCTCCTTAGTGTGAGGTCCCCTTAATTTGGCACCATGTACCTGTCTGTTCTGACCATTGACAATTGGAATGGGACTTTCCCTTTCTGCACATAAACCTGTGGTGCCCAAGTCATTTTTTTTTTATGGCTTTAACAAATATCAAAGTTGTTCACCTGAGACCGAGTCATATTTAGACTTTCTGACTGACAAAATTGTTGTTTTTTTTATTAATTTGCATTGAATAAATAATTAACATTACATGTTCCATTCTGATGTTAAGTAAAAGTCCCTGATCTAATTTACTCTTTCCCGTTTAGCACCAAACAAAGGAATAATCTCTCCCCATCCGATATCTGCTATGACACTCATATCCATCCTTCCTTTTTTGCATGTGATGCTCGCTGAACCACATGAGTCCATCAGGGAGCCCAATCACAGACTTTCAACATTTCTGTCACGTCACTGCATTATTTTTATGTCTCCTACACAAGATTTGAATATTATTCAGATTGTTTCTGTATCTTAATAGGAAAATTTGCCTATTTATATTTGTGTTTACATGTATTTATTGTTCCAGCTAGTATTTTTAACTACTTGAAGCAGTGTCTTTGTTTGGACCAAAGTACAATAGACCAGGTGGATTATAAACAACATGGATTTATTTGTTTCTCACCATTCTGGAGGCTGAAGGTCTGAGATCAGGGTGCCAGCATGGTGAGTTTCTGGTGAGATCCCTTCTCTGGTTTACAGACTGCTCACTTCTCATTGTAGCTTCACATGGAGAGTTAAGAGAGAGAAACAGCCTGTCTTGGCACAAATCCCACAGTGACAGCTCAACCCTAATTGCCTCTCAAAGACCCCACCTTCAAATGCAATGACACTGGGGGATTAGAGTTTCAACATATGAATTTCATAGCAAATAATCATGACATTTGAGATTATAGAACGCTCCCTTCTTGAAATTCTTTATTTAGATTTAGAGACTGAGCACTTTCTTGGTTCTCTTCCTGTTATCAGTTGCTCCTTCTCAGTCTCCTCTGAGAATTTTTCGTTCATCCCCCTGAACTCAAAACATTGGAATGCCTCAAGAATTTATTCTTAGAACTCTTTACTTTCTACCAACAATTTATTTCCAGCTAATTGTATCCAGTCTCCTGGTTTTAAAAACTATTTAAATATCAGCATTTATATCTGAAACCCACCTGGCTCCTCTGATTTCTGAACCTGTATATTAAATGATCTATCTGACATCCCCATTGGGGCAACTTCTTGGTATATCTCTAGGTGATCTCCTGATTTCCACCACTCCAGCTACTTCACCCTCCATGCCTCCCAGCTGCTTTTTGTGAATTCATCCTCATTTAGGCAAAAGGCAGCTCTGTCTATGAAATTCTCTAATCACCTGGTCAGAAACCTTGAAGTTGCCCTTATCTCCTCAATGTTTCTCATATCGCCATTTGATCTGTTAGGAAAGTCAATTAGCTCTTTCTTCAAAGCAGGCCCAGAATTGATCCCTTTTCACTTCCAACTCTGCTCTTACCTGATCCAAGCCACTCTCATCTCTTGCCTGGGGGTGGTAATAATAACCCTACCTGATCTCTCTTCTTTCCTTCTTGCCCCTCTTCAGTCTGGTCTCCACCCAGCAGAGTGAGTTTTTGAGAACATAATTCAGATCATGCGGCTTCTGTGCTCACAACTCTCCAGTGGTTTTTCATCTCACTGAGATGAAAAGCAGATTCTTACTACAACCTGTAAGACCACTCCATCTGGTTCCCTGCCCCCCTCTGACATGAGTCACTGTCTCCTCCTTACTCTCTCCACCTTCACCACATTTGCTGTTGCTCTGACATGGTGATTGCTTTCCTGCCCTGGGGTCTCTGCAGCTCTTCTTCCTGTACCTTGAGTGCTTTTCCTCCAGGTAGCCACCTAGCTTATTCTTTCACTTCATTCTGGCCTCTGCTCAGGAGACAAGCTTGAAACATTTATTGCGGCACTTGAGGGTGGTAATAGTTGGAAAAAAGAAATACAAAGTGTTTCTCAGAAAATGAATTCAAAAACTGTATTGCAAATCTATTCTACATTAATCCTCCTGCATACAAATGAGTTCCATTCTGAGAGCTTGTACACAACTCCAATTTGTTTTTAAGTCCAACAAAGCTAGCTTTGTCCACCTAAGCAATCGATTATACAGTACTGTACTGTAATAGGTATATAATACTTTTCACACAAATGATACATAAAAGACAAATACAAAAATAAAGAAAATAAAATAAAATTACAATACCTAGAAAATTACACCAGATATGTGAACTGACTTATGTGACTGGACATGAGAATGCATGTTTGCATCTTTGAAAGTTTGCAACTTGAAGATTCGTATAAAGGGGACTTAATTATTATGAAGCAGGGTGTTAGCATCAATAGGTCATCTGGATGTATAACTGAATTCCATAACTCAAGTTGCAAACTGGATACTATTACATATAAAGAGGAGAGATAGGTTAATAATATATTCATATGTCCTTTAAAATTTCGTTTTCCAAACTCTTTTTTAAAATTATTATTATTTTTACTTTACAATATTGTATTGGTTTTGCCATACATGAACATGAATCCACCACGGGTGTACACGTGTTCCCCATCCTGAACCCCCCTCCCACCTCCCTCCCTATACCATCCCTCTGGGTCATCCCAGTGCACCAGCCCCAAGCTTCCTGTATGCTTCTTTAAAATTTTGAAATGCATAATATAATAGAACACTTTACCTCATATCTCCCAAATTACTTCCACTTGTCTGTCCATCTCCTACTCTTATTTTCATCTAGAAAGTGTCTCTAGTCTTTAGTCTACTCCCAACCCAATATCTCTACGTAACCTCTGATAACATTCCTTTCTATCATTTCCAGGAAAAAGACAAGGCTATTTTGTCCTCATTAATTTTTTTGTCTGACTGTTCTCTGTTATAAGAAATGTCTCCTTATTTCTGGATCCATGTTGTACTATCTCATGTGCCACTTTGTATATGAATGACCATGCACACACATACACACATGTCCTTGTCTTTCCTATTATACTGCAACATCTTGTAAGTAGACAAAGCTGAATTCAGTTTTTAAGTTTTTTAAACTTAAGACTTAGAAAAAGATCTCACTCATAGAAAACCTTTGATAATTTGTTGTGGACTTACTTTGAAATAGATTGGAAAAATCACATTCAACTTTTGAAGATGAAATTTGACAAAATAGTTTAAGATAGTAGTTTCCATTAACTGACATTTTGAAGAAGGAATAAGTTTACTTAAAAAATCTCCACCCAAGCCGGCAAGTCTTTTGTTCCTGACAATTTGTAGATGGTCCTCAGGAGAGAATGGAGGGCTAATGGCTGCTGATGAGCTAGTTGACCCAACAATTTTAGACCACTAAGGGCACTCTAAGCTACTCCAAATGATGAAATTTTTTCTCAACTTTTGAGATGAATCTTGGTGAACATTTAAATTAGGGTTTCTGGCAGTTAGGAAAACATCTGAACTAGTCAGATGGGGAACTGGGGCATCTCCATATATTCATCTGTGAGGAAGATATGTTGCTTTGAGTGGTGTGAAGAGATGATTCCCCAGCAGAACTGAGCATCAGATTAGGGCCATGGTAAAACTAAAAGTTCAAGAAGAAATCACATGCATTACCTTTCTAGAGTTTTGATACTCATGACTAAAAATTCTAAAATATGAGCCTTACTGTCATTTCACAATTATTCCAATGATTTCTACCTTCTGTTACACCTCCATTTCTCTCAGAGACAAAAAAAGAAAAAAAGGAGATGAGAAGATGAAACAGAAGAGAAGTAGTGCACAGAAAAGAGAGAAAAGAAAAGAGAGACTGGGGAGGAAGAAATAGGAGAGAGGTACTTGAATTGTGGCCCCTACTTCATAGTTACAGAGCAGAATCAGTGTGATGTACTTGCAAGGTGAATGGGGAACGTGCTGGAGAGGAGCAGAAGGGAGGTGGAATTGAAGTCAGGTGGCCATCATGTACATGTCCTGTTTCTTTTCCATCAGTCAAAATCTTGTTGGAGACACTGTATTTTTTCAGGATAATTATGTCTGAGCTTTACATAATTCTCCTAATTTTATTTAATTGTATTTATTCCCTCGAGGATTCAATAGATAAGCAATACATTCAGTGAGATATTCCTTCTTTGTGAGAGCTTTCTTGTAAATGAATTCTCAATCATTGAAAACTTTGTGTACTGATTCTTGGCTAGGGAAATTGGGTCACTGACCCTGATCATTTTTTCAGACTTTATTTTCCCCAGATGAAGCCCTTATTTTTCTCTGAAGTATCCTTTCCCTTTCTTTACTCCTTTCTGACATGTCTGATTGCTGGGGCACTTTGAGTGGAGGCAATGCTGTGAGAGTGAAAAGCCTAGAGATTTCTGTACCTAAGATCAGCAGTGTCTTAGGCAGTAGGGCACTGGTCTCAGAAGCAGTGCCAGTACCTTGCTGAAAAACTAGAAAAACATGTCTTTGCTCTCCGATCTCGTTGTACTCCTCTCCATTTAGGACAGATGGCACTCAACCTGCTACTTTCTTCTCAGCTATTTGGGGGCTAGAGAAAAGACTTTCTCAAAAGAACTAGCTTCCTTAGAGGTCCACTGATCTCTGCATGCAAAGTTTTCTTCACAACCTACAGTTTTCTGCTCTTTATCCTGGAGTTCCTTGCTATTGACCCTAGATTTATTATGAGCCCCAATGGAATAACTCACTTGAGTTCTGTTGGCACAGCATTGGCTGGCTTCAACAGAAAGCTCCTTGGCTAAACACAGGGGATCAGGAACATTTTAAATCTACCCTCTTTCTAAAATTGCCTTCTTTTTAGTTCAAATGATTGTTACTTTGTTAATGAACTATTTAAAAAAAGACTGTAGATCTAAAATTCTAAAGGCCCATTCCTGATGTGAGGAAGGTCAGAATCAATGATGATGAATGGAAAATAACTCGGTATGCTAATGTTTAAGCATTTCATTAACAAACCTATACAGAAGCTTAAATTTCTGTGAAGTCTGATCTGTTAATATTTTCCTATACTCTTTCTGACTTTTCATACTTAGAAAATTCATGACCTCCTAAATTTATTTTAAAAATAGCTATTACTTTAAAATATTAATTATCTATATTTAGAATTTATTTCAGAGAAGGCACTGGCAACCCACTCCAGTACTCTTGCCTAGAAAATCCCATGAATGGAGGAGCCTGGTAGGCTGCAGTCCATGGGGTCGCTGGAGTCGGACACGACTGAAGCGACTTAGCAGCAGCAGCAGCAGACAATAGTGCACTAAACTCCAAATCATCTTAATCAGGTGAATTATTGAATAACACAATCTATAGCTTTCTTCTAATGAGATTTCACCACCTCTTTAGTTTCAGTAAAATATCACTTCTCAAATTAATGTTTTAATATGAATTTTATTAATTTTGTATTTTATATGCATGGGCTTCTCTGGTAGCTCAGTTGGTAAAGAATCCACCTGCAATGCAGGAGACCCTGGTTCGATTTCTAGATCGTAAGATCCACTAGAGAAGGGATAGGTTACCACTCCATATTCTAGAGCTTTGCTTGTGGCTCAACTGATAAAGAATCCGTCTGTAATGCGGGAGACCTGGGTTTGACCCCTGGGTTGGGAAAATCCCTGGAGAAGGGAAAGGCTACCCACTCCAGTATTCTGGCCTGGAGAGCCCCATATAGCTCATGCGGTCGCGGAGTCGGACATGACTAAACGACTTTCACTTTGGTGATTAAGAACTGTGAACCTAAGACGTTTATACTTAACCTAAGTTTTGTATGTATAAATGTGCTATAATATTTTTTAAATAGTATGAGAGTGGTCTCTTATATGAAGAACTGTGCCTTAGTTTTGGGAAATACCTAATGCCCCTGTGTTCAGACCCTAGACATGCTGCTGAAAGAAGCTCATCATACCGCGGGCCTGAGAACTATTTCTCGTAGAGACTATACTTCATAAATAGATCATTGTACACCCAGACATGTCCACTCACTCACTTATTCATTCATTTTTCAAATATTTTAAAACCATTTCCTCTAAACTAGTGTTATGTGTATTTTGAGAAGTTGGCCGCTGAGATGAATGAGATTAAGTTCCTGATCTCAGGTGCATCAAATCTAGTTTGAAAAACAACACACGAATGATTCCAATATGGTGTAGAAATGACAGTGATGTATGTGCATACAAGGTACGGTGGGGAGAGAGGTGGGTCCTAATTCAGCCTGAAGGACTAGATCAGCACTTTCATAAGAAATTGGTATGTAAACTGGTTCTTAAAGAAGGAATAAAAAGTTGCCTAGGCAAAGATTCTGGGCAGAAAGGAAGAACATTCTAAGCAGAGACAGCTCATCCCCTGGTTCTAGGGGACCAGAGAGGGAAATGACAAAAAGAGATCTCAGTTCAGTCTTTTTTCACACTCACACTATAACTTAAGTTGCCTAAATGAGCTTATTGCTCAGTGTGATCAGACAATAGATGCTGGGCCTGGAAAGCCTTCAGGGAACTGTATTTCTCTGCATCTTAAAGACAGAGGAATTACCGACTGTCTCAGCTCCGGGCACCATTGAGAAGTCCGCAGAAATTATTTGGTGCTTCCTTCCTCAAGCCCTGTGCTCATCCCAGATACCTATTTCCCTTCTATGCCTACAGCTTGAGCTTCTTTTCAGATCAGATCAGATCAGTTGCACAGTCGTGTCCGGTCATGTCCGACTCTTTGCGACCCCCATGAATAGCAGCATGCCAGGCCTCTCTCCCAAAAGCCTCTTGATGAAAGTGAAAGTGGAGAGTGAAAAGATTGGCTTAAAGCTCAACATTCAGGAAACGAAGATCATGGCATCTGGTCCCATCACTACATGGGAAATAGATGGAGAAACAGTGGAAACAGTGTCAGACTTTATTTTTCTGGGCTCCAAAATCACTGCAGATGGTGACTGCAGCCATGAAATTAAAAGACGCTTACTCCTTGGAAGGAAAGTTATGACCAACCTAGATAGCATATTCAAAAGCAGAGACATCACTTTGCCAACCAAGGTTCGCCTAGTCAAGGCTATGGTCTTTCCTGTGGTCATGTATGGATGTGAGAGCTGGACTGTGAAGAAGGCTGAGCGCCAAAGAATTGATGCTTTTGAACTGTGGTGTTGGAGAAGACTCCTGAGAGTCCCTTGGACTGCAAGGAGATCCAACCGGTCCATTCTGAAGGAGATCAGCCCTGGGATTTCTTTGGAAGGAATGATGCTAAAGCTGAAACTCCAGTATTTTGGCCACCTCATGCGAAGAGTTGACTCATTGGAGAAGACTCTGATGCTGGGAGGGATTGAGGGCAGGAGGAGAAGGGGACGACAGAGGATGAGATGGCTGGATGGCATCACTGACTCAATGAATGTGAGTCTGAGTGACCTCCGAGAGCTGGTGATGGATAGGGAGGCCTGACGTGCTGCAGTTCATGGGGTCGCAAAGAGTCGGACACGACTGAGCGACTGATCTGATCTGATCTGTGTATTCTTGCCACCTCTTCTTAATATCTTCTGCTTCTGTTAGGTCCATACCATTTCTGTCCTTTATCGAGACCATCTTTGCATGAAATGTTCCTTTGGTATCTCTGATTTTCTTGAAGAGATCCCTAGTCTTTCCCATTCTGTTGTTTTCCTCTATTTCTTTGCATTGATTGCTGAAGAAGGCTTTCTTATCTCTTCTTGCTATTCTTTGGAACTCTGCATTCAGATGTTTATATCTTTCCTTTTCTCCTTTGCTTTTTGCTTCTCTTCTTTTCACAGCTATTTGTAAGGCCTCCCCAGACAGCCAGTTTGCTTTTTTGCATTTCTTTTCCATGGGGATGGTCTTGATCCCTGTCTCCGGTACAATGTCACAAACCTCATTCCATAGTTCATCAGGCACTCTCTCTATCAGATCTAGGCCCTTAAATCTACTTCTCACTTCCACTGTATAATCATAAGGAATTTGATTTAGGTCATACCTGAATGGTCTAGTGGTTTTCCCTACTTTCTTCAATTTAAGTCTGAATTTGGCAATAAGGAGTTCGTGATCTGAGCCACAGTCAGCTCCTGGTCAAAAGATGTACCGCACCTATAACAGATGCCTGGGACTGGAACACTGGGATGACCTGGAGGGATGGTGTGGAAAGGGGGGAGGGAGGAGGGTTCAGGATGGGGAACACGTGTATACTGGTGGAGGATCCATCTCGATGTATAGTAAAAGCAATACAATATTGTAAAGTTAAGCAAAAAAAAAAAAAAAAAAAAGATCAGCAAGTGAGTCAATAAATAAATAAATAAATAAATAAAAGATGTACCGCAGACTGCAGGAACAGAGGGAGAACGACAGAGGGCGCTGCTCCCTTTCGTTGGTGGTTTGATATAAATTCATCTTTCATTTCTGAGAAACTTTCTCTCTTGCTCAGCCTACAGCATGATCTTGCAGGTGAGATTGTCTTGCGTAACACATGAACCAAGATTTTCTTGAAGATTTCAACAAAACATCAAAAAACTAGAGGAATAGTTTTTTCAACTTCCGTGTATCCCTAAACTCAGCCTCCCACTGCTTCTGAGCCAGCTATGCTGTCTGCTTTGTGCTTAGGACTTGTGATCTTGTTAATAATGCGTGAGTAACATTTATTTAAAATTTGTAAGATGTTCTATTCTTAGGATGGTTTTAGGATGTCATGTAACCTCTATCAAGCGGGAGATGGTCCCTCTTTCTTAGCCAACTTAACAAAGTCTTACTGTGTGTGTGTTTTTTTTTTTTCTTTAAGGAGGGACCAGTGGAGACTCGGTACCCAGACAGAAGGTGTTGTTACCCTCCCCGAGAAGGCATCTCTGACTCTGAAGTGTACTTACCAGTCCAGCTATTCAGGTTTTCTTCTCTGGTATGTCCAGCACCAAAACAAAGAGCTTGAGCTGCTCCTGCAAAGCTCATTAGGAAACCAGAAGGTGACCAGCAGAGGTTTTGAAGCCACTCATGTCTCGAGTGACAGCTCCTTCCACCTGCAGAAATCCTCCGTGCAGACATCAGACTCAGCTGTGTACTACTGCGCTCTGAGTGACACAGTGAGAGAGGCCGTGGGGGGAGCTGAACACAAACCCAAGGGCACAGATGGGGTCAGGCTGTGGGCTGCTCTCCAGAGTTCTGTGCTAGAGGCATCGCCAAAGTACTTTCAGCTCTGAAGCTCAGAGCTAAGAACCTTGGAATTCTTGGATTGCCCTACAAAGAGGAATCTGGAGTGGGACAGTGTAAAGAGGAAACTAAGCACTTTTCTCCACAAATGCCTGTTTTCAGCCCATTCACATTCCCCCTAAAGACACAGAATCCCTTGATGTGTCATTAACTCTTCAGTGACAATTCAGCTGATATATGCTGAAATATTTCACAACCTGTTAATGAAAACTCCCAGGAACATTGTGAATGGATGACTGTGTGATCTGGAAGGTAGTCTCTGGTTTTAATAATTTAGACTAGCATTGTATGTCTTGCTGAGATACACCTGCAGACACTCCATCTTCAGTGAGTAGGAGCTTTATTCTCTCTTCCCTTGACTTTTCCATCCCTATGGCTGCTACAGCAATGCTGCTACCTAGGTAAGTTCCAGGAGGAGAGTTTTCTGACAAGATAATCCTTCTGTCAATGGCCCTGTGGGTCAGAGCAGTCCAGTTGGTAAATATTGCAGGCATGATGTGCATTGTTTGTATTCAAACAGGGTACAGGATATTCTCTTTGCCAATAATAATGTCACCTCAGGGGAAATTTATTCATCAGTCAGTCATATTTCTGATATATGGAAAAAGTGTTTATGTACTCTTACAATAAGCTATCTTTGGAGTGGAGTGAGCTTTTCACCTGCTCCAAGAAACTAGGAGAAAGTATCACCCACTCCCAAGGCAGGAACATCTCCCCACTCCTCTGCTCATGAGCAGGGAATGTGGAGACACTTGGGCTCTGCATCTCTGCAACAATCATGCCCATTGCAGAGAGTATCCCCTCTACATCTCTGCAGGTTGAACTCCTGTCCACACCTTTGGGGACCAGACTTTCTGGAAGGACAGTGGGGGACACAGAAGGTGTGAAAAGAGATATGTTTAACTGCCAGGCAGTCAGGGAGATGTGGCCTAGACACTGATTATTTGTCATCTCATAATTTATAAACACAGCAATCAAAATACAGAGTTTAATAGTAGAATAGTTTTAATGGTCCTGGAGGATGTAGTCCCCATCCTCATTTAACAGGGTCAATGTCAAGACACCTACCTGAAGGTCAGTGCAGACCTCCTCCCTAACATCCTAGAATCCTGCACCCTGGGTGTTGGCCACCTGAGCACTGGGGGTTCAACATCTTGATCAACAGGCCAGAGAAAGGGAGAGGGAGATGGAAAAAACAAAAATAAATCTTACAGTGGGAAAAAAGTATTCAAGCAGGGTTTATTTCCCTGGTGGTATCTGTATCAGCTCTCTACTTCTGGTCTGATCTCTCATTCCACATCTCTGGGTCCAGGCTAGTGGGACTACAGACAGGGAAGAGGTTTTTTTTTTTGCTTACCTGCTACTCAGTCAACTGAAAGCAAATTGAGATAGAAATAGTGTCTGGTTTTCAGTTTACACATTATAGGAGAAGGAAATGGCAACCCACTCCAGTGTTCTTGCCTGGAGAATCCCAGGGATGGCGGAGCCTGGTGAGCTGCCATTTATGGGGTTGCACAGAGTTGGACACAACTGAAGCGACTTAGCAGCAGCAGCAGCAGCAGCAGCAGCAGCAGCAGCAGAGAACTCTTTAAACTTCCAGAATGACTGCTGGAGCCTTGGGATTCCTGAACATGCACAAAAGTTTAAGAGCACCCAGGTAATCTGCTGAGCCAGAGAGTCCTACCTGCACGATGACTTGACACAAGACCCTAATTTTAGGGGGAATTTTGGTCCAGGGGATAGGACTCTGCACTCCCAATGCAGGGGTCCCAAGTTCAGTCCATGGTTAGAGAACTAAACCTCACAAGCTGAAGCTAAGACCCAGGGCAGCCGTAAATAAAACAAATGACAACTCAGCAAACAGCTGTGCATTAAAAAATAGCTCTAATTTTAGTAGGAGTTCATTCTAACTGGTGAGAAAATCTCTGTAGGTGGAAAGGTACATTTGAAGAAGATTGTTCTTGAAATTGTTCTTAGTCAGTCCAACTGACTAAGTCATAGCCATTGTTGCTGGATTGACAGCACTGCCCTGAAAACCCGTGTAAGGCAACCTCACCCCTGACTGCAGCCACGGAGCCTTCATGCCTTAAAATGGTTTATGTCAGCAAAGAACAATATTTTGACCTCTTACCATAATACAACCATACTTTCCATAAAGTAAATCCTAGAAAAAGAAGCAGCTATGTAATGACTTTGTTATATCTTCTGCTGGGTTCACTTGACTTGCAAAAATAATTGCACAGGAACCTAGACAAACAGGCTGATAGATACTGAGCAGACAGCTCTTTCCACTGAGATTCCTGAATCTCTAATAAAATAAATAAACAGGAGCCTGATAAACACCACACACATGCCTTTGAAATGAAGCAAGCCTGGTTAATATATTAAGCATCTGAACTTGACTTTCTAAAAAAAATACTTAGTTGAATTAAAACAAGAATGTGACAAATACTATCATCCAAGTATGGTCCAGGGGCCCCAGAGGAGATCTTTTGAGGGAGGTATACCAAACTCACTGAGGTTTTTCTCTTTTATTGCAGATTATCAGTCAGCCCAAGATTCACCGTGGATCTCCCCCCTCATCATGTTAGCTCCTTGCCCTTGTCGCTCCCTTTCTCTCATTTTGTCCACATCCCTCCTCTCTTTTACAGTGGTCCACACATTCCTAGGTTCCATCTCAATCCCACAGTGGGACAGTTTTGGTAAATCCCTCATGCACTGGAGCCTGGAAGCTGCCTCCATGAAGTTAGCTGGGCAATGTCAGTGCTCATCTCATCTGTCTTCCTTATCTCTGTGCTACCTGCTGTACAAGGTCCACAATTTGTTTCATATATTTTGTCCAGTTTTCTAGTTGTAAGGTCAACTCTACCTTTAACTGTGAAAAAGAAGTAATGGTGATTTATTTATTTATTTATTTTTTGGTATTTTTGCAAATGTATCATTTTATGATGATAGAGTATGTAATAATAACTTTATCATTCAACCACACATTATTTGAGACCTGCTGTAGATAAGGTTTCCTCCATGGCATGTTGACTGAGTCTTGAGGATGAACAGAGATAGTTCAGGTAAAGAACTTGAAGAGAGAAGGAAGCACTTTCCATTCAGGGGGATCCTTCTCTGACTCATGGGAATCTTGGAGACACATAGAAGGAAGAAATCTGACTATTACATCTAGAAATTGTAACTGGGGTTTCTTGCGAAGCTAGAGATACCTGTCCCATGCAAAAAATTATGGAAGGGATATTAGGATATTTCCTTAAGCACGCTTATGTTTAGGACTCTCTTCTTAGGGTCCTGTCCCATTCTCCTGTATGTACCCCACAAGCTATTATTAGGAGAAATAGGTCAGACCGGCTGTGGTGCAATTCTCACGATCACCACCAGAGGGCGGGGCTGCCTTCAGATGCGGTTCCTCATTGTATTCAGGAGCTGGTTTCACTTGCCTGCTTTGTAGCCTCAAGACAGAATATCGCTGCAGTACAGAAAGGGGCTCTCAGTTTCTGAGCGAGGAGCTTCGGTAACATCCAGATGGAGACTAGATTTGTTAGACTGGTGTATTCCCGGGAACAAGGATCGTTTTCTTTTGTGAACATGCATTCTGCCACTCACTCAGTTCTTCTGATCATCTTAATATTCAGTAAGTAACATTTTATCCTAAATGTTAATGATTTTTCATTTTCCTATGATTATAGGTGAGTTGTATTTTTCTTCTCTGACTGAAAACTCTCCTCCTGTACATTTCTATGATAACAAAGTGATTCTCTTCCAGGAGGGACCAATGGTGACTCAGTGAACCAGACAGAAGGCCCAGTGACTGTCTCAGAGGGGGCTCTCCTGACCCTGAACTGCACGTACCAGACTACTTATCTTGATCTTGATCCCTATCTTTTCTGGTACATCAAGCATCTCAACAAAGCTCCTCAACTCCTCCTGAAAGGCTCGACATTAGACCAGAACCCAAAGAGTAAAGGTTTTGAGGCCGCTCTTGTTAGGACTGACAAATCCTTCCACCTGCAGAAACGGGCAGTGCAAGCATCAGACTCGGCTGTGTACTACTGTGCTCTGAGTGACACAGTGAGAGAGGGCTGCTGGGAAGCTAAACACAAACCCCGAGTGCAGATGGGGCTCTGGCTGTGGGCAGCCCTGCAGGGGGTTGTTGTTTCTGTCTTAGGTGTTTTATGCTAGCTGTGTTGTTGTTTATGTACTAAGTCATGTCCGACTCCTTTGCGACCCTGTGACTGTAGGGCTCTTCTGTCCATGGGATTTCCCAGGCAAGAAGACTGGAGTGGGTTGCCATTTCTCTCTCTTGGGAATTATCCCCACCCAGGAGTGGTACCCATGTCTCCTGTTTGGCAGGCAGAGTCTTTACCACTGAGCCACCTGGGAAGCCCCTGTTTTATGCCAGAGGCATCGTCAAAGTACTTCCAGCTCTGAAGCTCAGGGCCAAGAACCCTGCAATTCTTGGATTGGTCTACAGAGAGGAATCTGGCACAGACAGTGAAGAGAGGAATCTAAAAGGCCTTCTCCAGAAATGCCTGTTTTTAGCCCAGTCACATTTCTCTAGGTGGCATAGAATTCCTGGAAGTGACATTAACTCTGTTCAATAACAGTTCAGTTGATATATGCTGAAATATGTCACGACCTGTTGATGAAAACTCCCAGGGCACCTCATTCATGGATGAATGTATGACCTTGAAGCTACTGTCTTCAAGACACCAGAATTTTGTGTCTTGCTGAGTTTCACCTGCAGACACTCTGTCTTTAGTGTCTGGGACCTTTACACTCTCTTCCCTTGACTTCTCAAACTCTTATGGTTGCTCAGGAAATTCTTCTGCTGTGAGTCCCAGGAAGATGGTTTCCTGAGAAGATATTCCTTCTGTCAAGGGCCCTGTGGGTCAGAGCAGTCTACTCAGTGAACACTTTGTGCATGAGGTGTCTTGCTTCTATGTTGGTGACACAGCTCCACCCTCATCTTGTCATCATGGCAGCTCTTTACAGAATGCTAGGTCATGACCCCGATTCTGGTCTTGAGGATCTGTGCTGTGAGAAATTCTGGACGTAAACATGACCATGTAACCTGACATATTATCTTCATCGCTGTATTGAGGCCTCTGATCCTTTTGAAATGTGTCAAATTCAGTGACGAAGCAAACAGTCTGTTAGTGAAAAGAGGAACTTTTGTTGACCGGGATTCTAAATTCTTGACATATTCACAATGTTCCCACAGCAGAGGGGCAGAAAACAGAGAAATGTGTGGCTCTCACTGAAACTTGCAATGAATGAAACTCACCAAGAGAAACTCGTCCTGGCATTCTGGAGGGCTCTGAACGTCACCAGTCCTTTACCCTCTTGGATGATTCTGTGGGACTGACAGGTACAGATGAAGGTTTTGCAGAGCCTGAGCCTTCTGTGATTTCAGAGGTTCTTCTTAAGACAAAGAAAATGAAATTGCAGAATCAAGTTTCTTGGGCCCAGGACACTAAGGGATCCTGAAATACAGGCTGAATTTGCTTCATGGTAAAACCCTCTGAAAGAGATGGGAATACCAGACCACCTGACCTGCCTCTTGAGAAATTTGTATGCAGGTCAGGAAGCAACAGTTAGAACTGGACGTGGAACAACAGAGCGGTTCCAAATAGGAAAAGGAGTATGTAAAGGCTGTATATTGTCACCCTGCTTATTTAACTTCTACACAGAGTACAGCACGAGAAGTGCTGGGCTGGAAGAAGCACAAGCTGGAATCAAGATTGCCGTGAGAAATATCAATAACCTCAGATATGCAGATGATACCACCCTTATGGCAGAAAGTAAAGAGGAATTAAAAAGACTCTTGATGAAGGTGAAAGAAGAGAGTGAAAAAGTTGGCTTAAAACTCAACATTCAGAAAATGAAGATCATGGCATCTGGCCCCATCACTTCATGGAAAATAGATGGGGAAACAGAGGAAACAGTGTCAGACTTAATTTCTTTGGGCTCCAAAATCACTGCAGATGATGACTGCAGCCATGAAATTAAAAGACGCTTACTCTTTGGAAGAAAAGTTATGACCACCCTAGATAGCATATTGAAAAGCAGAGACATTATTTTGCCAACAAAGGTCCATCTAGTCAAGCCTATGGTTTTTCCAGTGGTCATGTATGGATGTGAGTGTTGGACTGTGAAGAAGGCTGAGCGCCGAAGAATTGATGCTTTTGAACTGTGGTGTTGGAGAAGACTCTTGAGAGTCCCTTGGACTGCAAGGAGATCCAACCAGTCCATTCTGAAGATCAGCCCTGGGATTTCTTTGGAAGGAATGATGCTAAAGCTGAAACTCCATTATTTTGGCCACCTCAGGTGAAGAGTTGACTCATTGGAAAAGACTCTGAAGCTGGGAGGGATTGGGGGCAGGAAGGGAAGGGGATGACAGAGGATGAGATGGCTGGATGCCATCACTGACTTGATGGACGTGAGTCTGGGTGAACTCTGGGGGTTGGTGATGGACAGGGAGGCCTGGCATGCTGCAATTCATGGGGTCCAAGGGAGTCGGACACAACTGAACAACTGAACTGAACTGAACTGAAACTCTCTTCATAAATTGTACGCTCCTCTTTAAGATCAAAGTATTGTAATCATCTTACTTTGCCCTGATATTGGCAGATTAGAACTCCCCAGGACTCTTTTTGTTGCAGCACTTGATCTGTAATTAATATGAATATTTTCAGCTCTATCACTTTGTAAATAACAGCTTTATAAAGATAATTCACATATTATCAACTTCACGCTTTTAACTGTACCATTGAGTGGTTTTTCGCATATTCACAGAGTTGTGCAGTCATCAGTACTATCTGATTCCAGAACACCACCTCAGGAAGAAACTTTGTACCCATTAGCAGTCACTCATGTTTCCCGTTTCCCCCAGACACTGGCATCCACTCCTCTGTTCTCTGTCTCTATGGATTTGACGGTTCTGGGTGTTTCCTAGTGATAGAATCAGATCGCATATGACTGAACCTGTCTTCCTTCACCTAGTGGAATCTCTCCATGGCCTGTCTCCATATCAGCTCTTCACTACTCCTTATGGTCACTTAATAGGCTGCTCTGTGATACCACCTATTTTCCTTATCCATTCTTCACTTGAAGAATGATTGTTTTGGAAACATTTTGGTTATTTCCACTTTTTAGCTCTTATAAATAATGCTGATATGAGCATTCATGTGCAGGAGCTCTATTGCTCTAAATGAATGTACTTTCAGTTAGAGGTGTGACTTTTTGTGTTTTCATATTTGTTTCATTTCCTTTTGCTTTATTTGGCACCAACATTTCCTTAGGATGTAAAATGAGTAAGTACAAGGGAAAAATGCCCTTTAAAATTCTGATTTAATGCTTACATGAGATATAATCATTCCAAACTATACCTGCATTTATTCTGGAAACTTTTTGAACACCTACTCATATATGTCAGTCACATGAGTAAGTGTTGAGGATATAGTATACATGACCGAGTCTCCTGCTTTAGGACTGTATTGCTTTAAGACACCACACGTGTCTTAAAATAATATTTCTTTCACAAATCATTTTACTCACTCACTGAGCTCTGTTTGTCCCCAATATGTGACATGGACAGGTTTATGGGCAATGCGCTAAGCTTTTAAATCCCTCTCCACCTCTTCAGGTAGATACTAGGAAACTGCCAATTTACAAATGACAAAACTGAGGTATATGGATGTTTAGTAACCTAATCAAGGTTACATAACCAGTTAGGAGCAGAGTTTGGGTAGGACCTCAATCATTCTGATGCGTGACTGATAGTCTTAAAAAAGTTAGTTGATAGAACCACCATGAAATCTGTTTCTTTTTTGTTAAATACCATTGCCTTCTCAGAATTTATACTTTTTGGAATTTTCATTTGATGAAAAATAAGTTAATGCAGTAATGCACTCTTGCCTGGAATATCCCATGGACATAGGAGCCTGGTGGGTTGCAGTCCATGGGATCGCTAAGAGTCGGGCACGACTGAGCAACTTCACTTTCACTTTTCACTTTCACGCTTTGGCGAAGGAAATGGCACCCCACTCCAGTGTTCTTGCCTGGAGAATCCCAGGGATGGCGGAGCCTGGTGGGCTGCCGTCTATGGGGTCGCACAGAGTCGGACACGACTGAAGCGACTTAGCAGCAGCAGTAATGAAAACTGTACCTAACTCAATGGGCAATCACAGGAGTCTGCATATGTTCCCGAACACTGAAGCCAAAAAATTGCAGTCATCATCTTTTATGTCTTTGAACATAATGTTGCTCAGATTGTCTGTGATTGAATAACCTATTTATTCAGGGCTTATAGCTGAGCCTCAGTAGCCGTATTAAAGAGGTCATACATTACAGGTCTTTATCATGGCAATGAGGACTATATTTTTCAAAAAAAAAAAACCTTCGTGTGGCAAATATGTCTTCTCATTTGGACTGTAAGACATAGCATTTTCTGTTCTGCTACACTGTATATCTTATTAAAGCAAATCCTTTTTTAGACAATTAGTAAATATTGGTCTGGGCTTCCCCGGGGGCTTAGTGGTAAAGAATCCTCCTGCCAATGCAGAAGATCTTCTTCAGGATGAGTTCATTCCCTGGGTCGAGCAGATCCCCTGGAGAAGGATATAGCAACCCACCCCAGTATTCTTGTCTGGGAAATCCCATGGACAGAGGAGCCTGGTGGGTTACAGGTCATGGGATTGCAAAGAGTCGGGCTCAACTTAGTGACTAAACAGCAACAAATACGGGTATGATGAGGAAGTAACATTGAGTCTTCTAAGCACATTAGTAATTTGTGCCAAAGCAGAAACTTTCAAAGGCAATTTTCTCTCAATAAAAAAGCCTAAAATCTAATATTTGCTTTAGTGGCTTCATGAATTTCTATGGTTTTCAAGTGAAAGCTACCTGATAAAGCTGAGAGGGAGGGTAAAAAGAATGCTGGTCTATCTTTCTCTCTAGCATTAAACAAATTGATTTATCAAGAATTCTCCAGGTCGGAATACTGGAGTGGGTAGTCATTCCCTTCTCCAGGGGCCCTTCTCAACCCAGGGATCAAACCAAGGTCTTCCACATTGCAGGCAGATTCTTTACCAGCTGAGCCACCAGGGAAAGCCCTTATGAAGAACAATAACATTTAAAATGTTGATGACGTTGGTCTTACATGTTCTAATGGACCTATGTCTAGAGCAGTGAGACACAACTCCTAATATTTAAGATGGCAAAGAGTTTAAGACTGTGATGCAGGGAACAGACATCAACGGAGATTGAACTGTGCTGGCATTTCTAACAGGATTTCTACTGCTTTTGATAATGCTTTGGCTCTGGATTTGCATGTTTTTAGGGATTTCCTTATCCCAATTTCCACCACAATTAATGGGTCTGGTTTGGAAGAATTGAGGGTGATTCGGAAATACATGTATTGAGTTTTAACAGAGGTTCTTATATTTAGGCACTGACTAAAATTTTCTGAATTTACTTTTGTTTACACACACACACACACATAAATTGTGATCACATATGCATGTATTTCTCCCCCTGCTGCTACTTAACATGGCACACACTTGACAGATTTTCTGACACAGAGGCAAGATATGAAATCGTTCATAAATCACAAAATATTTCGCAGGTAACTTTCCAGATTCCATAGGAGGCAGAAACAAAGATTGATACGAAAAATTCTGCCTTTCTGTTAGAGTCGAAACCCCATTGTTACTTTGGATTCTCTGATCCAAAGGAGAATGAACTGAACATGATTCAGTTTTACCACTGTTTATTTCTAGTCTGATAGTGTCTAATTCAACAAACTGATGTGCAGAAGTCTAGCATTTCCCTCCTATGAAGAAAGTGTGTGACATGACACAGACAAACTGCCCTCAGGCTGCTGACTCAGTTTCCTGCGTGGGGCAGAAGCATCACACAGCCCAGGAGCTCTGCCTGGACCTCTCGAGCACAGGGTGCAGAATTCAATCTGGATCTGAAATGGAGCAGAGGCCGCGTAGGGAGGAGCTGCCCATATGCTGGTTGCCAGTGCACTGAGGGCAGGCAGAGCCTCTGTCTGTCTTGGTGAGGGTGGCCACACACAGGACTCATGCGCCTGTCTCAGTGCCAAGATTGTGGGGAGGGCAGAGCATTGTTACCTGATGCATCTTGAAAGGAAGGGGTAATGGGCAATGGAATTGGGGCATTAGGTCCTAAGCCACTTCATCCCCTATACCATCATGGTTGTAAGTAAAGGCTCTTTCCTGCAAGATCCAGCATGACCCAGAAGGTAACTCAAGTCCAGTCTGCAATTTCTGTGGTGGAGAAGGAGCCTGCAACCTTGGATTGTGTATATGAAGCTAGTAGTTATGGTTATTATTTAAAAATCAGACATATAAACCTGGATTTCTAGCTTCTCTATAATATCTAAGAGCACAACATCCTTTGGAGTAGAGGTCAAAAGTCGTGTTTGATTGCATAATGCCTTTGATATAGACTCATTTTATATTTAAAATCTATGCAGATTTGCTTTTCACAACATGAATAGGCCAAAAATAAAATTTTAAATCATTAGTCATAATATAGAAGCTGATCCACAAGGCAAAGAAATCTGAATTAACATCTCATGGAAAATATACCTGTTTTTTTCCCTGTGATTTTTATCATCATAGCAAGGTAATGGCATCCCACTCCAGTATTCTTTCCTTGAGAAAATTAGGGACAGAGGAGCCTAGTGGGCTGCCAGCTATGGGGTCGCACAGAGTCAGACATGACTGAAGTGACTTAGCAGCAGCAACAGCATGGATCCCAGTGTGAGAAATTTCAGTATAGTTTATTCATTACTTCTTAGTTTTCTGGTAAGCACTGGGGAAACATTAGTTGGCAAGACAGATGTGATGTCTGCTTTGATGGAGCTCAGGTTCCAGGGGGCTGTATTGATCTCCAGTACAGGATAGTAGCCAGAAAGGACATCACAGCACAGACTGTGTGACCTTAAGCAAGTCGTTCACTTTGACTTTCTGCTTCCTCATCTGTAAAGTGCAAAGGTTAGTTATGAAGCTGCTGTTGAGTGAGTGTGAGTCGCTCAGTTGTGTGCAACTCTTTGGCGACGCTATGGACTGTAGCCTGCCAGGCCCCTCTGTCCATGGCATTCCCCAGGCAGGATTACTCGAGTGGGTTGCCATTTTTCCATCCAGGGGATCTTCTCGACCCAGGGACTGAACCTAGGTCTCCTGTATTGCAGACAGATATTTTTTCCGTCTGAGCCACCAGGGAAGTCCTTTCCAAAACTTTACTCACCTCACAGGACCACTTAGTTCACTATTCTTTTTGAGTTCCTAACACCCTCCCTTACTTAAGAAAGGACTATTAGATGGTGTAGAAGTTATCAAGGTGCTGCTCACATTGCTCACAGTGTAATAAGAAGCCATGGGTGCAGGAAGAGAGTAGAGTGACGTGGGAAGCCACCTGCCTTTAACACATCAGAAATACTGTTCTGCGTCGCTGGACGGGAGAGGGAGGAGGAAAAGGGACAGGAATGCAGGCGGGAGGGGAGGACAGGCCCAGACTTTGTTGTTTCATCCTGAACACTTTCGTATACATTTGATATCATCCTTAATAAAATAATGAATTGAAATTAGCTGGATTCAAACCCTGTCATCTGCATCACAGCTTGACTTTTGAGGTAGTACTTAGCCTCTTTGTGCATCAGTTTCTTCATATGTAAAATGGCAATAATAGAACCTGCTTTATGGACTTAAGAATCAAAACCATCTATATATCTCTATCTGTTTAACATCATTATAAAATTAAATTATATAGAAACACATCTGCCTGTGTGTTTTATAGAAATAAAATTTTAAGCACAGGTACATATTATGGCATCTTAATACAACAGGGATCACTCACTGATGACCATTGTTAATATAAAAGGCAGAGTTTTTTCCAGCACCTACATCAGATTTTCATTCATGTCATTTTTTTTTTTTTTTTATAACACAAGGTTTCTCCTTATTTTTCAAGAAATGAACCACAGCTCAGTGAAGAGCCAGGGCCATGTTGGCGCTGCTGGAAATGCCGCCTCCAGGGGTTGGTAGCCCTGTGGTCAGCGTTCCCATCTCAGCAGCCCCTCCAGACAAGCCCCCTGTCCTGACAAAGAAGAGCAGGTGACTTATGTTAAACATAAAAGTGCCCTTCTCAGGGCCAGGCAGGGCCACTTTAATTCCCCTGACTATATAACTGAAGGTGTATTTTCCCATATTTGTTGACAGATCAATGAAAGACTGCTCTAAGACGTGATGAATATTCACTGCAGCCTTCAAACTGATTTGGCTTCAGCCTTGCACACAGTTAATGAACATTCAGCAAAGTTCCACATGTCAAGATAAAAGATAATGAAGAAATGGCATTTTTCACCTAAAAAAGATACACTGCTATTGGAGAACTTGTGAGATACAAAATCTCTGTAAGTTAAGGAGAGATTTTTTTTTTATTATTATTTTAAGAGTATACAAGGGTTTTTCAATATATCTGAAACAATTGATTGATGAATTAATTTTCCCTGAGATGATGTGATCACTGGGAAAGAGGACATTCTCATCCTGTATCCAGTTTGAAGGCAGACTGCCTTTGGAGTGGGGTGAGTTTTCACCGGCTCCAAGAAACTAGGAGAAAGTATCACCTGCTCCCAAAGCAGGAACATCTCCCCACTCCTCTGCTCATGAGCAGGAATGTGGAGCCACTTGGCTCAGTGCTCTGCATCTCTGCTACAATTGGGCCCATTGCACAGAATTTACCCTCTGCATCTCTGCGGGCTGAACTATTGTCTGCAACTTCGGGACCAGACTTTCTGTACGGACAGTAGGGGACACAGAATGAGAAAAGAGATATATGTTTTATTTCTGGGCAGTCTAGGAGATGTGTCATAAACACTGAATCATTGTCATTTTAAAATTTATAGGCATAATTATAAAAATGCAGAATTTAATAGTTATAATGGTTTTAATATTCCTGGAAGATGTGGTGCCCATCCTTATTTAACGGGGGTGATGTCTGAAGACCCACCTGAAGGTAAACACTGATTTCCTCCAAACAACCTAGAGTCCTGCACACTGGGTGTTGGACACCTGAGCACTGGGGCTTCAACATCTTGATAAACAGGGCATAGGAAGGGAGAGGGAATGAAAAAACAAAACGAAATCTGAACAGTGAAAGGAAAGTATCCAAGCAGGTTTTACTCCCCTGGTGGTTACTGTGTCAGCTACTTCCGGTCTGATCCCTCATTCCACATGGCTGGGTCCAGGCTAGTGGGACTACAGACAGGGCAGAGGAGTTTTTTTTTCTTTAACCTGCTCCTCAGTCAACTGAAAGCAGTTTGAGATAGGAATCATGTCTGCTTTTAGTTTCCACGCTGTAGACAACTCTGTAAGTTTCCAGAATGAATGCTGGGGCCCAGGGATTCCTGAACATGCACAACAGTTTAAGACAACCTCGATGATCTGCTGAGCCAGAGAGTCCTGCCAGCATGATAACTTGACTCAAGATCCCAGTTTTACGGGGAACTTTGGTCCAGGGGATAGGACTCTGCACTCCCAATGCCGGGGGCCTGAGATTGATCCTCGGTCAGGGAACTAGATCTCACAAGCCGAAATTAAGACCCGGCACAGCCAAAAACAAAAGCAAAACAGAACAGCTCAGCAAACAGTCATACATTAAAAAAATACCCTAATTTTAGAAAAACAGGTTATTTTGACTGTTGACAAATTCTATGTCCATTAATAGGTATCATTTGAAGAAGATTGCTCTTGGGTTCAACTGACTTGGTCATTGCCATTTAGAAACATTTATTTTTAATTGGAAGATAATTGGAAAGCTACAGGTAAAAAAATGACACTAGAACCCTTCCCAACACTGAACACAAAATAAACTTAAAATGGATTAACAACTTAAATGAAAGCCAGAATCCATAGAACTCTTAGAGCAAAACATAGGCAGTATACTCTTTGACATACATCACAGCACGATCCTCTTTGACCCACCTCCTAGAGTATTGGAAATAAAAACAAAAATAAACAAAGTGGACTTAATTCAACTACAAGTCACAGCATTGTTCCTGGGTTGATAGCACTGCCCTGAGAGCCCGTGTCAGGCCACCTCCCAGCTGTCTGCAGCTCAGCGTTGCCATGCCTTAGAGTTGTTTATGTCAGCAAAGAACAATGTTTTGACTTCTTACCATAACATAGTCTTAATTTGCATAAGGTAAACCCAATCCTAGAGAAAACAAGCTATGAAGTGACTGCTTAAATCTTCTTCTGGGTTCACTTCGCTAGCCCAGATAATTGCACAGGAAACCAGACCAATGGGCTGACATACACTGAGCAAACAGTTCTTCCACAGAGATTCCTGAATTCCTAATAAAACAAACAAACAGAAGACACATGAATGCCACACACAAGAGCCTCTGGAATGAAGAGTGTCCAGCTAACTTGACAGTCTAAACAATACTTACTTGATATACAGATGGAGAACAAGCACATGAAGAGATGCTCAACATCACTCATTATCAGAGAAATGCAAATCAAAACCACAATGAGGTATCATTTCACACCAGTTAGAATGGCTGCTATCCAAAAGTCTATAAGCAATAAATGCTGGAAAGGGTGTGGAGAAAAGGGAACCCTCTTACACTGTTGGTGGGAATGCAAACTAGTACAGCCACTATGGAGAACAGTGTGGAGATTCCTTAAAAAACTGGAAATAGAACTGCCTTATGACCCAGCAATCCCACTGCTGGGCATACACACTGAGGAAACCAGAATGGAAAGAGACACGTGTATCCCAATGTTCATCGCAGCACTGCTTATAATAGCCAGGACATGGAAGCAACCTAGATGTTCATCCGCAGATGAATGGATAAGAAAGCTGTGGTACATATACACAATGTAGTATTACTCAGCCATTAAAAAGGATACATTTGAAGCAGTTCTAATGAGGTGGATGAAACTGGAGCCTATTATAGAGTGAAGTAAGCCAGAAAGAAAAACACCAATACAGTATACTAACGCACATATATGGAATTTAGAAAGATGGTAACGATAACCCTGTATGCGAGACAGCAAAAGAGACACAGATGTATAGAACAGTCTTTTGGACTCTGTGGGAGAGGGAGAGGGTGGAATGATTTGGGAGAATGACATTGAAACATGTATAATATCATATATGAAACTAATCGCCCATCCAGGTTCAATGCAGGATACAGGCTTGGGGCTGGTGCACTGGGATGACCCAGAGTGATGCTACGGGGAGGGAGGTGGGAGGGGGGTTCAGGATGGGGAACACGTGTACATCCATGGCAGATTCATGTTGATGTATGGCAAAACCAATACAATATTGTAAAGTTATTAGCCTCAAAGTAAAATAAATAAATTTATGTTAAAAAAATAAAATAAAAATAGTTAGTCGAGTTAAAACAACCATGTGACAAGAAGTAAAATGATAGTGATTGTGTTTCAAGAACCAGGTTACTGAAGTAAGGCCATCTGTCCCCCCTCATAAGCCTAAATGGGTAAGGTTGCTGTCATACAAGGATCATCCAACTCTGCCCCCTCCCCCGGCCCCCTGCACCCCCCTGCACCCCTTCCCCTGTCCCCTGCCAACTCCTCCTCCCACTCCTGCCTTGTGCTCTCTCTCTCTCTCTCTTTTTGTCAACATTACTCCTCTCTGGTACAGAGGTCCACAATTTTTAGGTATTTCAGAATCTCCTTTCTCCTATTCTGTCTCAATCCCACAATGAGACAGCTGCACTATTTTTGGCAAATCCCTCGTGCACTGGTGCCTGGAAGCTGCCTCCGTGAAGTAAGCTGGGCAATGTTAGTGCTCATCTCATCTGTTTTCCTTATCTCTCTGCTACCTGATGGTCAAGGTCCAAAAATGGTTTTCCAGTTGGAAGATCAACTCTACTGATATCAGTGAAAAAGAAGTCACATATTTTATTTTTATTCTGTTTTACAAATCTGTCATTCCATGATAAATCAGGATAATAAACATATCACTTAACTACACATTATTTCACACCTGCCTTAGATAAAATTTTCTCCATGGCATGTTGACAGAGTCAACATGAATATAACTACTTCACAGAAATGACTTGGGGAGAGGAGGGAGCACTTTCCATACAGAGGAATCCTTCTCTGACCCATGGGAATCTTGGAGGCACATGCAAGGAAGAAACCTCTGACTATTCCATCTAGAAATTGTAACTGGGGTTTCTTGCGAAGCTAGAGATACCTGTACCATCCAAAAAATTATGGAAGTAATAATAGAATATTTCCCTAAGCACGCTTATATTTAGGACTCTCTTCTGAGGGTCCTGTCCCATTCTCCTGTATGTACCCCACAAGCTATTATCAGGAAAATAGGTCAGACTCGACTGTGGTGCAATTTTCAGGATCACCACCAGAGGGCGGGGCTGCCTTCAGACGCGCTTCCTCATTGTATTCAGGAGCTGGTTTCACTTGCCTGCTTTGTAGCCACAAGACAGAGCATTGCTGCAGTACAGAAAGGGGCTCTCAGTTTCTGAGTCAGGAGCTTCTGTAACATCCAGATGGAGACTAGATTTGTTAGACTGGTGTATTCCCGGGAACAAGGATCGTTTTCTTTTGGGAACATGCATTCTGCCGCTCACTCAGTTCTTCTGATCATCTTAATATTCAGTAAGTAATATTTGATTCCAAATGTTAATGATTTTTCACTTTCTTATAATTATGGGTAAGCTTTGTTTTTCTTCTCTGACTGAAAACTCCTCTTCTGTACATTTCTACAATAACAAAGTGATTTTCTTGTAGGAGGGACCAATGGTGACTCAGTGAACCAGACAGAGGGCCCAGTGACTGTCTCAGAGGGGGCTCTCCTGACCCTGAACTGCACTTACCAGACCAGATTTTCAAATCTCTATCTTTTCTGGTACGTCCAGCATCTCAACAAAGCTCCTCAACTCCTCCTGAAGGGCTCAATGACAGACCAGAAGCCAAAGAGTGAAGGTTTTCAGGCCACTCTTGTTAAGAGTGACAGCTCCTTCCACCTGCAGAAACAGGCAGCGCAAGCATCAGACTCAGCTGTGTACTACTGTGCTCTGAGTGACACAGTGAGAGAGGGCTGCTGGGGAGCTGAACACAAACCCCGAGTGCAGATGGGGCTCTGGCTGTGGGCAGCCCTGAAAGGGGTTGTTGTTTCTCTCTGTCAAAGCACTTCCAAGTCTGCTCCTCAGAGCCAAGGACCTAGGAATTCTTGGGTTGCCCTACAGAGAGGAATCTGGAGCAGGACAGTGTAAAAAGTAACCTAAGAGCTTTTCTCCAGAAATGCCTGTTTTCAGCCCATCGACATCCCCTCAGAGAGAATCTTAAAGTGACATTAACTCTTCAATGACAATTCAGATTATATATGCTGAAATATTTCACAGTGTGTTAAGGAAAATTCCAGGGCACATTGTTGATGGATGACTTTGTGACCTAGAAGCTAGTCTCTGGTTTTTAAAATTCAGGCCATGATTGTATATCCTGCTGATTTCACCTGCAGACACTCCATCTTCAGTCACTGGAGCTTTATTCTCTCTTTCCTTGACTTTTCCATCCCTCTGGTTGCTCCGGAAATGCTGCTGCCTAAGTAAGTTCCAGGAGGAGAGTTTCTGACAAGATATTCCTTCTGTCAAAGACCCTGTGGATCAGAGCAGCCCATTCTGTAAATATCGCAGGTGTTGTGTGTATTGTTTGTATTCAAACTGGGTACAAGATATTCTCTTTGCTAGTAACCTCATCTCAGGGAAATGAATGCCAAAGAATGTGCAAATTACCATACAATTGCACTCATTTCACATGTTAGCAAGATTATGCTCAAATTCTTTCAAGCTATGCTTCAGCATCTGAACCAAGAGCTTCTGATGTACAAGCTGAGTTTAAAAAAAGCAGAGGAACCAGAGATCAAATTACCAACACTGGCTGGATCACAGAAAAAAGCAAGGGAATTTTAAAAAATCTACTTCTGTTTCATTGACTATGCTAAAGCCTTTGTGTGGATCACAACAAACTGTGGAAAATTCTTGAAGATATGGGAATACCTAAGAAACCTGTATCAGGACAAGAAGCAAGTTAGTACTGCACATGGAACAATGGACTGGCTCAAGTTTGGAAAAAGAGTACTTCAAGGCAGTATATTGTCATCCTGCTTATTTAACTTATATGCAGAGTACACCATGCGAAATGCTGGGCTGGATGATTCACAAGCTGGAATCCAGTTTGCCAGGAGAAATATTAACAATCTCAGATATGCAGATGGTACGACTCTAATGGCAGAAAGTGAAGAGAAACTAAAGAGCCTCTTGATGAGGGTAAAAGAGGAGAATGAAAATGCTGAATTAAAAGTCAACATTTAAAAAACAGATTATGGCATCCGGTCCCATCACTTTATGGCAAATAGATGGGGAAAAAGTGGAAACAATGACAGATTTTATTTTCTTGGGTTCCAAATTCACTGAAGATGGTGACTGCAGCCATGAAATTAAAAGATGCTTGATCCTTGGAAGAAAAGACGTGACAAACCTAGACAGTGTATTAAAAAGCAGAGACATTACTTTACCAACAAAGGTCCCTATAGTCAGAGCCATGGTTTACCCAGTAATCATGTATGGATGTGAAAGTTGGACCATAAAGAAGGCTAAGCAGCAATTTTGATCTGGAATTCTGATGCAGTTACCACCAGTGGAATAAAACCTGCTAGGATACTGAAACTGAAGCTCCAATTCTTTGGCCACCCGATTGCGAAGAATTGATTCACTGGAGAAGACCCTGATGATGGGAAAGATTGAGGGCAAGACGATGAGAAGGTGACAGAGGATAAGATGGTTGGATGGCATCACTGACTCAGTGGACATGAGGTTGAGCAAGCTCCGGGAGATAGTGAAGGACAAGGAAGCCGGACGTGCTGCAGTTCCTGGGGTCGTAAAGAGTCAGACATGATATAGGGACTGAACAACAGCAAAAGCAGGGAAAATTAATTCATCAGTCACATTTCAGACACGTGGGAGAAGTATTTATGTTCCCTTACAATAAGCTCTCTTGGCAGTGGAGTGGGCTTTTCATCTGCTCAAGAGACTAGGAGAAATTACCACCGGAGAAGGCAATGGCACCCCACTCCAGTACTCTTGCCTGGAAAATTCCATGGGCAGAGGAGCCTGGTAGGCTGCAGTCCATGGGGTCGCTAAGAGTCAGACATGACTGAGTGACTTCACCTTCACTTTTCACTTTCATGCATTGGAGAAGGAAATGGCAACCCACTTCAGTGTTCTTGTCTGGAGAATCCCAGGGACGGGGAAGCTTGGTGGGCTGCCGTCTATAGGGTCACACAAAGTCGGACACGACTGAAGTGACTTAGCAGCAGCAGCACCAGGCAGGAACATCTCCACACTGCTCTGCTCATGAGCGGGAATGCGGAGCCACTTTGGTCACTCTCTGCGTCTCTGCTATGATCGTGCCCATTGCACAGAGTCCCCTCATCTTTTCAGGGGTACTCCTGCCTGCACCTTCCGGGAGCAGACTTTCTGGAAGGACAGTGGTGGGCACAGCAGGTGGGGAGATATGAATGTTTACTGCTGGGCAGTCTGTGAGATGTGGCCAGGATACGGAATCATTGTCATTTCATAATTTATAGGCACGTGTGTATTGTGTCTGGTGCTCACTTGCTAAGTGGCATCCGACTCTTTGCAATCCTGTGGACTGTAGTCCACCAGGCTCCTCTGTCCGTGGAATTTTCCAGGCAAGAATACTGGAGTAGGTTGCTATTTTCTCCTCCAGGGGATCTTCCTGAGCCTGGGATCGAACTCTCATCTCCTCAATTGGCAGGCAGATTCTTTACTGCTGAGCTACTGGGGAAACCCAATTTATAGACACAACTACTTAAATGCAGAGTTTAATAGTTATAGTAGTTTTATGGTCTTGGCAGATGTAGTCACCATCATCACTTAGGGTAAATCTGGACACCCACCTGAAAGTAAGCACTGCCTTCCTCCCTGACATCCTGGAGTCCTGCTCACTGGGTGCTGGCCACCTGTGCACTGGGGGTTCACATCTTAATAAAGCGGCCACAGAAATGCAGAGGGAGATGAAGGAACGAAAATAAATCTTAATGGTGGGAAAAAAAGTATTATAGCAGGTTTTATTCCCCAGTGGTAACTGCATCAACTCTCTACTTCCAGTCTGATCCCTCATTTCACATACTGGGGTCCAGGCTAGTGGGGTAGAGACAAGGCATAGGATTTTTTGTTTGTTTGTTTTTGCTTACCTCCTGCTCCTGAAAGGAATTTGAGATAGGAATTGTATCTGATTTTGGTTTCCACATTGCAGACAACCCTGTAAATTTCCAGAATGAATGCTGGAGACTAGGGATTCCTGAAAATGCACAAGAGTTTAAGAGAACATAGGTGATCTGCTGAGCCAGAGAGTCCTGCCAGCATGATAACTTCAACTCAAGATTCTAATTTTAGGTGGAGGGTTAGTGCAGTGACTGGGGCTCTGCACTCACATTGCAGGAGGCCCAGGTTCGATCCCTGGTCAGGGAACTGGATCCCACAAGCCTCAACTAAGACCTGTGCAGACAGAAAACAAACAAAAAGAACAGCTCAGCAAACAGATGTGCATTTAAAATGATCCTAGCTTTGGTAAGAACTAACAAAATTCATTTTAACTGGTAAAAAAATCTCTGTAGGAGAAAAAGGCACATTTGAAGAAGACTGTTCTTGAGTTCAACTGACTTAGTCACAGCCATCGTTACTGGGTTGACAACGCTGCCCTGAGAGCCCGTGTAAGGCAATCTCACAGCTGTCTGCAGCCACACGTTCCCATGCCTTAAAATGGTTTATGTCAGCAAAGAACAATGCCAACAATTCTTACCATAAAATAGTCAGACTTTGCATAAAATAAACCCTATCCTAGAGAAAAGAACAAGCTATGAAATCACCCCATTAAATCTTCTGCTGGGTTCACTTCACTAGCGCAATTAATCGCACAAGAAACTATGCAAATAGGTTGATAGACACTGAGCCAACAGTTCTTTCCATTGAGATTCCTGAATCCCTAATAAAACAAACAAACAGAAGAGAGATCAATACCACACACATGCCTCTGGAATGAAGAGTGCCTGGCTAATATACTAACCATCTAAAGTTGACATTCTAAAAAAATACTTAGTTGAACTAAAGCAAGAATGTGACAAGAGGTAAAAAGACGCTTCAAGAACCAGGTTACCTAAGTAAGGTCACCTGTCTCTCATGAGGCTAGAAGTGTAAGGTGGCTTGTCATCCAAGTAGGGTCCAGGGCCCCAAAGGAGGCCCCTTCAGGGAGGTTTACCAAACTCATTGAGTCTTCTCTCTTTACTTACAGATCAGTACTCAGTCCAAGATTCACAGTGACTCCTCCCCCACCTCTTTGCCCTCATCTCTCCCCCTCTCTCTCTTTTGCCTACATTCCTCCTCTCTGGTACACTGGTCCACAAATTTCTAGGTTCCTCAGGATCCCCCAAATATTATTCCATCTCACAGTGAGATAGTTGGGCCATTTCTGTTGAATTCCTCATGCACTGGTGCCTAGAAGCTGCCTCCATGAAGAGAGCTGGGTGATGTCCTAGCTCATCTCACCTGTTTTCCTTATCTCTGTGCCACCTGATGTCCACGATCCACAACTTGTTTCATATAGTTTGTCCAGTTTTCTAGTTGGAAGGTCAACTCTACCTTTATCAGTAAAAAGAAGTAACAGCAATTAATTTTTTTAATTTTACAAATATGACATTTTCTGATGGATAGGGATAATAACCTGCTCATTCAACCACACATTAGATGAGATGTGCCTTACATGATCTGGTGACTCAGATGTGTAAAGAGTCCACCTGCGATGCGGGAGATGCAGGAGACTCTGGCTCAATCCCCATGTTGGGAAGATCCCCTGGAGGAGGGCATGGCAAGTCACTCTAGTATTCTTGCCTGGAAATCCCATGGACAGAGGAGCCTGGCAGGCTATAGTCTCTAGGGCCACAAAGAGTCAGACATGACTGAGCAGCTGAGCAGAGCACACGGCGCAGGGGTAGTTACTGGTCACTCAGCTGCACATTATTTGAGACCTGACTGAGATAATGTTTTGAACATTATGCAACATTCCAACATTCCAGCAGCATGTGGACTGTGTCTTGGGGATGAATAGAGCGAATTCAGGTGAAGGTCTAGGGAGAGGAGGGAGAGCTTTCCATGCAGAGGGGGCCTTTCCTGACCCATGGGAATCATGGAGACATATGGAAAGAAGAAACCCTCTGACCATTCCTCCTAAACATTGTTAACTGGCATTATTTGCAAAGCTAGAGATACCATACCACACAGAAAATGATGGATGTAATAATGGGACGTTTCCCAAAGCATGTTTGTGTTTAGGGCTCTCATCTTAGAGTCCTGCCCCAGTCTCCTGTGTGCACCCCACAAACTATGATCAGGAGGACTAGGTCAGGAGCAGGTCAGGATGAGGACAGTGAAAAAGATGGCTTTAAACTAAGCACTCAAAAACTAAGATCATGGCATCCCGTCCCATCACTCCATGGCAAATAGATGGGGAAACAGTGGAAACAGTGACAGACTTTATTTTCTAGGGCTCCAAAATCACCATGAATGGGGACTACAGACATGAAATTAAAAAACACTTACTCCTTGGAAGAAAAGCTATGACAAACCTAGAAAGAATATTAAAAAGCAGAGATATTACTTTGCTGACAAAGGTCCATATAGTCAAACCTATGGTTTTTCCTGTAGTCATGTATGGATGTGAGAGTTGGACCAAAAAGAAAGCTGAGAGCCGAAGAATTGATGCTTTTGAACTGTGGTCTTCGAAAGAGAGCCCCTGGCTCTTGAGAGCCCCTGGGACTGCAAGGAGATCAAACTAGTCAGTCCTAAAAGAAATCAGTTCTGAATATTCACTGGAAGGACTGATGCTGAGGTTGAAGCTCCAATACTTTGAACACCTGATGTGAAGAGCCCACTCATTGGAAAAGACCCTGATGCTGGGAAAGATTGAAAGCAGGAGGAGAAAGGGACGACAGAAGATGAGATGGTTGGATGGCATCACTGACTCAATGGACATGGCTTTGAGTAAGCTCCGGGAGCTGGTGTTGGACAAGGAAGCCTGGCCTGCTGCTGTCCATGGAGTCTCAAAGAGTTAGACACAACTAAGCGACTGAACTGAACTGAGATCAGATACGACTGTGGTGTAATCTTTACGGTCACCACCAGAGGGCGAGGCTTCTTTCAGATGCGTTGCCTTTTTGTATCCGGGAAGGCAATGGCACCCCACCCCAGTACTTTTGCCTGGAGAGTCCCATGGACGGAGGAGCCTGGTAGGCTCCAGTCCGTGGGGTCGCTAAGAGTCGGACACGACTGAGCGACTTCACTTTGACTTTTCACTTTCATGCATTGGAGAAGGAAATGGCAACCCACTCCAGTGTTCTTGCCTGGAGAATCCCAGGGACAGGGGAGCCTGGTGAGCTTCCGTCTGTGGGGTCGCACAGAGTCGGACACGACTGAAGCGACTTAGCAGCCTTTTTGTATTCAGGAGCTGGTTTGACTTGCCTACTCTGTAGCCACAAGACAGATGACTGCTTTTGTATAGAAAGGGGTTCCCAGTTTCTGAGTGAGGAGTTTCTGTAACATCCAGCTGGAGACTAACTTTGTTAGCTTTGATGTTTCTAGGGAACGAGAACTGTTGCCAGCTCCTCAACTCCTCCTGAAGGGCTCCCTCAACTCCTCCTGAAGGGCTCAATGACTAACGAGAGGTCAGAGCATGAAGGTTTTCAGGCCACTCTTGTTAAGAGTGACAGCTCCTTCCACCTACAGAAACGGGCAGTGCAAGCATCAGACTCGGCTGTGTACTACTGTGCTCTGCGTGACACAGTGAGAGAGGGCTGCAGGGGAGCTGAACACAAACCCAAGGGGAGCCGGAGGCTGAAGGCAGAAAGATATATATTCTCTCCTTGATCAGAGTTTAGTTTACATTTAGAGTTTTTCAGGAGAACCAATCAAGCTCAGGTCTAACTCTAGAAACTCAGGAGGTTAGAAATTGTTCTACAGGGATAATAGAGTGGATGTCAGTCTTAATGCAGATCCAAGCTCCAATCCCCAGGAAGCACCCTTGTTCAGCCAGAAAGATTCCTCTCTTCTCTAGACTGACTTTAAAAAAAATCTATTTTTATCATAATGTAAGATGGATATTAGATGCCACAGAATTAATAATTCATTTAGAGAAAAGAAATAGATGATTAAAAGCTGCGTCACCTGAATCATAATCATAAACCAACACAGAGGCACCAAGCAAATCACACACCAGCCTGCATGTGGCTGAGACGTAACGCTATTGCTATTGCTAAGTCACTTCAGTCATGTCCAGCTCTGTGTGACCCCATAGATGGCAGCCCACCAGGCTCCCCCGTCCCTGGGATTCTCCAGGCAAGAACACTGTGGTGGGTTGCCATTTCCTTCTCCAATGCATGAAAGTGAAAAGTGAAAGTGAAGTCACTCAATCGTGTTCGATCCTCAGCGACCGCATGGACCTTAGCCCACCAGGCTCCTCCATCCATGGGATTTCCCAGGCAAGAGTACTGGAATGAGATGCCACTGCCTTCTCCAGACGTAACGCTACTGAGGTGCTATTTTCAGTGAAAGCCTTTGAACTGGAGCTGCCGCAGCCGTGAGATGAAAAAGCATTTTGACTTTTGAGTGGCTATGTTTCTTTTATTATTTATTTGTTTATTTTGTTTTTGGTTCAGCCGGGTCTCTGTTACTGAACTCGGGCTCTCTCCAGGTGCAGTGAGTGGAGGTCACTCTTCACTGCAGGGCGTGGGCTTCTCAGTGCGGTGGCTTCTCGCTGCAGAGCACAGGTTCCAGGTGCACGGGCTTCAGTAGTGGCAGCGCACGGGCTCCGGAGTTGTGGCACGCAGCCTCTAGGGCTACATTTCTGATATAAGGAAGTAAGAATGTATGGTATGGTGAGCTTGTACTCATTTTGACTATAGGGTGGATATTTAAAAGCAAGATTATTTTAGCACACTTTATTGATTACTGTTAGACACATAAACCTGGACAAATTTTGTCCACCAGGATACTTGCTATGATTGCATTAAACAGACAAGGAACTTTATCCAGTGTAAATTCCCCGAGAAACCCATGCCTTGGAGTGTAGGAAGAAAAGCTATGATGATTGAGAGTAAACAGTTTTATCTTCCTGTATGAAAGGAAAGCTTGCGAGCTTATTTCACGGTAGGTTTGGGCTGCAGATCCCTACCCCCCAAAAAGAGCTATACAAAAATGGGTGACTATTTGTTCTCAGAGGTCACTATAATCATCATAAATTGTTTTGTCACAAAACATATGTCTATCCTAGATGCGTTGACTGAATATGCATGCAGCCCTGATGTAACTGTTGTTAATTTAATTACAGCATGGCAACCCACTCCAATATTCTTGCCTGGAGAATCCCATGGACAGAAGAGCCTGGTGGGCACAGTCCATGGAGTCACAAAGAGTCAGATATGACCAAGTGACTTTCAAGTCTAAATAGGCAGGTTACAATCACCAACCACATCAGCAAGCCATGGCATGACACAGGCAAACTGATGTGAGCCAGTTACACTTCCTGTTCTGATGCAGAAGCATCTCACAGCTCAGTCACTGTGTGTGTGCCCTGGCAGGCACAGGTCAGGCATCTCGACCCGAATTTGAGAGAGAACACAGAGCCTTTCACTCAGAGGAAGAACGTCCAGCATGGGGCTCCCTGGCCTGCTCAGAGCTGTCATAGCCTCTGTCTGCCTTGGTAAGGCTGGTAAGGATGACCGCACACAGACTCAGCTCTGCTCAGCTCCCATGTGTAGGGGTAGGGCAGGTTATTATTGTCTTTTGGGGTTTAGGAGAGCTGGTTAACTGGCAGAGGAATTAGAACTCTTAATCCTCTGTTTGTTTCTTGAAGCCCTCTGAGTTCCACCAGGAGAATCAGCCTCTTCCTTTCTCTCTTTCTCTCTTATATATATATATATATAATTATATATATATATATATATATATAATTTTTTTTTCTCTCTAGGATCCATCATGGCCCAGAAAGTAACTCAAAATCAGTCAGAAATTTCTGTGCTGGAGGAGGATGTAACCTTGAACTGTGCATATGAAGCTAATAGCTATACTTATTATTTATTCTGGTACAAGCAACCACCAAGCAGGGAAATTATTTTCCTTATTAATCAGGACTCTTACAATGAGCTGAATACAACAAAAGATCAGTATTTTTTGAACTTCCAGAAAGCAACGAGTTCTATCAGCCTCACCATCTCAGACTCACAGCTCGAGGACTCAGCTGTGTATTTCTGTGCTCTGAGAGACCACAGTGATGCCGCTGCCTGAGGGAGCCCCACAGAAACCCCAAATGTCAACATGTGGAGTCCCCCAGCTATGAACACCTTAGTGAGATTCCCGGTAAGGTCAGGAGAAGGTAGGGGTGTTAGAAGTGAAAACCTCACTGTAAGGAAAATGCTATCTTTGGCTCAGAGTGCCTATCTCAAAGTGTCATTCATCAAAAATAACTTTATCTTCAATTCTTTATCTTGTAGAAGATCATTTGCCAAAATTTTTTTTAAAAACTTTTAAATAGTGATTTTTTTAAAGTATGAAATTTGGCTTTAACAAATTCAATAGTATTTGACTAAATCTGCACCTGAGTTGTCAGAGTTTTAGGTTCACTGCACAAGTTTTTATGCATTGCTAAGTCTGGCCATCACTGTGGATCTGCAATATCTCTGAAAGGACACTTCTTGGGCCCTCCCTGTGCCCTGCCTTACCTGTGCTGTGAGCGACTTGGAATGATGTGCATAGAGTGACTGTTCCCACAGATCTTCACCCCGAGGAGAAATGAAACCCTACAGTTTGCCCATCACCTGGGTCAGTGATGAGAACTGACCTCATCACCTGGTCACATTCCCTGTGTGTGATTACAAAGTTATGCGTGTTTAACGTAGAAAATAGAATATGCAAAGAAGGAATGCTAAAAACAAAGTAACTCACCAATTTTACTAGTAAAAAAAAACTCTATTAGAGATTCATATTATAAGGTATTTCTAGTCTGAATTTTTATCTGACAGTATAGTGTTAAATAATTATTTCACAACATTAGTTGCAGATCAACATCACACATTCTAATGGTGATATTCCAATGTGTGATTTTATCATACTTTTGGGCTAATTTCATTTTACTAGTTTTTTAAATTGTTTTACTCACTGTAGTAAACAATACGGGAATAAACATAAAGGTATTTGGTGGTTTTTCTTGACGACTCCTAGGAGTTTAATAGGAGTTTACCATTAAATCTTTCTGATGTGGCTCCCTGCTCATTTCTGTGACCCCGTAGAATAGAGCACTTTCACTCTGCAATTACTAAACAGTCATATGTTCCTTGTTTCACAAAATTCTTTTATACGAAGGCTTTGCTTTATACTTTAGTCCCAATTAACTCCAATTAACTTCAATTTTGTACGTCCGCACCACGTATGTACAGAGTAGCTGTCATATAACATCCTAAAGAGTTTGGTCTCTGCACTATTGCTGTGATATTAGGTGGGAATTAACCTAGTGGGTTTGCTTTTGTTTGGAATTCCAAAAAGGAAGACACTCTTCCTTGTGTAAGGATTTTCTATGCCTATTGTACAAATAACAATGATCCCAATAAAGAGCAACTTTCCAGAAAAGAAAGTATAAGTGTGTGTGTGTGTGTGTGTGTGTGTTTGCGACACACATGTATGTGAAGGAGAGAGAGAGATGAGAGAGAGAGACAGTAGACTTACATAGCCAAGTCATCAAGTAATTAACTAGTTAAAAGAGTTGAATTTTGTAAAACGTATTGGAAAGAAGGAAGTTATCTAGAGATCAACTTTTAATGAAGAAAATAGATGTAAGCAGTTTCAAGGAATAAATCAAACACGTGAAAGAAGAAAAATGTATCCTAGAATTGACTCTTCAATCCCATGGACCATAGCCCTCCAGGCTCCTCTGTCCATGGGATTTCCCAGGCAAGAATACTGGAGTGTGTTGCCATTTCTTTCTCCAGGGAATCTTCTCGACCCAGGGATTGAACTCGCATCTCCTGCATTAGCAGTCAGATTTTTTACCACAGTAAAGTGAGAGAAGTTGTCATTGCAACCTAACGTGAGCTTCAAAATCCTCCAGACTCCAGGGGAATATGTCAAACTCTCTGAGTCAATCCTTTGAATCTCCTCTAACTTGAGGATGATTGAAAAAAAATACATACCACCACAGCTTCACTTTTTTCTCTTTTGTTTTTAATATTTTTAAAATTTATTTGGCTGTGCCAGCTCTTAGTTGCAGAACATGGGTTCTAATTCTCTGTCTGGGATCAAACCCAGGTCCCTAGCATTGGGAGTTCAGTGTCTTAGTCACTGCACCACCTGTGAAGTCCCTATTTATTCTAACTCTTTAGTGAATTATCAGTTTTCTCATATATCAGTATTGTGCAGAATCGGCTAAGGAAAGTTAAAAAGTGGGCTTATAAATGTTTTCCAAGTGTCTTCAAGCTTGTATTGTGGTCTCTCTCCATGTGTTCTCATGTATTGCAGGCTGTCTTCAAAGCCCAAGACAAAAGGGATGTTGCAATTAATATGCCTTTATGTATCTACATCTATATCTATAATTATGTATTGTATTTTTCAGTTGCTCTGTCATGTCTGACTCTTTGTGACCCAGTGGACTGCAGAACACCAGGCTTCCCTGTCCTTCACTATCTCACAGAGCTTGCTCAAACTCATGTCTATTGAGTCAGTGATGCTATCCAACCATCATCCTCTGTCATCCCCTTCTCCTTCAATCTTTCCCAGCATCAGGGTATTTTCCAATGAGTCGGTTCTTCCCATCAGGTGGCCCAAGTAATGAAGCTTCAGCTTCAGCATCAATCCTTCCAATGAATATTCAGGACTGATTTCCTTCAGGATGGACTGGTTTGATCTTCTTGCAGTCCAAGGTATGCTCAAGAGTCTTCTCCAACACCACACTTCAAAAGCATCAGTCCTTTGGCACTCAGCCTTCTTCATGGTCCAACTCTCACATCTATACATGACTACTGGAAAAATCATAGCTTTGACTATATGGACCTTTGTTGGCAAAGTAATGTCTCTGTTATGACTATAACTGTGAGCTCCATAGGGTCAGGAAACGTGAATGCATCGCACATTACACAGTACAGAGCACATAGTGGTTACACATTAAATGTTGGTTGACTGAAGAAGAATTAATTCATAAAATCAACAGATATAGAGCTTCTACCCTTTGGATGCTGTTAGGTAATTGTGGATCTATTATTTCTTGTAGTTCATTTCTCATCACCTTAAGAATACTTCTGTTTATATGTGTCATAAGTGCCCTTTCTGTTTGAAGAGATTTTCTTCATATGGTACTATTTTCAGGCTTGCAATTATATTAAATGGTCTCCCTCCTGTTGGCATAGACAGAGCCATCTTAATCACATGAGTGAGTCTATAGTAAGGTATATAGACTTGTTCTCTTGTAAACTTGGAAATCCCTCTTATCAGTGATTCTTCTAGGTTTCAGCCAATGTTAATATACCCCTGTATTATCTCTTTTTTGCTTTCATCTCTAGATTTTTTAATCTTCTAATTTTAGCCTCAAATATTTACTTGCTGTGGCTAAAGATATGAATCCTATTAAGCTAAGGATGGTAGTGGGCAAGGAGGGAGCAGTGGTCCAGACTGAAAGAATGTCATAGCTACCTTAGTTCCCCTTGAGTCCCAATACTTTCTCTTTCCATCCTAGTTTCTAGGGTTCAAAGGAAATGACCCTTGTATAACAGGTGTTCTCCGTACACTAGATATTGCCCATGAGTACAACTGGATGGTGTCAAACTATCTGTTTCTATTTACCTTTACCATTGCCATGACTTTTGCTGCCTCTTTGTATATTTTTTTCTTTCAAATCTAAAGACCTAGTTTAGGGATAAATACTCCTACCATTGGGAGTCCTAGCCTAAGACAAGAAAAATGCTGTGTTTGTTTTTCTATTGTCTGTTTTTAAGGGCTTACTTATTTTGATCAAGAACAATTTTAAGCTCCTGGATTCACAACCCTTAAGAAAATTTTTAGAAAGTGTTATCCTCAATTGTAATATTTGTATTAAAAAAATTGGCATTTAAAAGACTCTGCCCCTGGGACAGTAGAAAGAAGAATCACTACATCCTTGGAGAAATGAGCTGTTTGACCTTGAAATACTGTCTGTGGAAACAAGGTCCATGGAAGCCTGTAATTTTCTCAAAAAGTAATAACAGTAAGAGGGAATTTTCATTCTTGAGACAATTTGTAAAGAGTATTCTCTTCTTCAAGAAACACATGCTCAATTATAGGAAAGAAGTTATAGACAATAAAGGAGATTCTGACTTTTAGCTCAGTTTGATGACTTAAAGATTGATAGGCATTTTTCTCAGAGAACTTTAAAGTTAAAGAAATGTGAATGCTAGAAGAGATTACAGTTATCTTCAATCATAAGACAGATGTAACCATTTTCTGAATCTATACTAGAAAGCATTGCCCTATAATACATGATAGAGGATTTCAGAGGCGATGAATTGAGAAGTGCTTGGTTTTTTACTACAGTTTTAACTTTACTGTTTAGGTAGAGAAATCATAGTAAGTATAAAAAGGGAAAGTCACAGGCTCAAAGAACAAATTTCTTTTTTCACTCCCCTATGAGAAGTCTTCAATCCACATTTTGGTTATGTTGCTTTGAACTAGTTACTTGATAACAGCAAATAGGTAAAGGCTGAAACAAAGATGATGACACAGTCCTTTTAAAAAATATTTAAAATATATATACATTATAAAAGTTAACTCAAAAAGGGTCATGGGCTTAAATTTAAAATATAAAACTTGCAACTCTTAAAAAAAATAAGATAAAAACTTCAGGCTTGCAGCTAAGTAAATCTTAGGTTTGACACTGAAAGCATGATACACTCACACACACATGCACACAGCAAACTGAATCAAAATTAAAAACCTTCCTCTGTAAAAGACCGTGTTAAAATATGAAAAGATAAGTTATAAAACTAGGGGTGAAAGTGAAAGTCGCTCAGTAGAGTCTGAGTCTTTACAACCCCTTGGACTATAGAGTCCATGGAATTCTCCAGGCCAGAATATTGGAGTGGGTAGACTTTCCCTTCTCCAGTAGATCTTCCCAACCCAGGGATCGAACCTAAATCTCCCACATTGCAGGTGGATTCTTTACCAACTGAACTGTGAGGGAAGAAAATGGGCAATGGATTCGAACAGGTGTTTCACCAAAGAGGGGATATGCAGATTGCAGATCAGCACCTGAAAGATGGTCAACAATATTAGCCATCAGAGAAATGCAAATTAAAGCCACAGTGAAATATCACTGCACAAATCTCAGTGGGGCTAAAATAAAAAATAATGATAACACTAAATTCTGGCAACCATGTGGGAAAAACTCAATCATTCACAAGTTGCTGATGAAGATATAAAATGATACGGGCATTCTGGAAAATAGCTTGGCAGTTTCTCATGAAACTAAACATGCAATCACACATTTGGATACTTATTCTAAATAAATAAAAGATTTTATTCCCATAAAAACTCGCGCCTGAATATTCATAACAGCTTTATTCACAGCAGCAGAAATGTGGAAACAACCCAGTGTCCCTCAGGGGTTACCAGCTAAGCAAACTGTGGCGCATCTATACCATGGAATACTATTCAGAAATAAAAAGACCAACAAGTTGGACACATAGAATAACTTGGATAGATCTCATGATTTTACTACTTATGCTAAGTGAAAAAATCTCATCGGTTACTTCTATATAGTTCCATTTCTAGGGCATTGGTACTGTTTAGTCCATCAATCATGCCTCACTCTTTGCAATCCCATGGACTCCCACCAGGCTCCTCTCTCCAAGAGATTTCCCAGGCAAGAATACTGGAGTGGGTTGCCATTTCCTTCTGCAGAGGCTCTTCCTGACCCAAGGATTAAATATGCATTTCCTGCCTTGGGAGGCAGATTCTTTTACCATTGAGCCACCAGGGAAGCCACTCTATGACATTACTAAACAACAAAATTGTATGGATGAAGGACAGATTAGTGATTGTCTGGGGTTAATGATTAGGGAAGGGGGTCAGTGTGGCTACAAAGGTGTGCGTGGCCTAGGGAAACCTTGTTATGAGGAAACAGTTGTGCGTCTTGATTGTGGTGATGAACCTATACATGTGATACACATGAACACATGAATCTGTACGTGTGTAAACTGGAATAGAGCTACACACACACACACACACACACACACACACACACACACATGACTGCATGAAAAACTGAGGAAATCTAAAAATTGAAACCTGGGGATTTTACTAATGTTAATGTCCTGGTGTAGACACCATGGAGGAGACCGGGTAAAGAGTACACAGAGCCTCCTTGTACATTTTTGGAGACTTCCATGAATCTATAGAGATTTCAAATTAAAAGTATTTTAAAAATGACATGCAATTTTCATAAAGTTCGCAACTGTAAATCATCTCTTGAGCTTCATTACACATCCCTCATCCAGCTCCTGGATTCATTTAGTGTCTGTTCTACAAAGAGCTCCTGCATTTATCTTGAAGTTATCTTTCTCATCTTCTTTATGAGATACACATTCAGAAGCAAAGAAAAGCTGCCTTCTAAATATGATTGTAAGAGAGCTTGCTAAGTGTGGTTAAAATGAATTAAATTAAAGGATGCTAATATGGATATAAGTTAGTTCAGTGACTTTTAAATCACTGAAAAATTACCAAATTTTCAAATAAAAAGTCCAAGAACAACAAACTCCAAACACTATTAGTGTAAGAACTTCTGTGCTGCTTATTCTTTCTTGTCACTGAGTGGGTAAAGGATAAGGTGACATCAAAACAGTGCAGCTGAGAGCTGATGCTCTTTTTCCACATTGAAACTAATGGGGTTGTGGCAGAGTGTGCTGTTCAGACAAGTCTTACGAAGCTCCTATAAATGGTGGTCAACTCCACAGCATAGACACACGTTCAGTGACAAGATCCAACGGGGTGTCATAGAACCAGGCACATTAAGCAATGCTACTTTTGCTGTACTTATCTTCTGCTACCCACTCTGCCCTGTGACTTTCTGACCTGTCTGATGTCTATATTGGAGAGCTCTTCTTTCCCTCTGCCATGATCACCTGTTCTGTCCTCCTAAGATCTATCAAGTTCTTGACCCTGAGTTTTAGTTATGCTTGGTCCCTGAAGCCAGGCATAAAATTATTTGAAGAAATGGATTTCTTAACTTATATTCCCAATTCTCTGTCCAAGAGGTCTCCAGTCAGATGAACAACTATTCTATCCCTCTGCTTCTCTCAGCACTCTAGTCTTTTTAAGGTCTCACCTGCTGAGATTCTTGTGTGCCGTAGAGGGGAACACAATCCATTACACCAGTGCCACTGCTACTGGGTCCCTTCAGTCATGTCCGACTCTGTGTGACCCCCATCGACTGTAGCCTGCCAAGCTCCTCTGTCCATGGGATTCTCCAGGCAAGAATATGGGAGTGGGCTGCCATGCCCTCCTCCAGGGGACCTTCCCGACCCAGGGATTGGACCCATGTCTCTTGCATCTCTTGCACTGGCAGATGGGTTCTTTACCAGTAGTGCCACCTGGTGAGCCCCATTACACTGATGCTTGGGCTCAACTCCTATAACCCTTGGTAGCAGTTTAGCTTTAAAATACATTCAAGGAACACTGACACGATTAAAATTGCAGGCAGAGAAGGCTTTTCTGTGTACTGCGGCCACCAACATAAAAGATGTCCTTCCCTCAATATTTGTCTTTGTAGGTGGCGTAGTTGGTCCTGTGAGATGTTTGTGTTTGTGGCCACCAGGTGGCAGTGATTCCATTCCTTTCATTTTCCCAGTGCCTTAAAAGTCAAAAGCATTACAGCTACTAGAGGATTTGCTCGTGATTGGCTGAACCCGGAACAGAAAGACTCTCCTATGCATTAGAGAAGAACTAAGACACAGGAGCAGCTCCTCAGGGAAGAAGATTGGGAATCATTAAGATTGCATCAGGAGTGAGATGGCAGGATGGAGAACATCCTGGAATGTGCATTCATAGTCTTGTGGCTTCAGCTTGGATGTAAGTTGCAGGTTAAGAGATGAGACCCTATAGGCATATTTTCCCAAAGAGGGGAAGGAGTTTAGACACTGCTCGTCCCAGGCTTTGTGTTGGAATTTTTAAGTACTGCTGAACTGAAAGCTTTGTATTGTTTCTGATTTTGTTTTCCTGAACCGGGTTGAGTGGTGAAGACCAAGTGCAGCAGAGTCCTCAGAGCCTGAGAATCCAGGAGGGGGACAGTCTCAGTCTCAACTGCAGCTACACTGTCAGCAGTTTTAGAGGGCTACAGTGGTACAGACAAGATCCCGGGAAGGGCCCTGAACTCCTCTTCCTTCTTCACTCAGTTGGGGATGAAAAGCAGAAAGAAAGACTGAAAGCCACCTTGTTAAAGAAGGGAAGTTCTCTGCACATCGAAGCCCCCAAACCTGAAGACTCAGCCACTTACCTCTGCGTTGTGCAAACACAATGCTCCCCAGGCCCCTGCAGACTGTACCCAAACCCTGAAGCTGTGGCTCTAGAATAAGGGCGTCTTTGCTGTTTTCCTTCCTCCTGAGCACCCAGAGCCTCTTCCCAAGTGGTCTCATGGAGAACGAACTCTTGTGACGCAGCCAGACAGCAGAGATTACTGAGCATTCTGTCCAGGATCCTAGACAGTCCCCGCTGTGTGTCCATGGATCAGTCTGCTCTTTTAAACAGCCCAGAGCTTCCTTCGTGTAGATTCAAAAGGGAGAGTGGTGGTATGGAGTCTTGGTTTCCAGTCTTGGGCTGGAATGTACCTTCTTCCCTGACATAAATTTTTTGAAATTCTCTTATAATAATCTGGGCACATGTGTGTAAGAGAATCTTCCCCATTTTAATACATTCTCGAAGGTCGTATCTCCACCAGCCCTATTACTACATTTCTCTTCTCCTTAATAAGCAAATTAGTTGACTGTGTAGATTTACTGTCTCCATTTCTTCAAGTCCAGTCCTCCCCTCCTTGAACCTGGCTTCTGTGAGCATTACTCAGAGAGAAGCTCTCACTTAAACCAGTGGCTTTGGTGGTGATAAAGCCAATGATTATTTTTCAACCTCGTCTCATCTGATATTCTCACTTTCTCATCCTTTTTAAAAATAAAATTTCTTTTTTTAATCAAAATAATACTCTCAATATTTACAAAATCAAATAGCACTCTCTTTTTCCTCTCACTCTTCCACATAGTCTAGTTTCTGCCTCCCAGAGGAACCACTTTTTATTCTCAGGTGATGACACTGACATTTATCTCAACATTCAAAATGATCCTTGGCTTTCTCTTCTCTCTCTCTCTGTAACTGAGGTACACACATATAATAGAGTGTACAAAACTGAAGCTTAGAACTCAAAGAAATTTTACACTTGTTAATATCTACATGCATAGTATATATTATATCTGGTTTTCTTCACTCAAAACAATATCTTTGCAATTCATTGGTGTCACTTTGCTTATGTCTTATTTGTTCTTTTTTTAATTGATGTGTAGAGTTCCTCTATATGAATATCTAACAATTTAATTATCCATCCTCCCAGAAGTAGATATTTGGGTTGTTTGGATTGATTACAGTTTTGTGCTATTGTGAAAAAAGCTGTGTGTGAGAAGAAATAAAAACAGATTATTTTCCTTCTTGTGTAGGGAAAAACCCAGTTCTGCCCTATTATGTCCTTCTTTCCTATGAGTCTCCTTTACTACTCGCACAAAACATTTCTGGTCAACAAGTGTGTTTTTTTCCCACACCAAGCAATGCTCTGCAATCCCACCCGAGTATCCTATCATTCTAGTCAGTTCCAACACTTTCTACTTGAAAAAAGCATGACAGTCACAAGCCCAAGGGATCAACTGTGCTTCTGAACAAAAGACTGCAGATAGAAGATTCCCAAAACAAGATAAGACAAAACAAAACAAAACCTTGTGCTCAATTAATTCACTAGAGTGCCTCACAGAACTAGGAGAAATATTCCACTTATTTTCACCTGTTTATTATAAAAGGCTATGATAAAGGATACAGGTGAATATCCAGATGGCAGAGGCGTGTAGGGTAAGGTTTGTGAGCAGAACTGTAGAGCTTCCGTGTCCTCTCCAGGGACCACTCGCCCAGCACCTCCGTGTGTTCACCGACTGAAAGCTCTTCAGTAGGTCTGGCATCTGGGCAGTGGTCCTACGAGATGACTCCTCAGCCCACTTGGCTTTCTGCATTTTCATTTTAACTGCACCCAGCAAATGATGTAGCAAGTCCTACTTAACTAACTTAAGATCACCTATAAAATGTTGAATAGAATTCTTATTCCCAAACTCAGAGGTAAAGCATTCAATATTTCACTGTGACTATTAATTATACTGTTTTTGACAAATATTCTTTATTTATTTAAATTGATTTTTAAATGTGAAACCAACTTTCATTTCTAGAGTTAAGTGCTCTTAGGAGTGTTTTGTCCTTTTTACATAATGAAACATTGATTTGCTATTATTTTATTGCACACTTTCCCCCCATTTTCCTGAATGATACTAGTATTCAACTTTTTCTTTTCCATGTTAATGTCAGATTTTGGTATCAAGATTATAATGGTTCATTAGGTAACTTGCAATTTATGGTTTCTTTTCTACCTATAGAAGAATTTGTGTAGGGTTTTTAATGATTTGGAAATAGTTTTCAGAAAGTTCCCTATAGTGAGGCCATGTAAGCATAGCCTTATGGGAGAAACTTAATAATCCTTAGATTATGGATTCAGTTAGTTTAACAGATAAAAGGTTCTTTATATATTTATTTTTCTCTTATGGTGGTTGATAAACTGTTTTTTTTTTTTTCTGCTCATATTTTATTATTTGCTACCTTTACTTTCTTTTAACTTGCTACTTTTTCTAGTTCTTTGAATTGCAACTTTGCCTATTAATTCTAAACATTTCTTCTTTCCTGACAAATACAATTTAAATTCCTAAATTTGTCTCTAATTACAAATATTCTTTGACTTACAATGATGTTATGTGCCCAAAAACCTGATCATAAGCTGATAATATCTTTAGTCAAAAGTTCATTTAATACACCTGAACTCTGAACATCATAGCTCAGCCTGCTGCTGCTGCTGCTAAGTCGCTTCAGTTGTGTCCGACTCTGTGCGACCCCATAGACGGAAGCCTATCAGGCTCCACCGTCCCTAGGATTCTCCAGGCAAGAACACTGGAGTGGGTTGCCACTTCCTTCTCCAGTGCATGAAAGTGAAAAGTGAAAGGGAAGTCGCTCAGTCATGTCTGAATCTTAGAGACCCCATGGACTGCAGCCTACCAGGCTCCTCCATCCATGGGATTTTTCAGGCAAGAGTGCTGGAGTGGGGAGTGCCATTGCCTTCTCCATAGCTCAGCCTAGCCTACCTTAAACATGTTCAGAACACTTATATTAGCCAACACACAGACATCACCAGATGGTGAACACCGAAATCAGATTGATTATATTCTTTGCAGCCAAAGATGGAGAAACTCTATATAGTCAACAAAAACAAGACCAGGAGCTGACTGCAGCTCAGATCATGAACTCTTTATTACCAAATTCAGACTGAAATTTAAGAAAGTAGGGAAAACCAGTAGACCATTCAGGTATGACCTAAATCAAATCCCTTATGATTATACAGTGGAAGTGAGAAATAGATTTAAGGGCCTAGATCTGATAGATAGAGTGCCTGATGGACTGAGGTTCATGACACTGTACAGGAGACAGGGATCAAGATCATCCCCATGGAAAAGAAATGCAAAAAAGCAAAATGGCTGTCTGAGGAGGCATTAAAAATACCTGTGAAAAGAAGAGAAGTGAAAAGCAAAGGAGAAAAGGAAAGATATAAGCATCTGAATGCAGAGTTCCAAAGAATAGGAAGAAGAGATAAGAAAGCCTTCCTCAGTGAACAGTGCAAAAAAATAGAGGAAAACAACAGAATGGGAAAGACTAAAGATTTCTTCAAGAAAATTAGAGATACCAAGTGAACATTTTATGCAAAGATGGGCTCGATAAAGGACAGAAATAGTATGGACCTTACAGAAGCAGAACATATTAAGATGAGGTGGTAAGAATACACAGAAGAACTGTACAGAAAAGATCTTCATGACCCAGATAATCACAATGGTGTGATCACTGACCTAGAGCCAGACATCCTGGAATGTGAAGTCAAGTGGGCCTTAGAAAGCATCACTATGAACAAAGCTAGTGGAGGTGATGGAATTCCAGTTGAGCTATCTCAAGTCCTGAAAGATGATCCTGTGAAAGTGCTGCACTCAATATGCCAGCAAATTTGGAAAACTCAGCAGTGGCCACAGGACTGGAAAAGGTCAGTTTTCATTCCAATCCCAAAGAAAGGCAATGTCAAAGAATGCTCAAATTACTGCACAATTGCACTCATCTCACATGCTAGTAAAGTAATACTCAAAATTCTCCAAGCCAGGCTTCAGCGGTTCATGGTTCAGGTTCACAGTTCAGGTGAACTGTGAACTCCCAGTTGTTGAAGCTGGTTTTAGGAAAGGCAGAGGAACCAGAGACCAAATTGTCAACATCTGCTGGATCTTGGAAAAAGCAAGAGAGTTCCAGAAAAACATCTATTTCTGCTTTATTGACTATGCCAAAGCCTTTGACTGTGTGGATCACAAGAAACTGTGGAAAATTCTGAAAGAGATGGGAATACCAGACCACCTGACCTGCCTCTTGAGAAACCTATATGCAGGTCAGGAAGCAACAGTTAGAACTGGACATGGAACAACAGACTGGTTCTAAATAGGAAAAGGAGTACGTCAAGGCTGTATATTGTCACCCTGATAATTTAACTTATATGCAGAGTAAATCATGAGAAATGCTGGGCTGGAAGAAGCACAAGCTGGAATCAAGATTGCTGGGAGAAATATCAATAACCTCAGATATGCAGATAACACCACCTCTTATGGCAGAAAGTGAAGAGGAACTAAAAAGCTTCTTGATGAAAGTGAAAGAGGAGAGTGAAAAAGTTGTCTTAAAGCTCAACATTCATAAAACAAAGATCAGGGCATTCAGTCCCATCACTTCATGGGAAATAGATGGGGAAACAGTGGAAACAGTGTCAGACTTTATTTTGGGGGCTCCAAAATCACTGCAGATGGTGATTGCAGCCATAAAATGAAAAGACGCTTACTCCTTGGAAGGAAAGTTATGACCAACCTAGATAGCACATTGAAAAGCAGAGACATTACTTTGCTGACAAAGGTCCGTCTAGTCAAGGCTATGGTTTTTCCTGTGGTCATGTATGGATGTGAGAGCTGGACTGTGAAGAAAGCTGAGTGCCGAAAGAATTGATGCTTTTGAACTGTGGTGTTGGAGAAGACTCTGGAGAGTCCCTTGGACTGCAAGGAGATCCAACCAGTCCTTTCTGAAGGAGATCAGCCCTGGGATTTCTTTGGAAGGAATGATGCTAAAGGTGAAATTCCAGTACTTTGGCCACCTCATGTGAAAAGTTGACTCATTGGAAAAGACTCTGATCCTGGGAGGGATTGGGGGCAGGAGGAGAAGGGAATAACAGAGGATGAGATGGCTGGATGGTATCACTGACCCGATGGATGTGAGTCTGGGTGAACTCTGGGAGTTGTTAATGGACAGGGAGGCCTGGCATGCTGCAATTCACAGGGTCGCAAGAGTCAGACACCACTGAGCGACTGAACTGTACTGAACAGGGCAAAATTATCTAATAGAAGGCCTATCTTATAATTTGATGCTGACTACCATGTATAATTTATTTTGCACTGTACTGAAGATAAAAAACTGAGTAGCTCTCTAGGTTCAGGAATGGTTGTGAGTTGGTTGTTTACCTTTGTGATTGAGTCATTGACTGGGAGCTGCAACTCGCTGCTGATGCTCAGCATTAAAAGGCAGCATCATACTAGCCCATGAAAAGATCAAAATTCAAAATTAGATGTGCAGTTTCTACTGAATACATATTATTTTTGTACCATTGTAAAGTTGGAAAGCCATAAGTCAGGGACTTTCTGTACTGCTTTTGCTGCATCTTACATGTTTTGATATGTCATACAGTCATTATTATTCAACTAAAATATTTCCATTTAAAATAGGGATTTAATATCCTATGGTGATATTGTCAGGGACCTAAAAATGGCCAAATCCTGCCCTGCTCACCACTGGGAAGATTCCTGAAGATGCTGTATATATTAGCTTAATACAAACAGAAAGTGAAGAAGGACTTTTAGCTGATCCCTGGACCTAGTTTCCTCCAGAACCTAATATCACTGGTCCTCTGATTACCTCTAGGAAAGGTGGGTTTGAGGTTCATGCCTAAGTAGAGTTTCTTACTTCCTTCTGAATCCAGAATGGCAAGCTCAGAACTCCTATAAGGATGAGGTGGAAAGATAAGACACACCTCAAATTGGCCAAGAGTTGATTTACTTTTCAGGCATCTGGGCTGAAAGAGAAAGAAGCAGCATCCATCCCAGGACCCTAAATTAACCCTCTATAGAAAAACATTATCACAGGTAGGCAAAGACTTCAAAATGCAGGAGCTATAAGCAGAATAAGTGGACTCTGGAGTCCTATGTTTTAAGTTAGACTGAGAACTGATCTCCTGGGCTTCTCTGGTGGCTCAGACAGTAAAGAATCCACCTGCAGTGCAGGAGACACGGGTTCAATTCCTGGGTCAAGAAGACCCCCTGGAGAAGGGATTGGCTACTCACTCTAGTATGCTTGCTTGGAGAATTCCATGGACAGAGGAGCCTGGCAGGATGCTGGCCATGGGGTCGCAAAGAGTTGGACATGAATGAGCAACTAGCATTTTCACTTTTTTTTCAATCTCCTACTCATAAATGGACTCTGAATGACAAAATCAGCCCTCCTCACTCCTCCTTTGTGGGTAGAAGAAGAGGGGAGGTTTACAAAGAAGGGAAGAAGAAGTGGAAGCTTCCTGATTCAAGGAGAGAGATACCGGGGTCCAGCCCTGGTTGGATCCATGGATTCCCTCGGGAGGACGAAGTCAGTGAAAGGATAGATAAAAAGAGAAAGAGGTAAGGAATGAATTTTGCAGTTAAGAAAATAGAGGAGAGAAAAGAGGCTGATATTCCTTGGTTTACGCAGAAAGCCAATAAAGCCCCAGCACGGGACTTGCTCTGTTCACGTAGGCCTCAGACGCCCTCTCAAATGGCGGAAGGTGCCCCAACTTAGGCACCTTCTCAAGTGGGTCTTAGAAGCTCAGGCAGGAAAGTGAACAGCAGAGAGCCCTTGCGCTCCAGGGGAATCAGCCTGAAAAGGAAAAGGAAAGAGAAAGAACAACACGGGGAGACCAAGCCTGATGAGCAAGGCCCGCACTTTATTTTCCAAAGTAGTTTTTATACCTTAAGTTGTGCATAGAGAATAATGGGGGAAGGGGTAGAGTCATGCAAGGTCAGCAGTCCTTGATCCTTATTGAAGCCAGGCTTTCTTTCTGCAAACTTATTTTATGCAAAAGTTTTAGGTAATTTACATCATCTTCTGGCCAGGAGGCCTGTTAACATTTTATGACCCTTTCTTCAGAAAATTTATTTTTCTCTAAAGGTGATTATTCTAAAGTCAAGCGCCACCCTCCAAAAGAATTAGATAAAGTTGCATACCTATAGGGCAAAACTGTGGTGGGCTATAACAAGAGAAGAATTAACTCAAGGGTCCAAGGTTACAAACATTAAAGCTACTACTTACATTTCTCTACACCAACTATATTAATCAATACACTTCCAGGGACACAGTAGGTAAGGGATATGGAAACTTGGCAGCAAGCATTAGCTCAACAAAGAAAGCCTCTACTAGTTCTATTCTAACAATTTTAACTCTCTGAGAAGCTCTGCATTTTTAGAATATCTTAAGCTTCCCATGCCTCTCATGCCTCTCTTGGTTGGGAGGCTGTGAATCTGAACAAACCTGTCAGGCAAGCTAGAAAGTCATCAAAGGGGTTTGAACTGAAACACTCCTATTATGTCCAGAAGACTTGTTAACTAGAGTTTTAAGTTGATTTTCTTACAGAGAAAGGTGGTCGGGGGATACCCCCCATTAATGTCAGAAGAGTTGGTGAAAGTTGTGAAATAGTAAAACAGACAGATTTTGGTTTTGGGGTAGATGCTCGGGCAGGTCCAGGGGGCCCCTTGAGCCCTGATTCACCTTTGCATATCAGGCCTCTCCGCATGACCTTTGTCATGGGTGGGAACTCCTGTGCTGGCTCCCGGCAGAGAGACAAGGTATTCTTATCCATACCATCTGGTTTTGTTCAGTTTTAATATTTTGGGTTTATAGCTTTATAGTCTGCCCAATGTCTTCAGTGGAATAGATCAGAGAATTATCATGAGATTCTTATTTCTACCTGCTGTCTTTTTGTCATTTTCATCTTCAACATCAGAGTGTTTATTATCATTTATTGAACCACTACCATATGCCAAATCCATTACTCAGCACTTTAGATGCTCTTTTTATAATCTAAAACTCACAAAGTAATATTAATCTATCCTCAGGTAAGGAAACTTAGCCTTCAATTCAGTTCAGTTCAGCCGCTCGGTCGTGTCCGACTCTTTGAGATCCCATGAATTGCAGCACGCCAGGCCTCTCTGTCCATCACCAACTCCCAGAGTTCACTCAGACTCACGTCCATCGAGTTGGTGATGCCATCCAGCCATCTCATCCTCTGTTTTCCCCTTCTCTTCCTGACCCCAATCCCTCCCAGCATCAGAGTCTTTTCCAATAAGTCAACTCTTTGCATGAGGTGGCCAAAGTACTGGAGTTTCAGCTTTAGCATCATTCCTTCCAAAGAAATCCCAGAACCGACTCCTTCAGATTGGACTGGTTGGAACTCCTTGCAGTCCAAGGGACTCTCAAGAGTCTTCTCCAACACCACAGTTCAAAGGCATCAATTCTTTGGCGCTCAGCCTTCTTTACAGTCCAGCTCTCACATCCATACATGACCACAGGAAAAACCATAGCCTTGACTAGACAGACCTTTGTTGGCAAAGTAATGTCTCTGCTTTTGAATATGCTATCTAGGTTGATCAAAACTTTCCTTCCAAGGAGTAAGCGTCTTTTAATTTTATGGCTGCAATTACCATCTGCAGTGATTTTGGAGCCCAAAAAATAAAGTCTGATACTGTTTCCACTGTTTCCCCATCTATTTCCCATGTAGTGATGGGACCAGATGCCCTGATCTTCGTTTTCTGAATGTTAAGTTTTAAGCCAACTTTTTCACTCTCCTCTTTCACTTTCATCAAGAGGTTCTTTAGTTCCTCTTCACTTTCTACCATAAGAGTGGTGTCATCTGCATATCTGGGGTTATTGATAATTCTCCAGCAATCTTGATTCCAGCTTGTGCTTCTTCCAGCCCAGCATTTCTCATGATTTACTCTGCATATAAGTTAAATTATCAGGGTGACAATATACAGCCTTGACGTACTCCTTTTCCTATTTGGAACCAGTCTGTTGTTCCATGTCCAGTTCTAACTGTTGCTTCCTGACCTGCATATAGGTTTCTCAAAAGGCAGGTCAGGTGGTCTGGTATTCCCATCTCTTTCAGAATTTTCCACAGTTTATTGTGATCCACACAGTCAAAGGCTTTGGCATAGTCAATAAAGCAGAAATAGATGTTTTTTCTGAAACTCTTGCTTTTTCGATGATCCAGTAGATGTTGGCAATTTGATCTCTGGTTCCTCTGCCTTTTCTGAAACCAGCTTGAACATCTGGAATTTCATGGTTCACGTATTGCTGAAGCCTGGCTTGGAGAATTTTGTGCATTACTTTACTAGCGTGTGAGATGAGTGCAATTGAGCTTTAAACAAATTTAAAGATGAAGAGATTTCTGAGATTAATGCTGCAGGCAACATAAAATGAGAATTAAAAAATAAAAACTCCAGAGTTAAACAGTTCAAAAATATTTCTGCTATACAGCAGAAAGTAACTTAACATTGTAAATTAGCTATACTCCAACAAGAATTAATTTAAAATGTAAGTAACCAGTTTGAATAAGTCCAAAAAATTCTTTGCAAGTCAGAAATAAGTCTACTTACTCTTTTGAAAACTGTATAGTATATTATAATACAAATCTATCATAACATATTGAATATTTGTATTGAAGGATATTTAAATATGCTTGCTGCATACAATATGCAATTTTAGAATGTATTTATAAGGCTATTTCTTTTTTTTTATTCTTCATGGACAACCTTTATTTTATTTTATTTTTTTTTTATTTTGCTTAACTTTACAATATTGTATTGCTTTTACAATACATCAAGATGGATCCGCCGCCAGTATACACGTGTTCCCCATCCTGAACCCTCCTCCCTCTCCCCTCCCCACACCATCCCTCCAGGTCGTCCCAGTGCTCCAGCCCCAGGCATTTGTTATCGGGCATCGTACCTGGACTGACAACTCGTTTCAGATATGATATTATACATATTTCAATGCTATTCTCCCCAATCATCCCACCCTCTCCCGGTCCCAGAGTCCAAAAGTCTGTTCTATACATCAGTGTCTATTTTGCTGTCTCGTAAATAGGGTTATTTTTACCATCTTTCTAAATTCCATATATATGCGTTAGTATACTGTATTTGTGTTTTTGTTTCTGGCTTACTTCACTCTGTATAATAGGCTCCAGCTCCATCCACCTCCTTAGAACTGATTCAAATGTATTCTTTTTAATGGCTGAGTAATACTCCATTGTGTATATGTACCACTGCTTTCTTATCCATTCATCTGTGGATGGACATCTAGGTTGCTTCCACGTCCTGGCTATTGTAAACAGTGCTGCTATGAACATTGGGGTACACGTGTCTCTTTCGATTCTGGTTTTCTCAGTGTATATGCCCAGCAGTGGGATTGCTGGATCATAAGGCAGTTCTATTCCCAGTTTTTTGAGGAATCTCCATACTGTTCTCCATAGTGGCTGTACTAGTTTGCATTCCCACCAACAGTGCAAGAGGGTTCCCTTCTCTCCACACCCTCTCCAGCATTTATTGCTTGTGGACTTTTGGATTGCAGCCATTCTGACTGGCGTGAAATGGTACCTCATAGTGGTTTTGATTTGCATTTCTCTGATAATGAGTGATGTTGAGCATCTTTTCATGTGTTTGTTAGCCATCTGTATGTCTTCTTTGGAGAAGTGTCTATTGAGTTCTTTGGCCCATTTTTTGATTGGGTCATTTATTTTTCTGGAATTGAGCTGTAGAAGTTGCTTGTATATTTTTGAGATTAGTTGTTTGTCAGTTGCTTCATTTGCTATTATTTTCTCCCATTCTGAAGGCTGTCTTTTCACCTTGCTTATAGTTTCCTTTGTTGTGCAGAAGCTTTTTAAGTTTGATTAGGTCCCATTTGTTCATTTTTGATTTTATTTCCGATATTCTGGGAGGTGGGTCATGGAGGATCCTGCTGTGATATATGTCAGAGAGTGTTTTGCCTATGTTTTCCTCTAGGAGTTTTATGGTTTCTGGTCTTACATTTAGCTCTTTAATCCATTTTGAGTTTATTTTTGTGTATGGTGTTAGAAAGTGTTCTAGTTTCATTCTTTTACAAGTGTTCGACCAGTTTTCCCAGCACCACTTGTTAAAGAGATTGTCTTTAATCCATTGTATATTCTTGCCTCCTTTGTCAAAGATAAGGTGACCATATGTGCGTGGATTTATCTCTGGGCTTTCTATTTTGTTCCATTGATCTATATTTCTGTCTTTGTGCCAGTACCATACTGTCTTGATGACTGTGGCCTTGTAGTAGAGCCTGAAGTCAGGCAGGTTGATTCCTCCAGTTCCATTCTTCTTTCTCAAGATAGCTTTGGCTATTCGAGGTTTTTTGTATTTCGATACAAATTTTGAAATTATTTGTTCTAGATCTGTGAAGAATACCGTTGGTAGCTTGATGGGGATTGCATTGAATCTATAAATTGCTTTGGGTAGTATACTCATTTTCACTATATTGATTCTACCAATCCATGAACATGGTATATTTCTCCATCTATTAGTGTCCTCTTTGATTTCTTTCACCAGTGTTTTATAGTTTTCTATATATAGGTCTTTAGATTCTTTAGGAAGATATATTCCTAAGTATTTTATTGTTTTCATTGCAATGGTGAATGGAATTGTTTCCTTAATTTCTCTTTCTATTTTCTCGTTATTAGTGTACAGGAATGCAAGGGATTTCTGTGTGTTAATTTTATATCCTGCAACTTTACTATATTCATTGATCAATTCTAGTAATTTTCTGGTGGAATCTTTAGGGTTTTCTACGTAGAGGATCATGTCATCTGCAAACAGTGAGAGTTTTACTTCTTCTTTTCCAATTTGGATTCCTTTTATTTCTTTTTCTGCTCTGATTGCTGTGGCCAAAACTTCCAAAACTATGTTGAATAGTAATGGTGAAAGTGGGCATCCTTGTCTTGTTCCTGACTTTAGAGGAAATGCTTTCAATTTTTCACCATTGAGGATAATGTTTGCTGTGGGTTTGTCATATATAGCTTTTATTATGTTGAGGTATGTTCCTTCTATTCCTGCTTTCTGGAGAGTTTTTATCATAAATGGATGTTGAACTTTGTCAAAGGCTTTCTCTGCATCTATTGAGATAATCATATGGTTTTTATTCTTCAGTTTGTTAATGTGGTGTATTACGTTGATTGATTTGTGGATATTGAAGAATCCTTGCATTCCTGGGATAAAGCCCACTTGGTCATGGTGTATGATCTTTTTAATGTGTTGATGGATTCTGATTGCTAGAATTTTGTTAAGGATTTTTGCATCTATGTTCATCAGTGATATTGGCCTGTAGTTTTCTTTTTTTGTGGCATCTTTGTCAGGTTTTGGTATTAGGGTGATGGTGGCCTCATAGAATGAGTTTGGAAGTTTGCCTTCCTCTGCAATTTTCTGGGACAGTTTGAGTAGGATATGTGTTAGCTCTTCTCTAAATTTTTGGTAGAATTCAGCTGTGAAGCCGTCTGGACCTGGGCTTTTGTTTGCTGGAAGATTTCTGATTACAGTTTCAATTTCTGTGCTTGTGATGGGTCTGTTAAGATTTTCTATTTCTTCCTGATCCAGTTTTGGAAAGTTGTACTTTTCTAAGAATTTGTCCATTTCTTCCACATTGTCCATTTTATTGCCATATAATTGCTGATAGTAGTCTCTTATGATCCTTTGTATTTGTGTGCTGTCTGTTGTGATCTCTCCATTTTCATTTCTAATTTTATTGATTTGATTTTTCTCCCTTTGTTTCTTGATGAGTCTGGCTAGTGGTTTGTCAATTTTATTTACCCTTTCAAAGAACCAGCTTTTGGCTTTGTTGATTTTTGCTATGGTCTCTTTTGTTTCTTTTGCATTTATTTTTGCCCTAATTTTTAAGATTTCTTTCCTTCTACTAACCTTGGGGTGCTTCATTTCTTCCTTTTCCAGTTGCTTTAGGTGTAGAGTAAGGTTATTTATTTGGCTTTTTTCTTGTTTCTTGAGGTATGCCTGTATTGCTATGAACTTTCTCCTTAGGACTGCTTTTACAGTGTCCCACAGGTTTTGGGTTGTTGTGTTTTCATTTTCATTCGTTTCTATGCAGAATTTGATTTCTTTTTTGATTTCTTCTGTGATTTGTTGGTTATTCAGGAGTGTGTTGTTCAGCCTCCATATGTTGAAATTTTTAATAGTTTTTCTCCTGTTATTGAGATTTACTCTTACTGCATTGTGGTCAGAAAAAAATGCTTGGAATGATTTCAATTTTTCTGAACTTGCCAAGGCTAGATTTATGGCCCAGGATGTGGTCTATCCTGGAGAAGGTTCCGTGTGTGCTTGAGAAAAAGGTGAAATTCATTGTTTTGGGATGAAATGTCGTATAGATATCAATTAGTTCTAACTGGTTTATTGTATCATTTAAAGTTTGTGTTTCCTTGTTAATTTTCTGTTAGGTTGATCTATCCATTGGTGTGAGTGGGGTATTAAAGTCTCCCACTATTATTGTGTTATTGTTGATTTCTCCTTTCATACTTGTTAGTATTTGTCTTACATATTGCAGTGCTCCTAAGTTGGGTGCATATATAATTGTTATATCTTCTTCTTGGATTGATCCTTTGATCATTATGTAGTGACCTTCTTTGTCTCTTTTCACAGCCTTTGTTTTAAAGTCTATTTTATCTGATATGAGTATTGCTACTCCTGCTTTCTTTTGGTCTCTATTTGCATGGAAAATCTTTTTCCCGCCCTTGACTTTCAGTCTGTATGTGTCCCCTGTTTTGAGGTGAGTCTCTTGTAGACAACATATGTAGGGGTCTTGTTTTTGTATCCATTCAGCCAGTCTCTGTCTTTTGGTTGGGGCATTCAACCCATTTACATTTAAGGTAATTAATGATAAATATGATCCCGTTGCCATTTACTTCGTTGTTTTGGGTTTGAATTTATATATCCTTTTTGTGTTTCCTGTCTAGAGAATGTCCTTTAGTATTTGTTGGAGAGCTGGTTTGTTGTTGCTGAATTCTCTCAGCTTTTGCTTGTCTGTAAAGGTTTTGATTTCTCCTTCATATTTGAATGAGGTCCTTGCTGGGTACAATAATCTGGGCTGTAGGTTCTTTTCTTTCATCACTTTAAGTATGTCTTGCCATTCCCTCCTGGCTTGGAGACTTTCTATTGAAAGATCAGCTGTTATCCTTATGGGAATTCCCTTGTGTGTTATTTGTTGTTTTTCCCTTGCTGCTTTTAATATTTGTTCTTTGTGTTTGATCTTTGTTAATTTGATTAATATGTGTCTTGGGGTGTTTCGCCTTGGGTTTATCCTATTTGGGACTCTCTGGGTTTCTTGGACTTGAGTGATTATTTCCTTCCCCATTTTAGGGAAGTTTTCAACTATTATCTCCTCTAGTATCTTCCCATGGTCTTTCTTTTTGTCTTCTTCTTCTGGGACTCATATGATTCGAATATTGTAAAGTTTAAAATTGTCCTGGAGGTCTCTGAGATTGTCCTCATTTCTTTTAATTCGTTTTTCTTTTTTCTCCTCTGATTCATTTAATTCTGCCATTCTATCTTCTAATTCGCTAATTCTATCTTCTGCCTCTGTTACTCTACTATTTGTTGCCTCCAGAGTGTTTTGGATCTCATTTATTGCATTATTCATTATATATTGACTCTTTTTTATTTCTTCTAGGTCCTTGTTAAATCTTTCTTGCATCTTCTCAATGCTTTTCTCCAGGCTATTTATCCATGATTCCATTTTGCTTTCCAGATTTTGGATTAATTTCACTATCATTATTTGGAATTCTTTATCAGGTAGGTTCGCTATTTCTTCCTCTTTTGTTTGGTTTGGTGGGCATTTATCCAGTTCCTTTACCTGCTGGGAATTCTTCTGTCTCTTCATCTTGTTTAAATTGCTGAGTTTGGGGTGTCCTTACTGTATTCTGGCAGTCTGTGGAGTTCTCTTTATTGTGGCGTTTCTGCACTATATGTGGGTTTGTACCGGTGGCTTGTCGAGGTTTCTTGTTTATGGAAGCTTGTGTCGGTGTTCTGGTGGGTGGAGCTGGATTTCTTTTCTCTGGGGTGCAGTGGAGTGTCTAGTAGTGAGTTATGAGATGTCTATGATTTTGGGGTCGCTTTGTGTAGCCTGTGTATTGGAGCTCAGGGCTGTGTTCTTGTTTTTCTGGAGAATTTGCTTGGTATGTCTTGCCGTGGAACTTGCTGGTCTTTGTGTGATGCTTGGTTTCAGTGTAGGTATGGAGGCATTTGATGAGCTCCTGTCAATTAATGTTTCGTGGGATCAGGGTTTGGACTTAAGCCTCCTGCTTCCAGTTATCGGTCTTATTTTTACAGTAGTCTCAAAAACTTCTTCTATACTGCATTCCACAACTGGACCGCTCAGAGATGTTCACGGAGTTATACAGAGAAGGAAAAAGGGAGGAAGGAGACAGAGGTGGTCAGGAGGATACAAGGAGGGAATGTGAAGGAGAGAGACAGATCTAGTCAGTAATCAGTAAAGAAAAGAAAAAAGGAAAGGAAAAAAGCAAAGGACAAAAAGGAAGAAATAAAAAAACAGGGTCGCAAAAGTTATATCTAAACCTCGAGATTAAAGAAGTACTAGAGGATAAAAAAAATAAAAATAAAAGAAACAAAAAAAAATTAAAAGAAGGAAAAAAATTTTGTTTTCCTTTTTTCAATAAAAAAATAATAAAAATTAAAAAAAATTAAAAAAAGAAAAAAAAGGAAATAATGATGGTAAAAATAGTAACAATATATATGAGTTTCTCTATTATTGTTGTGGGTTCAGTTCATTTTCGGCTAGTTCCTTGTTCTGGCTTAAATTTCTCAAGATCTATAGGCCCCTTTCTCTGTAGTTGGTCTGTATAGTCCTTTGTTCTGTGCATGGGCCCGGCGGTGTTCTGGGTCAGGGCCGGCCTCTCATGTAGTCGGCGCTGCACAATCTGGACTGCCGGCCCAAACCACTCCGATCAGGCAGCACTCCTGACAATCAGGCCAATGCAGTCTGCGTCATGGCGGCCCGCAGCGGGGGAGAGGCTGGCGAAGGGGTGGCTTGCGCGGGAATGGCGGGTGGGTGGGGGGGGTGGGGGAGTGGGGGCGGCCCTCATGGGGGCCGCCGGTACAGCGGGCGGGGGCACGCCCACGCGGGAGCAGCTGTGGCCCGCGCAGGAGCGGCCAGCAGGGGAGCGTCCAGTGGGGGAGAGTCCCGCGGGGGAGCGTCCCGCGGGGGAGCCGCCGGCGGGTAAGTGTCCTGCGTGGGAGCGGCCCACGGCGTCTTCCTGCCCAGCCCCGGCTCGCCAATGGCCGATGCGGGCGTTTGCGATGATGCTTCTCCGCTGTGGAAGTTAGCGCAGGGCCCGCAGTCTGTGGGTTTTAATTGCTTAATTGTTTTCCTCCCCGTTATGATATTCTCTGTGCTTCCCAGGTTTGGCACAGACTCCGCAGGGAGAGTGTTTCCTCGTGTTTGGAAACTTCTCTTTTTCTTTTAAGACTCTCTTCCCAGGACAGAGGTCCGCCCCTCCCTCTTTGTCTCTCTCTGGCTTCTATATTCTTTCCTACCTCCTTTAGAAGGCAGTGAGTTGCTTTTCTGGGTGTCCAACGTCCTCCACCAGCATTCCGAAGCTGTTTGTGGAATTTACTTGGCGCCCAGATGTCCCTTTGATGAATTTGTGGAGGAGAAAGCGTATTCCCCATCCTAATCCTCCGCCATCTTAACCGGAAGTCCCCTATAAGGCTATTTCTTAAAAAATTCTCAGACAAGTGGAATTTCTGGCCAATGTTATGTTAATAGCACCTATGAATCTTATTTAACTTATACCTCAGTTATAGGATGCGAAAGTGCCCATTTTCTGATTTATCACACACATTGAATGTGAATATTATGATTCTTAACTCTTTTTGCAACCTGATGGCTGAGAAATGATAGAAAGGAATTTTCAAGAAAGTGTGAATTAAAGAAAACAATTCTTAAGGACTGAAGTGGCAAGAGGAGGGAGGAGTTACAGGAATCTGTAGAGGTTCAGCTGCAGCTGTGCAATAAAACTTACGATTTCTTCTTTTCTAATATAAGCATTTACACTTACATTTCTCTCTAGGTACCTGTGTGTATTGGTTACTCATTAGTGTCTGAGTCTTTGCCACCCCATGGACTGTAGCCCACCAGGCTCCTCTGTCCATGGAATTTTCCAGGCAAGAATACTGGAGTGGGTTGTCATTCCTATCTCTGGGGAATCTTCCCCACTGAGGGATCGAACTTTGGTCTCCTCCATTGCAGGCAGATTCTTTACTGTTTGAGCCATCAGAGAAGCCCCTCTAGGTACATACTTAGCCACATTTTACAAATCTGATGTGTTAAAAATTGTTTTCCCTAGGAGGAGGAAAAGAGATAAGCATTTGTCTGGCAAGGCTGGGCTTGGTCCTGAGATGGTGGTGTTTCCATTACAAACTCCCACTCTTGGCAGATGGGCCCAGGCCTCCTCCGTGCCTGTGGGACTTGCTCTGATTGGCTGTGCTGATGCTGTGTTTCCTGTAGAAAGTTTTGAACACAAGAGGCAGCAAAGCAGATCTTTTATCCTGTGAGTCCTTGAACATTTTACAGACACAAGAATTCAGTTCTGAGTGAGTCTATGTAACAGAAGGAATGGACAAATCCCTGAGCCTGCTCATCCTCTGGTTACAACTAGACTGTGAGTTAGAGGGATTTGGAAATGGGCAAAGAATGGGCAACTCTAGGATATTCCTCCCCAGGGAAGAGAGAAAGTCTGGGAGTTGTACCTGCATGGTTTCTGGGAGTTTCTGTGGAGAGCGAAAAAGTAAACTTAAAATTAGTTTCCAAAGAATAATCAGCTGCTAACCAGTCTGTCTCTGTTTTCTCTTTCTGAACAGGGGTGAACAGTAAACAGGACGTGAGTCAGAGTCCTGAAGCTCTGAACGTGAGAGAGGGAAACAGCGTGGTTCTCAACTGCAGTTACACTGACAGCGCTCTGTCCTTCCTTCAGTGGTTCAGGCAGGATCCCGGGAAAGGGCTCACATCTCTACTGTCAATTCAGGCGAATCAGAAAGAGCAAGCAAGTGGAAGAATTACAGTCTCGTTGGATAAATCATCAAGACACAGTGCTTTATACATTGCAACTTCTCAGCACAGTGACTCGACCACCTACCTCTGTGCTGTGAGGCGCAGTGCACAGAGGGAACCTGTTCCCAGTACTCAAACTGCAGATGGGGCTCCAACCACGTCCTGTCTTGGCGCTGAGGAAACTTTTTCCATTAAGGGGTTTTCTACATTGACTTTCCTTCCAGATAGAGGCAATTAGCAAGTGTAGGATGATTTGAGAGAATAGCACTGAAACATGTACATTACCATAGGTAACATAGATGACCAGTGCAAGTTCCATGCATGAAGCAGGGCACCCAAAGCCCATGCTCTGGGGCAACCTGGAGGGGTAGGGTATCAGGGGAGGTGGGTGGGGTGTTTCGGATGGTGGGGACACAGGTATACCTGTGGCCGATTCGTGTTGATGTATGGGAAAAACCGTCACAATATTGTAAAGTAACTATCCTCCAATTAAATTTTAAAAACCTGATAAAATGATCTAAAATTATATTGTGAATTCTTTGATCTTTAGATTTTAATCAGCTTCAATTTAAATAATAGTTTTACAATCTAAATGGGAAAAGAATTTGAAAAAGAATAGACTCATGTACGTGTGTAGCAGAATCGCTTTGATGTACACCTGAAACTAACACAACATTGTCAACCAGCTTTTCTCTAATGTAAAATGAAAAGTTAAAAAAACAGTAGTTTTTTTGAGATTAAGTAACATTTCACACAGTTCACTCTTTTAAATGAACAACTAAGTGTGCATCTAGTATATTCACAACATGGCACAATCACTACCTCTACCTAGATTTGAAACCTTGTCATCTCCCCAAAAGGAAACCACACACCCATGAGACAGTCACTCCCCATGCTCCCTATGCACAGGTCCCTGGAAGCCACCAACCTGCTTTTGACCATGGATTTACTTACTTTATGTATTTCATGCAAATGGAATCATACAATCCATGGCATTTTTGCATTGTTTATTTTACTTAGCATAATACTTCAGAAGTTCATTCAACTCAGGACCAACTGATAGTGTTAGTTAGTTAGTGAAAATCTCTCAGTCGTGTCCAACTCTTTGTGACCCCATGGACTATACAGTCCATGGAATTATCCAGGCCAGAATGCTGGAATGGTTAGCCTTTCAATTCTCCAGGGGATCTTTCCAACCCAGGGATCAATCTCAGGTCTCCCGCATTGCTGGGGATTCTTTACCAGCTGAGCCACAAGGGAAGTCACAAGGGAAGCCCAAGATACTGGGTAGCCTATTCCTTCACCAGTGGATCTTCCCTACCCAGGAATTGAACCTGGGTCTCCTGCATTGCAGGTGGATTCTTTATCAACTGAGCTATGAGGGAAGCCCAGGACCAACTGGAGAAAGGCAAATGTTCATCCTTAAGCAGTCACATAGGATGCTATACTGCTATTAGCCTGCTGACCTTGTCCCTGTTCTTCCCACCCTCCTCCACCCATCTGTTTTGCTAGAAGTTAGTCAGTTTTACTGATTCTCTTAGAGAACTAACTCTTTGTTTCATTGATTTTCTCTACTGTTAATCTCTTTTAAATTTCATTGATTTCTCCTTTTATCTTTATTATTTTTGTACGCTTGTTTTGGATTTATTTATCTTTTCCTTGTCTAGGTTCTTCAGGTAGAAGCTTAGATAATCTATCTGAGATTTTATTATTTTTTAATATTTGCATGTATTGCTAAAATTTCACTCTCAATACTTCTTTGGCCGTGTTCCCCCAATTTTGTTATGTTGTATTTTCATTTTTACTCAATTCATGAGAAAGTCAATGATTTCCCTTGAGACATTCTCTAAGACCCATAGATTATTAAGAAGTGTGTTGTTTGGTGGCCAAATGTTTGGGAATTTTCCTGTATCTTTCTGTTATTTATTTATACTATTATTTCATTGTGGTTGGAGAACATACTCTTTCTATTTCAGCTTTTTACATTAGATTTGTTGAGTTTTTTTAGGTCCCAAGATTTGGACTCACCTGGTATATATTCCAGGGACACTTGTAAAGAAGTATATTCTGCTCTGATTGGGTGGAGTGTTGTATAGCTATTAAATCCTACTGGTTAATGGTGTTATTGAGTTTTTCTATACATCTGCTGATTTTCTGGCAAGTTATTCTACCAGTTATTGAGAGAGGAATATTGACGTGTTTAACTATGTTTCTAGATTTGTCTCTTTTCTTTTTAGTTCTGATTTTTGTTCCACTTATTTTTCAGCTCTGTTAGTTGGTACATATACATTTAGGATTGCTATGTCTTCTTGGTAAATTATCCTCTTCATCAGTAGATAATATTTCTCTGTCTCTGGTAATTTTCTTTGCTCAGGAGCCTATCTCCTTTATCTGATATTAATATAGCCATTATACTTTGATTAATGTTTTAATAATACATCTTTTCCCATCCTTTTACTTTTAAGATGACTATGTCTTATTTGAAATGAATTTCTTTCAGACAGTTATAGTTGGGTCATGTTTCTTAATCCACTTTTTGTCTGAACTGTTTTGTCACTGGTGTGTTCAGATCAACTTCTGTGTCTTAGTTTTTGTGTGTAGATCACTTGCTTTTAACGTCTTGATATTTTAGGGCTTAGCCTACCATTTTATTTGATTTTTTGTTTGCACTTTTTTTTGGTCCCCTATGTTTTTCCCTCTAACCTCCTGTGAGTTATTCAACATTTTCTAGGATTATACTTCAATTTATCTGCAGTGCTTTGTGTGTGTGGGTGTCTCTGTGTGTGTGTGTGTGTTAGTTGCTCAGTTGTGTCTGACTCTTTGTGACCTCATGGACTGTAGTCTACCATAGAATTCTCCAAGCAAGAATACTGGAGCGGGTAGCCATTCTCTTCTCCAGGGCATCTTGTCGACCCAGGGACTGAACCCGGTCTCCCTCATTGTAGGAAGATTCTTTTATGGTCTAAGTCACAAGGGAAGCTCCTATAGGGTTTAGATGTGTCTTATTGTATAGCTGTTTTTATATGGTTGCTCCAGTTATTGCATTATACATAACACAGTCTATTGGTAATATTATTTTACCTATTTGAATGAAGTGTATATATACATTGCATCTCTTTACACCTATTTATTCTCCCCATTCATAATTTTCTTTAGTATTTCCTTCATGTGTGTTTAGATCCTCATTGGACATGACTGAGCGACTTCACTTTCACTTTTCACTTTCATGCATTGGAGAAGGAAATGGCAACCCACTCCAGTGTTCTTGCCTGGAGAATCCCAGGGACGGCGGAGCCCAGTGGGCTGCCGTCTATGGGGTCACAGAGTTGGACATGACTGAAGTGACTTAGCAGCAGCAGCAGCAGACAGTGTTATAATTATTTCCAGATATATAATTATATTATATTATTATATAACATATATAATATGCTATAATATATTTTCACCAAATATAACTGTCTATTGTATTTATCCATATTTTTGCTTATTGTATTCTTTATTCCTTCTTGTTGTTTCAAGACTCCTTCCTTCATAATTTTATTTCTATTTATAGAGCTTCCTGGCACACTGAGAGCCCCTCGCCGGCTGCGCGGCGCACTGAGGCCACTCGCCGGCTGCGCGGCGCACTGAGAGGAGCTACCCAACAATCGAGGAAGGACGGCGGTGAGGACTGGTGCACTAAGCACGCCCGAGAGGAGCTACCCCACGACCGAGGTCAGGAAGGGCGGGGGTGGAGGAGGGATACCCCTCCCCCAAGGTCAGGAAGGGCGGCAGTGAGGAGAGACTCCTCATCCAAGGTAAGGTGTGATGGCTGTGCTTTGCTGGAGCAGCCGGGAAGAGATACCCCACGCCCAAGGTAAGAGAAACTCAAGTAAGACGGTAGGTCTTGCAAGAGGGCATCAGAGGGCAAATACACTGAAACCATACTCACAGAAAACTAGTCAATCTAATCACACCAGGATCACAGCCTTGTCTAACTCAATGAAATTAAGCCATGCCCATGGGGCAACCCAGGATGGGCGGATCATGGTGGAGAGATCTGACAGGGTGTGGTCCGCTGGAGAAGGGAATGGCAAACCACTTCAGTATTCTTGCCTTGAGAACTCCATGAACAGTATGAAAAGGCAAAATGATAGGATACTGAAAGAGAAACTCCCCAGGTCAGTAGGGGCCCAATATGCTACTGGAGATCAGTGGAGAAATAACTCCAGAAAGAATAAGGGGATGGAACCAAAGCAGAAAGAATACCCAGCTGTAGATGTGTCTGGTGATAGAAGCAAAGTTCAATGCTGTAAAGAACAATATTGCATAGGAACCTGGAATGTCAGGTCCATGAATCAAGGCAAATTGGAAGTGGTCAAACAAGAGATGGCAAGAGTGAATGAATGTTGACATTCTAGGAATTAGCGAACTAAAATGGACTGGAATGGGTGAATTTAACTCAGAAGACCATTATATCTACTACTGTGGGCAGGAATCCCTCAGAAGAAATGGAGTGGCCATCATGGTCAACAAAAGAGTCCAAAATGCAGTACTTGGATGCAATCTCAAAAACGACAGAATGATCTCTGTTCGTTTCCAAGGCAAACCATTCAATGTCACAGTAATCCAAGTCTATGCCCCAACCAGTAATGCTGAAGAAGCTGAAGTTGAACGGTTCTATGAAGACCTACAAGACCTTTTAGAACTAACACCCAAAAAAGATGTCCTCTTCATTATAGGGGACTGGAATGCAAAAGTAGGAAGTGAAGAAACACCTGGAGTAACAGGCAAATTTGGCCTTGGAATATGGAATGAAGCAGGGCAAAGACTAATAGAGTTTTGCCAAGAAAATGCACTGGTCATAGCAAATACCCTCTTCCAACAACACAAGAGAAGACTCTATACATGGACATGACCAGATGGTCAACACCGAAATCAGATCGATTATATTCTTTGCAGCCAAAGATGGAGAAGCTCTATACAGTCAGCAAAAACAAGACCAGGAGATGACTGTGGCTCAGACCATGAACTCCTTATTGTCAAATTCAGACTTAAATTGAAGAAAGTAGGGAAAACCACTAGACCATTCAGGTATGACCTAAATAAAATCCCTTATGATTATACAGTGGAAGTGAGAAATAGATTTAAGGGCCTAGATCTGATAGATAGAGTGCCTGATGAACTATGGAATGAGGTTCGTGACATTGTACAGGAGACAGGGATCAAGACCATCCCCATGGAAAAGAAATGCAAAAAAACAAAATGCCTGTCTGGGGAGGCCTTGCAAATAGCTGAGGAAAGAAGAGAAGTAAAAAGCAAAGGAGAAAAGGAAAGATATAAACATCTGAATGCAGAGTTCCAAAGAATAGCAAGAAGAGATAAGAAAGCCTTCTTCAGCGATCAATGCAAAGAAATAGAGGAAAACAACAGAATGGGAAAGACTAAGGATCTCTTCAAGAAAATCAGAGATACCAAAGGAAAATTTCATGCAAAGATGGGCTCGATAAAGGACAGAAATGGTATGGACCTAATGGAAGCAGAAGATATTAAAAAGAGATGGCAAGAATACACAGAAGAACTGTACAAAAAAGAGCTTCACGACCCAGATAATCATGATGGTGTGATCACTGACCTAGAGCCAGACATCCTGGAATGTGAAGTCAAGTGGGCCTTAGAAAGCATCACTAGAAACAAAGCTAGTGGAGGTGATGGAATTCCAGTGGAGCTCTTCCAAATCCTGAAAGATGATGCTGTGAAAGTGCTGCACTCAATATGCCAGCAAATTTGGAAAACTCAGCAGTGGCCACAAGATTGGAAAAGGTCAGTTTTCATTCCAATCCCAAAGAAAGGCAATGCCAAAGAGTGCTCAAACTACCGCACAATTGCACTCATCTCACATGTTAGTAAAATAATGCTCAAAATTATCCAAGCCAGGCTTCAGCAATATGTCAACCGTGAATTTCCTGATGTTCAAGCTGGCTTTAGAAAAGGCAGAGGAACCAGAGACCAAATTGCCAACATCCGCTGGATCATCGAAAAAGCAAGAGAGATCCAGAAAAACATCTATTTCTGCTTTATTGACTATGCCAAAGCCTTTGAATGTGTGGATCACAATAAACTGTGGAGAATTCTGAAAGAGATGGGAATACCAGACCACCTGATCTGCCTCTTGAGAAATCTGTATGCAGGTCAGGAAGCAACAGTTAGAACTGGTCATAGAACAACAGACTGGTTCCAAATAGGAAAAGGAGTACGTCAAGGCTGTATATTGTCACCATGTTTATTTAACTTATATGCAGAGTACATCATGAGAAATGCTGGACTGGAAGAAACACAAGCTGGAATCAAGATTGCCAGGAGAAATATCAATAACCTCAGATATGCAGATGACACCACCCTTATGGCAGAAAGTGAAGAGGAACTCAAAAGCCTCTTGATGAAAGTGAAAGTGGAGAGTGAAAAGGTTGGCTTAAAGCTCAACATTCAGAAAACGAAGATCATGGCATCTGGTCCCATCACTGCATGGGAAATAGATGGAGAAACAGTGGAAACAGTGTCAGACTTTGTTTTTCTGGGCTCCAAAATCACTGCAGATGGTGACTGTAGCCATCAAATTAAAAGACGCTTACTCCTTGGAAGGAAAGTTATGACTAACCTAGATAGCATATTCAAAAGCAGAGACATCACTTTGCCAACAAAGGTTCGCCTAGTCAAGGCTATGGTCTTTCCTGTGGTCATGTATGGATGTGAGAGCTGGACTGTGAAGAAGGCTGAGCGCCGAAGAATTGATGCTTTTGAACTGTGGTGTTGGAGAAGACTCTTGAGAGTCCCTTGGACTGCAAGGAGATCCAACCGGTCCATTCTGAAGGAGATCAGCCCTGGGATTTCTTTGGAAGGAATGATGCTAAAGCTGAAACTCCAGTATTTTGGCCACCTCATGCAAAGAGTTGACTAATTGGAGAAGACTCTGATGCTGGGAGGGATTGAGGACAGGAGGAGAAGGGGACGACAGAGGATGAGATGGCTGGATGGCATCACTGACTCGATGAATGTGAGTCTGAGTGACCTCCGGGGGCTGGTGATAGATAAGGATGCCTGGCGTGCTGCAGTTCATGGGGTCGCAAAGAGTCGGACACGACTGAGCGACTGATCTGATCTGATCTGATTTAGACATTATTAGGATAGGTCTTTTGGCGACCACTTTTCTTAGTTTTCCTTCATCTGAGAATGTCTCAATTTCACCTTTATTAGTGAAGGCTTCTGGATTAATGGCTCTTCTCTTTCTACAATTGAAATATATTGGATTATTTCCTTCTGCCTCATAGTTAAATCTGGAAACTAAAAAAATTGTAACATTGTAATTTTATGTTTCATTCTAAAAATTATTTTTTATCTAACACTTAAAAGTTGAAGGATAGCTGATTGACAATGTTATGCTAATTTCTTCTGTAGAGCAAAGTGACTCAGTTATACATAAATAGACTTTCTTTTTTATTTTCTTTTCCATTATGGTTTACCCCTGGATATTGAATTGTGCTATTCAGTAACACAGGGAAAATTTTATAATCACAATTCTGTGTTTTTTAAAAAAGCCAAATTTAATACAGTTCAAGGCTGACAACATGTAAATCCTCTTCTGTACATAATCATAATGCTTTGAAATTGAACCACAGAAGGGCAGTATAAAGGTGGGGCATGTTAATGAAAATAGTGAACTTCTCCGTAGTTTTCTATTTGGCCTCTGGAGGGCACTGCTGCTTAAATTGGAAATTGCTTTTCTGCAAAAGATCAGAAGGACCTCAGAAGACCCCTATGGTTTAAAGAGAGATTCTGACAATTTTTTACACAGTGAGATGTAAAGCATCTCAGACACCAGAGGTAGGCATTTTGTTAAGACAGCTTCTCTTCCTAACAACCTCCCTACAACCTCCATCAGAAGAAATAAAAATCCTTTGTCATTCTTAACTTCAGAGAAACCTGGGTTCAAGTCAGCCAGTCTTCAGGCTTATTTGTGGGGAACCTGTTAGAAAGGAGCTCACTGCATCTTCACTACTCCACCATGACCTTGGTGTTCACCTTGATGCTTGAGATGCTCCTGTTTCTGAGTGAGTACTACTCCATTTTACTCTTTTGTCCACACATGGAATATTGCTCCGTGTTGAATAGAGACTTTTTCTTTTAGCTGAGTTCACTGATTCAGCATTGATGTTTCAGCAGGAGCTGGAGCCCAGTCAGTGACCCAGCCTGATGACCACATCTCTGTCTCTGAAGGAGCCCATCTGGAGCTGAAGTGCAACTACTCATCTCCTTTTTCACCATACCTCTTCTGGTACGTGCAGTACCCCAACCAAGGACTCCAGCTTCTCCTGAAGTACATGTCTGGAGACAATATTGTTTCAGGCATCAAAGGTTTTGAGGCTGAATTTAGGAGCAGTGAGAAGTCCTTCCACCTGAGGAAAATACCAGCTCATTGGAAAGACTCAGCCAAGTACTTCTGTGCTCTGAGTGACACAGTGCCTGGGACTGCAGGAGGGGCTGAACACAAACCTCTTGGGACACTGTAGCTCAGTCTTTGTTATATTTAGGAAGTTGGCATGTTCTGTGAAGGCAAACAGTACAGACAATACAGAATCTTGGAAGTGTTTGGTTCCCATGGGCATCTTAGATTTTTCTTTTCTTCATTTTTTCTTGTCTTTTCTTTTTTCTTTATCATTTTGCAAAGGAAAGACTCCTGTTTTCTGAAATTTGGCATTTTTGTCTCCTAGAATCAGAATTCTAGGGAAAATGAGGCCGTAGAATTTTCAACAAGCTGGAGAAAGTTACTTACTCCCTGTCATTTGGAGTAGTGATGGGCTAAGATATAATAGCTTGAGGTTGGCCATGTGACTTGATAGAACACAAGTCAGAGAATTTGCTTTACAATATTAATCTCATCTCTCAAGCAAACAAACCAAAAAAAAAAAAAAAAAAAAAAAACCCAGAACAATGGATTATTTCTAGCTGCATTATCTCCAGACTATTGCTAGTATCGTAAGAGGCTTCTTTCCTTAAAGGACTTCAACTCTTTGACTAAAGCATTTGGGACTGGTGCAGCTAAATACTGCTAGCACTTAAGGATGTATATGGGTGATCTTTCCAAAGACAAGATAGTGTGAACCAAAAAAAGGCTTCCTTTATTCATCAGTCTCTAATAATAGGCTGCCCAGGTGGTGCAGTGGTAAAGAATCTGCCTGCCAATGCAGGAGACACAAGGGCATCCTCCTTAATGAGGAGGGAGTTGAGGCATGAGGCATGCAGTGAAGAGGTGGTTAAATCATCTTTATGGGGCAGTTCTTCTGGGTCTGTGTTTATCTTTGGCCAGATATCTCTCCTTTTCCCACATGAGACCTGTTTTAGGGCACTCCTGAACGACGCATGTGCATCTTTTTATCAAGATGGATTCGGGCACAGAGTTTTGTGGGATGCTTGGCATCATCTGTTTTGAGGTGGTGCCGCCTCCTTTTTGAGCTCCAAGGAGTCTTTCTGTGCCTGTGCAGTTCTCCTTGACCTCTTGACCTCAGAAGTGGTCACTTTTTTACTCTAGCAGAGCTCAGCTCCTGCTGTTAATTGTCTTAGTTACTGAGGCTGAGCTCCCTTTGACAGGCTAATTAGTATGACGGCTTAATGAATCTGAGAGACTAGGTGTTGGGGCAAGGACTTTATTCGGAAAGCTGGCTGACCAAGAAGATGGCAGACTGTCTGTCACTTGTCTGGGTCTGGATGCCAGGTTCTTTTACAGAACAGGGAAGAGGAAGGTGAGGAAACAAATTAAAAAGGCAAAATTAATCTTGTAAACATCTCCTAGAATGGCAAGCCTCAGGCAGGGGATGTATCAATTTCTTCTTTCCTACCATCCACAAGTAGACAGGTCATGAACAAAAAGCACTTGAGCAGTCAGGCAGAGGGGCTGATTCTCTGAGGCAGCCTATTATGCATGATTATAATAACAAAAGCAACGAAAAGCAAGTCAAAGGAACAGTTTCAACAGGTAGAATTGGTTCTTCCCTCAGTGCTTGGAGTGGTAGGGAAAACAAAACTTGAATTTTACTCTGCTTGACACATACCAGCTGTCTAGCCCAGGGGCCCATCTACCTCCTGCCTCCGAAACTCATCCTGAGTTTTCGAGTGCTCAGTCGCTCAGTCGAGTCTTACTCTTTGCCATCCTGTGGACTGTAGCCCACCAGGCTCCCCTGGCCATGGGATTTTCCAAGCAAGAATACTGTAGCTGGTTGTCATTTCCTTCTCTGGGGGATCTTCCCGACCCAGGGATCAAACCACCATCTCTTTAGTCCCCTGCATTGGCAAGTATATTCTTTACCGCTCCATCCCCTGAAAAACTCTTTCAAATGGGGATTAGTAATAATAGAGGAGAATAATTTTGTGTGAAGAAAAGCTAAATCATTTTCGGCATATAAGAAGCATGCTTTTTGATGAATATTTCTTTCAGTTAATAGCTCTGCCTTATTCCTGATTCAAGCACTAGACATTTATGACCACAATGCAAAATATCTATATTTGTATTGATTGTTATTATCTTTATTCATAGCTCTCAGGAAAGTCCCCTGGATCAAACAGGGAGTCATAAACAAAAGGTTAGATGGAAAATTTTGAAGTATAGATACCAGCTTTTTCTGACTTTTTTTCCACTTTTATTGCCTAAGATTTATTTATTAATATATATCAGGAGAAAATATGAACTTACATTTCACAAGTTCAAAATTATGTATAAAACTTATAATTTTCATAACTGTTTTTAGTTCAGTTGAGACCAGAGGGTGGGGCTTCCTGTCACAGAGTGTCAGCTGAGCAGGGTTTGTTGGCTGAGCTGATTGGTTGCAGGAGCTGAACCATCCAGACAAGTCATGACACTCACCATCCAGGGTTTACTATATATCTTGTGAATATTTTCCAGCAACAAGGCAAAGAGTCGTGAAAAGGCTAGTGGACACTGTACTGGGGCTTTTGTTTGCCCAGGTTTGCTGTGAGTTGGGGCTGCCCCACAGGAGAATCTGAAGGACTGAGCAGCTTCTCTTTTGTTGAAGGAGGGAGAGGAGCTGACAAGTCCTGCAGACTTTCTATCCTTATCATTTATGGGCTTGGGGGTGTACTTTCCGGGTTTTGCAGGAGCTCTGTGACCCTCACCTGTGACTGTTTCCCTCCTCATCAGGTGTGAGAGGGATGGATGTGGCGCAGAGTCCCCCAGCCCTGAGTCTCCAGGAGGGAGCCAGCTCTACTCTGCTGTGTAATTTCTCCACCTTCGCAGACAATGTGCAGTGGTATCTTCCGAACCCCGGGGGCCGCCTCATCCACCTGTTTTACGTTCCTTCAGGGACAAAGCGAGATGGAAGATTAAATGCCACAACAGTCCCTGCAGAACGCTGCAGCTCACTGTACATTTCCTCTTTGCAGATCACAGACTCAGGCACTTACTTCTGTGCTGTGCAGCACAGTGCTCCCCAGGCACCTGCAGCCTCTATACAAACCCTCCATGGGCTCAGCCCCTCCTCCAGCCACAGTCACACGGTGAGGCCACCACAGGGCATTTGCAGTGCCTAATGTTACTCACCTACATCAGTACAGTTTTAACCACAGATACTTTTTGGCCCTACAGATTACGGACTTCAGTCTTTATCTTCCCTTCTCAATCTGTGTCTCCTTCTGCACTAGAAACTTCTAACTGGGAACCACCAGAGTAGTTAAGAGGATAGAATTAAAATAAATATTTAACCACATCTTCCCAGGTGGCTCAGTGGTAAAGAATCTGCTTACCAATGCAGGAGATGCAGGAGACATGGGTTTGATCCCTGGGTGGGGAAGATCCTCTGGAGGAGGAAATGGTAACCCCTTCCAGTATTCTTGGGAAATACTGGGAAATCTCATGGACAGAAGAGCCTGGCAGGCTAACAGTCCATGGGGTCTCAAAGAGTTGAACATGACTGAGTGACAGAGCATGCTTGCTAAACTCAAAAATGTTAAAAAGTGAAAGGAATTAAACGAAATCACTCCAATAAAGATATTATCAAGCTTAGTGGCCTTCTCCAGAATGTTCAAGTCTGCCTCACCATGAAGTGTTCCAACAGACAACTGCAAATATTTACATGCCATCCTACTACTGTGGAAAACAAACAAAAAATGTTTGCTCAATATTTAATATGAACTTGATAAGTTAAAACAAATGAATTCTCTTATAATTCTGGGTTGAAGAAGTATGAAATCAATTTTGCTGGTTATAGTCATGATCTTGGCTGGTTGGTTCCTTCAGAGTCGGACACAACTGAAGTGACTTAGCAGCAGCAGCAAAGGCTTTAAGGAAGAATCCATTTCCTTGCGTTTGTCTAGCTTCTGGAGGTCACTTGTATTCCTTGGGTCATAGTCCTTCCTTAAATCACTGCAACCTCTTACTTCTACCACCTCAGCTCCTTTCTCTTCTGGAGTCAAATACTCTTCTGCTTCTAAATTGTAGGAAATTAGTAAATAAACAGAAACTCATTTAAATAGAGTTGGGAGACAAGGGGAGCTCTCATAATCTGTGAAGATAACAGGATTAAAGGGCAGAAGAAAGATGCCACCTCTTTTCCAGGCAAACACTGGGCCAGTGAAAAACCATGGACTCTGTTTACTTTTGTGTTGTGTGTGTGTGTGTGTGTGTGTGTGTGTGTGTGTAGTGTGTGTGTGTGTGTGTGTGCAGGGGCTTCTCTTGTTGTGGAGCATTGGCTCTAGAGTGTGTGGGCTCAGCAGTTGTTGCACATGGGCTCTCTAGTTATGGCACATGGGCTTAGTTGCCTGGTGGCCTGTGGGATCTTAGGTCCCTACCAGGGATTGAACTGCATCCCCTGCATTGGGAGGCAGATTCTTAAGCACTGGACCACCAGGGACATCCCGAATGTAAATGTCTGTTTACAGCAGCCCTCCCAACTTCCTTTTCTTTTCTCTTGTCCTGTGGGGACTTGCATGAGGCTTGCCATGGTTGTAGACGCCAAATTGCAATCCTTTGCTGATCCCAGCTAAACTCATCTTTCTAGACCAATATCTGAGTCTTTTTTTTTTTTTTTTTTCATGTCAGCAAAGGATGCATGGTTATGTATAGGACCTACCCAGATAATCCAGAATAATTCATATCAAGATCCTTCAACTAATCCCACACCCAAAGTCTACTTTCCAACATTTTAATCTAATTAAAACTTTTAAAATTGAAACATAGTTGACTTACAGTACTATATTAGTTTCAGATGTAAAGCATAGTCATTTGATATTTTTGATAAATTACATACCATATAAAAATTACTTTAAAATATTGATCATATTTCCTTTGGTGTGCATTACAAACTTGCAGTTTGTTTATTTTATACCTGAGAGTGTGTGCCTCTGGATTCCTCTCACCTAGTTCACGCCTACACTCCTCTCCCGTCAGTGACCACTAGTTGTTTCATTATGTCTGTGAGTCTGTTTCTGTTTTGTTTGTTTGTTTGTTTCAGATTCCACATATGTGTATTAAAACATACAGTTTACTTGTCTCACTCTGACTTATTTCAATAAGTATAATTCCCTCTGGGTCTATCCATGTTGGCCCAAATGGCAAGATTTTACTTTTTTATGGTAATATTTCACTATTTATATCTATATTGATCTATCATTTAGATCTTTTTTATCCATTCATCTATGATACGAATGAACACTGAGATGTCTTCAAGATCTTGATTATTGTAAATAATGTTTCTGTGAGCATTGGGGTGCCTATATATTTTTGAACTAGGTCTTTTGTTCTCTTTGGATAAATACCCGGGAGTGGAAGTTCTGGATCGTGTAGTAGTTCTATTTTTAATTTTTGTAAAAAAATTGTCAGTCAGTTTGCTGTTATCTTTCCCACCACAGCCATCAAAACCAGATAGGATCCCAGTGGCTATCTCTCCCCACCCCCTACAAAGGTGCTGCCTCCTTTCTGAGCACCTGAGGAAGGATAAGACTCCAGGTCACAGGCATCATTCCACATTTAATCTGGGGAGGGCAGAGCGGGAGAATCTCCATACTGCTTTCCACAGAGGCTGCACCAGCTTATATTACTACCAGCAGTGCACAAAGATTCCCTGTTCTCCACATCCTCACCAACCCTTGTTATTTCTTGCCTTTTTGATGACAGCCTTAGTAAGGTGATTTGCTCATTTGTTGTTCTGATTTGCACTTTACTGATGACTAAAGATATTGAGCATCTTTTCATGTGCCTGTTGGCCATCTGTATACATTTTTTGGTAAAATGCCTATACAGGTCCTCTGCCTAATTTAAAATAAGATTATGTATTTGATATTAAATGAACAAGTTCTTTATATATTTTGGATATTAAATCCTTGTTGACATGTTGTTTGCAAATATCTTTTCCCTTTCAGATTTCCTTTTCTTTGTGTTAATGGTTTTCTTCTCTGTGCAAGAGTTTAGTTTGATTAGAAAAAAAATATTATAAAGATGAATGTCACAAAGCATACTGTCTATTTTCTTTTAGGAATTTTATGATTTCAGCTCTTACATTTTAGTCTTTAAAACCTTTTGAGTTATTTTTATTCATGCTGTGAGAAAAAATTCTAGTTTCATTCTTTTACATGTAGCTGTTCAGTTTGTTCAAAATCTACTTATTGAAGAATCTGTCTTTGCCCCCACTGTACATTCTTGCCTCTTTTGTCATACACTGATTGATCATAGGTGCATGAGTTTATTTTGGTTCTATTTTGTTCCCTTTATCTATGTCTGTTTTTGTGTCAGTACCATGCAATTTTGGATTACTATGACTGTGTAGTGTATTTTCATATCAGAGAGTGTAGTATTTTCAACTTCGCTTTTTTTTCCTCAAAATTGCTTTGGCTGTTGAGGTCTTCTATGGTTCCATACAAATTTTAGGATTATTTTTTCTAGTTCTATGAAAAATGCCATGGGTAATTTGATGAGGATTGCCTTGAATCTGTAAATTGCTTTGGGTGTATGGATATTTTAGCAATATTAACTCTTCCAGTCCATGAACACGAGATATCTTTCTATTTATTTGTATTGTCTTAAATCATTTTTATCAATTCTTATAGTTCTCAAAGTACAAGCCTTTCAATTCCTTTGTTGAAATTATTGCTAATTATTTTATTCTCTTAGATTCAATTGTAAATTGGATGTTTTCTTAAATTCTTTTTCTTATAATTCATTATTAATATATAGAAATGCAAAAGATTTCTATATATTAATTTCATACTCTGCAACTTTACTGAACTTTACTTTCATTTATGTATCCTAATAGCTTTTTGATGGTACCTTACAATTTTCTATACACAACATCATGTCATTTGCAAATAGTGGCAGTTTCTTTCTTCAAATTTGGATGCCTTTTCTTTCTTTTTCATAACTGATTGCTATGGCTGAGACTTCCAGTACTCTGTTAAATAGATGTGGTGAGATTTGCAGACTTGTTTTGTTTAAGGTCTTAGAGAAAAAGCTTTTATTTTTTAAAACAGTTGATTGTGATATTAGCTGTTAGTTTGTCATAAATAACCTTCATTATTTTGAAGTACATTTTACACATATCAAGTTTATTGAGAGGTTTTATCATGAGTGGATATTGAATTTTGTCAAATGCTTTTTCTGCATCTCCTGAAGTAATTATGTGGTTTTTATCTTTCATTCTGTTGTTGCGGTGTATCACATTGATTGATCTGAGGGTACTAAATTATCCTTGCATACCTGGAATAAGTCTGAGATGATCATGATGTATGATTACAAAGGGTCTTTTTAGAATAGTTCTAGTTCACTTGCTTATTGTTTAATTCTGTTGAGGTCTTAAATATTTCTGTAGAGTTGCTGTCTCAATAATAGATTCAATAAATAATGCAAAAACAAAAACAAGCTAAACTCATGTCATCAGTGTGCAAATAAAAAATAAAAAGACAACAGTATTGTGTATTAAGCAGTATTAATTTAGAATCTATTTAAAGACATGATCTCTTCAGTATAAAGGGCTCTTCTTGATTTGATGTTGCCATTACGGGAAGAAAGACAGCTCCTTACACTGACTCAGTCTGAGGGTCAATATTTCAACAAGGCAAAATCTCCTTCTGTCTCAAGAAATCACTGGTTCAAGATGAAGACTTGCTTACGTATTTCAGTGCTCTGATTGATGTTCATAGGTGATGAACATGAATTTTTAAGAAGCTATATACATTTTTTCTGGGTAACTTCTTTCTATGGCCACAAAGGGGCAATGTTGCTTCAGAGATTACTGTAATGCTTGTCCCACAAACACATATTCTTCAAGTAGCCATAAAGGATCCCTTAAAAATCTACTAAATTATTATCTCCTATTATGGTTCCGTTTACATCTTTGAATCATGTATGAATGAATGTATGTTTCTATCTGTTCATCCCTCTACCTAGGTAGTATCTATATATATTGTAGTCTAATAGTTTGAAAATACAGGTTTGAAAATCAAAATTTCTCTTAATGACACATGTTGTTCTCAAGGATATGGCCACATTTAGCTTCTCTAATATAAATATATACCACACTTAGTTAATGTGTGCCTAGAGTTCAAGTCCTCCATCTTTATGGGAAATGTAGTAGTGGTGTAAGTTCCAGTTCAAGTATTGCCTCCATTAAAACTGTTATCTGGCTGAGTTGAGAAGCAGAGTTTATTACTGTTTTCTTTGTCATATCTTAGAGATACACATTTCTCCTTAGTAGCTTTTATCTGATTGTACTTGAGTATTGGGCCTCAGTTGACTGAAGATGGGAACTCTTTCCTTCTTGAGATCCAAGTATTGAATATTAAGTAGTCACTTAGCTGCTGCTGCTGCTAAGTCACTTCAGTCGTGTCTGACTCTTTGTGACCCCATGGACAGCAGCCTCCAGGCTCCTCCGCCCATGGGATTTTCCAGGCAAGAGTACTGAAGCGGGGTGCCATTGCCTTCTCCGAGTCACTTAGCAGCACTCATTAAATATATATTGAGATGCATTCATGAATGGATAAATGAAAAAGAAAACGTATCAGAAGTCTAACAAACAACAAAAGTTCCCCTTAGAATGATGGAGTAGATGGGATTAGACTGAGGAATGAGAACTTTTATTATTTCTCCTGTTGGACTGTAATGATGTTTTCTTTGATTGAATTTGAGATGACATCAAATACAGAGACAAAATTCTGGGCTTCAAAAACATGTGCTCCTTATTTATTTTAACTTTCCGAATAGATGGGGAAACAGTGGAAACAGTGGCAGACTTTATTTTGGGGGGCTCCAAAATCACTGCAGATGGTGACTGCAGCCATGAAATTAAAAGATGTTTACTTCTTGGAAGAAAAGATATGACCAACCTAGACAGAATTTTAAAAATCAGAGACATTACTTTGCCAACAAAGGTCTGTCTAGCCAAGGCTATGGTTTTCCTAGTAGTTATGTATGGATGTAAGAGTTGGACTATAAAGAAAGCTGAGCGCCCAAGAATTGGTGCTTTTGAACTGTGATGTTGGAGAAGACTCTTGAGAGTCTCTTGGACTTCAAGGAGATCCAAACAGTCCATTCTGAAGGAGATCAGTGCTGAATATTCATTGGAAGGACTGATGTTGACGCTGAAACTCCAATACTTTGGTCACCTGATGCAGAGAACTGACTCATTTGAAAAGACCTTGATGCTGGGAAAGATTGAAGGCAGGAGGAGAAGGAGACAACAGAGGATGAGGTGGTTGGATGATATCACTGACTCAATGGACATGAGTTTGAGTGAACTCCAAAAGTTAGTGATGGACAGGGAGGCCTGGTGTGCTGCAGTCCATGGGATCGCAATGAGTTGGACATGACTGAGTGACTGAACTGCTATCTTCAATAGACTTTAATTTGTATTTGTAATTAAAAAAAGAAAAATGCTTATCTTGTGATTTAATGGGAGTCCCTCCCTTCTCCATTGTAAAATAATGTAAATCCTGTTAAGATATCAAGTTTTCCTGCTACATGATTTTTAACCTTCTTGGAAATGTGAAGGAAAAGAAGATGAGGAATAGAGGAGAGAAATTCTAAACTAATCATATTCCATATGTAAGGAGGGGATTTCTGCTTTTCAATGAAAATAATTTGAGCAAGTCTAAGATAGAGAAAATTGAGAAATGCTTGCTTTGAAAAAAACAGCTTTAGTGGAAAGTACTTGTGAGAAGGTGGGGCCTCTTGAAAGACTTAAAGCTCATGTGAACCTTATGCCAGAGTTCTAGCTGGCTGAGGAGACCAGAAGAAGAACCTGAGCTGTCATTGAACTTTGGTGCCAGGAACAATGGACAAGATATTGGAAGCATCATTCTTAATTCTGTGTCTTCAAGTAGACTGTGAGTTATGATGGAGAAACCCTAGGATATCTCATAATTTGGGGGAATGAGAAAATTGGAGTATGGCCAAATTCATGCAGATACAAACTTTAAGAAGGAAATATCAGTTTGTGAACCTAATGACTTTTTATCTCTTTAAGCAGGGATGAGTGGACAACAGAAGGAAAAAAGTGACCAAGAGCAGGTGAAACAGAGCCCTCAACCTTTGACAGTCCAGGAAGGAGAGATTTCCATTCTGAACTGTAGTTATGAGAAGAGTGCATTTGACTACTTCCCATGGTACCGGCAATATCCTGGTAAAGGCCCTGCATTCTTGATAGCCATACGTTCAGTTGTGAATGAAACGAAGGTTGGAAGACTCACAGTTTCCCTCACTAAGAGTGCCAAACAGCTCTCATTGCACATCACAGCTTCCCAGCCTGGAGACTCAGCCACCTACTTCTGTGCAGCAAGTGCACAGTGCTCCCCAGGCACCTGCAGCCTGTACCCAAACCTGCAGCCAAGGCTCCAGACACTTCCTGAAGTGCAGATGAACTATACAACAGACACACACTGTTTGTGCATAAAAAGTCTTAATATAAGAAAATTGAAATTATACAGAATTTATTCTTTCACTAAAATAGAGTTGATATAGAAAATCAGTTGTGAAAATATATCTCTAAAAACTCCCAAACATTTGGAATTTCAGCACTAAATTTAAAACAACTCATATGTATGTTTAAGAAGCAATTACAATGACTATTAAAAAGTATTTGAAAAAAAATATATAGAGAACACAAACATATACATATGTATGAGGCACAGCTAAAATAATACATAGAAGGAAATTTATCTTTTTAAAGTACTTTGTAAAGTGCTGCACTCAATATGCCAGCAAATTTTGGAAAACTCAGCAGTGGCCACAGGACAGGAAAATGTCCGTTTTCATTTCAATCCCCCAAAAAAGGCAATGCCGAAGAATGCTCAAACTACCGCACAATGGCACTCATCTCACATGCTAGTAAAGTAATGCTTAAAATTCTCCAAGCCAGGCTTTAGCAATACATGAAACGTGAACTTCCAGATGTTCAAGCTGGTTTTAGAAAAGGCAGAGGAACCAGAGATCAAATTGCCAACATTCGCTGGATCATGGAAAAAGCAAAAGAGTTCCAGAAAAGCATCTATTTCGGCTTCATTGACTATGCCAAAGCCTTTGACTGTGTGGATCACAAGAAACTGGAAAATTCTGAAAGAGATAGGAATATCAGACCACCTGACCTGCCTCTTGAGAAACCTGTATGCAGGTCAGGAAGCAACAGTTAGAACTGGACATGGAACAACAGACTGGTTCCAAAGAGGAAAAGGAGTACGTCAAGGCTGTATACTGTTACCCTGCTTATTTAACTTATATGCAGAGTACATCATGAGAAATGCTGGGCTGGAAGAAGCACAAACTGGAATCAAGATTGCCGGAAGAAACATCAATAACCTCAGATATGCAGATGACACCACCCTTATGGCATAAAATGAAGAAGAACTAAAAAGCCTCTTGATGAAAGTGAAAGAGGAGAGTAAAAAGTTGGCTTAAAGCTCAACATTTAGAAAACGAAGATCATGGCATCCAGTCCCATCATTTCATAGCAAATAGATGGGGAAACAGTGAAAACAGTGCTGACTTTATTTTTCGGGGCTCCAAAATCACTGCAGATGGTGATTGTAGCTATGAAATTAAAAGACGCTTTCTCCTTGGAAGGAAAGTTATGACCAACCTAGACAGCATGTTGAAAAGCAGAGACATTAATTTGCCAAAAAAGGTCCATCTAGTCAAGACTATGGTTTTTCCAGTGGTCGTGTGTGGATGTGAGAGTTGGACTACAAAGAAAGCTGAGCACTGAAGAACTGATGCTTTTGAACTGTGGTGTTGGAGAAGACTCTTGAGAGTCCCTTGGACTGTGAGGAGGTCCAACCAGTCTATCCTAAAGGAGATCAGTCCTGGGTGTTCATTGGAAGGACTGAGGTTGAAGCTGAAACTCCAGTACTTTGGCCACCTGATGCAAAGAGCTAACCCATTTCGGGAGCTGGGAAGGATTGAAGGCGGGAGAAGGGGACAACAGAGGATGAGATGGTTGGATGGCATCACCAACTCGTTGGACATGGATTTGGGTGGACTCCAGGAGTTGGTGATGGACAGGGAGGCCTGGAGTGCTGCGGTTCATGGGGTCGCAAGGAGTCGGACACGACTGAGCGACTATACTGAACTGAACTGATTACCAAAGAAAAAAGGTTGAAAAGAATTATCTAACCTTTCAAATAAAGAAGATAGAAAAAGAACAAATAAAACCCAATGTAATCTAAAAGAAGGATAAAATTAAAAATTCAGATTGGTGAACTCTAAAGCAAACAATAGAAATAACCGTTGCTGCTACTGCTGCTGCTAAGTCATTTCAGTTGTGTCCGACTCTGTGCGACCCCATAGACGGCAGCCCGCCAGGCTCCCCCGTCCCTGGGATTCTCCAGGCAAGAACACTAGAGTGTGTTGCCATTTCCTTCTCCAATGCATGAGAGTGAAAAGTGAAAATGAAGTCGTTCAGTCATGTCTGACTCTTCGCGATCCCAGGGACTGCAGCCCACCAGACTCCTCCATCCATAGGATTCTCCAAGCAAGAGTACTGGAGTGGGGTGCCATTGCCTTCTCCAGAAGTAACCATTAAATATAGTTAATTTTCTTAATATGATTAATAACATTGATCTATTCCTAGCTTGAATCATCAAGGGAATAATCAATATAATAAAATAAAACATGAATTATACACATGAGAAAATCATATGCAGATTCTGCAGTGTGAAAATGGTAATAAAGCAATATTATTAATAAATTTATGCCGCTGGGTACACTATAGAAGTAGACTCACAAAGGGAGAAAACTGATAACTAAAACTGATCTGTTTCTAGGTAGAAGTATCAAGAGAAAAAAAAGCAAAAGCGTAAATTATGAATATAAGGAATGAAAAAGTAAACCATGCTACAGATGCTAAAAGGATAATTAAAAAATCATTGGCAAGTTCATGTCACTGAGTAAGAGTATAGAAGTCAACCTACACAAGTGGGGAAAATTGATTTTTTTGATAAAGGTGCAAAGACAATTGAACAGAACACAATTTTATCAGGAAATGATACTGGGACAATTGGATATTTATACGCAAATAATTGGAACTTGGCCTAAATCTCACACCTTATACAGAACATTGAATTCAGTCTCAAAATGGATCATACATTCAAATGTAGAACTATAAATATTTTAGAAGAAACCATAAGAGAAAATCTTTATAAAGTAGGGTTAGGCAAAGAGATTTTTGACATGACACCAAAAGTACAATCCATAAAAAAACTTAGATTTCATTAAAATGAAAAATGATTGTTCTGTGAAAGTTACTATTAAGAGAATGAAAAAGACAAACCACTGAATGGCAGGAAATGTTTGCAGACTATATTTCCATCAAAAGAGTGGTATTCAGAATACAATGGACTCCAAAACTCAGCAGGAAGAAAACAAACAATCCAGTTGCAAAATGAACAAAAGACTAACACAACACAGGCACTTTACCAAAGAGGATATGTAGTAGGAATAAAAGCATATAAGTTAGTATATGAAGAAATGTTCAACATCAATAGCAGTTAGGGAATGTAAATTAGAGACACAAAGAAATAGCACTCCACAACTGTCATAAAGGCTAAAACTAAAAGTACTGACAATAGCAAGTTCTGGCAAGGATGCAGAGAAATTGGATCACTCATGCATTGCTGGTGGGTCAATGGTACAGTCATTCTAGAAGATGGTACATCAGTTTCACATAAACTTAAATATCCACTTTCCTTACAACTCAGCAATCACACTTGTGCTACTAATGCTTGAGAAATAAAAAACCTATGTTCATACAAAAATCTGTAGATGAGTACTCATGGTAGCTCTATTTGTGATGGCCCCAAACTGGAAACATCTTCATTGGGTAAACTGATGAATAAATAGACATATTATTTATAGATCTTCCTCAACTTATGATGGAGTTACGTTCTAATAAACCATTGTAAGTTGAAAATATTGTATTAAGGAGAAAAAAGTATTTACTACATCTAACCCTCCGAACATCTTATTTTAGCTTTATTATGCGCAACAGCTCATGCGAAGAGTTAACTCATTGGAGAAGACTCTGATGGTGGGAGGGATTGAGGGCAAGAGGAGAAGGGGACGACAGAGGATGAGATGGGTGGATGGCATCACTGACTTGATGGATGTGAGTCTGAGTGACCTCCGGGAGTTGGTGATGGACAGGGAGGCCTGGTGTGCTGTGATTCATGGGGTCACAAAGAGTCGGACACGACTGGCGACTGATCGATCTGATCTGATCTGATGCTCAACGGTTAATATTAATTTACAGTTGGGAAAAATCATTTAACACAAAGTTTATTTTATAGTAAAGTATAGAAAAATCTCATGTACTTTATTGACTGCTGAGCTGAGAGTGAAAAACAGAAAGGCTGTATGGGTATAGAAAGGTTGTTTATCTCCTGATTCTGGGGCTGACTAGAAGCTCAGCTCACTCCCAGCATCACTTGAGAATATCATGCTACTAGTGGCTCAGACGGTAAAGCGTCTGCCTACAATGCGGGAGACCCAGGTTCCATTCCTGGGTTGGGAAGATCCTCTGGCGAAGGAAATGGCAACCCACTGCAGTATTCTTGTCTGGAAAATCCCATGGACGGAGGAGCCTAGTTGGCTACTGTCTATGGGGTCGCAAAGAGTCGGACACGACTGAGCGTCTTCACTATCACTAGCCCAGGAAAATATCAAAATTCAAAGTATGCTCTCAACCGAATGCATATGCCTTTCTCACCACCATACAGTCAGTAAGTGCAAGACAAACCATCCTTAGCTGAGAAAAGTCTGTAGTTATTAAAAGGAACAGACTACTGAGACATGAAATAAGCTAGACTGATCTCAAGAATGGCATGCTGAGTGGAAAAAAGTCTATCTCAGAAGGCTACTTGATGTATAACACATTGGATAGTATGGTTATGATCCATAATGATCCCATACATATGGTATGATTCTACTTACATGGCATTCTTAAAAGTAAAAATATAGAAATGAAAAGGAGATCAGTGGTTGCCAGGGGTGATCAGGGATTTGCAGGGGTGACAATGTGTGCAAAGGGACATGTTTTAGAGTGATGGAAGTTCTGTATTGTGATTTCTGTGACAGTTACAAGAACCCACACATGTGATAAAATTTCATAGAGTTATGCATCAAAAAAGTGCCTATAAAATCAGAGTAAGTTCTGTGTTTTGATAAAAATTTATCAATATCAATTTCTTTATATTTATATCTGTAATTATTATGTTAATATATTTATTTCATTTTATCATGCTACTCCCTAGGCTCCTGTGGGCATCCATGGTCTCTTCTACTTAGTTATAAATAATTGCAAACCAGGGTATCAGCTGCCTGTCAGCACTTCGAAGTGAAATGAGACAGAGGAGTAGACACCTCAACTAAATATGCACTTTTATTCCTGCATCACTAGTTATCTTGTCCTAAAATTAAAGGACTGGCACTGTTTTAGAAAACTTGTCTGTACTTTACTTTCTACTTGTCTATTTGCCTTTAACTATTTTATGTTAATTCTTCCATTAAAACAAAGAAACCAGATGGAAGATTGACAGTTACATTCTACATGATCTTGTAACAGTATAAGAACTTCAGTCACCAGCTTCTGTGGTATTGACAGGTCCTAAGTGTCTGCAGCCTATAGATACCAAGTTTGGCAGGAGTGCATTATAGCACTGTGTCACAGAAAGATCTGGCATGCTTCTACTGACTTTATTTTACAAAGAGAAAAATAATGAGCCACTAACAAGGAAAGTTATGACCAACCTAGATAGCATATTCAAAAGCAGAGACATTACTTTGCCAACAAAGATTCGCCTAGTCAAGGCTATGGTCTTTCCTGTGGTCATGTATGGATGTGAGAGCTGGACTGTGAAGAAGGCTGAGCGCCGAAGAATTGATGCTTTTGAACTGTGGTGTTGGAGAAGACTCTTGAGAGTCCCTTGGACTGCAAGGAGATCCAACTAGTCCTTTCTGAAGGAGATCAGCCCTGGGATTTCTTTGGAAGGAATGATGCTAAAGCTGAAACTGCAGTATTTTGGCCACCTCATGCGAAGAGTTGACTCATTGGAGAAGACTCTGATGCTGGGAGGGATTGAGGGCAGGAGGAGAAGGGGACGACAGAGGATGAGATGGCTGGATGGCATCACTGACTTGATGGATGTGAGTCTGAGTGACCTCTGGATGTTGGTGATGGACAGGGAGGCCTGGCGTGCTGCAGTTCATGGGGTCACAAAGAGTCGGACACGACTGAGCGACTGATCTGATCTGATCTGAACAAGTGAGACTGAACTCTTTGGGCCAATGACATAGAAAATGTGACATGAGGACAACTCTAGGACACATGATCTAAGAAGTATGATTCTAGTTTGGGAGGCAGCAGGTCTGAATACCCTGATCCTTCTCAAAGTCTAATAAGTAAGACTCAATGTCAGCCTTACAGCAGGAAGACCCTGCAAAGTACTTTTGTGCAGTCTGGGAACTCACAGTGCTTGAAGTAATGGGAAAGGCTGTACAAAAAATATTTTATTCCTGTTATAATTTCATAAAAACATAGATAACAGAGTAGATTCTGAAAGTCAGAAGGACTGATGTGTTATTGTTTGATCTTAAAGTAATGTATGTACAAGAAAACCTAACTAGAGCCCTAGAACCCAGTAAACAAGAGATATATTAACTATTTGGATAAGACTGCCTTTCATTAAGAAAGCTGAAGGTATATGAGCTTCTTAAAAGAGTCATTAGACTCTGGATGGAGGAAAGTAGGCATAGGCTAAATGATGACTGTAAATAGATTATGAGGGTTCATGGCATATACTAAATTATGTTTCAAATGGGCTGGTAAAGTTATTGGGCTGAATAATTACCAATGTATGTCAACTTGTTTATTCTTCAGTTCTCCTCAACTCAAACCTTTCATGAGGATTGCTTTTTTCAGATACCTTTCAGATATGCATAGGTCATTAGTGACCAGGTAATTCATGACCAGAGAAAGGCAAGTAGACAAAATAAAGGTTTGTGGTGAGTCAGACTTTTTCTCATCTGTGCACAGACCACGTGGTCTATAAACATGAGAAGTCCTACTTCCTGTTGGGGAGAGTCACACAGGTCCTGGATACTATGTATTTGGGCTGCCAGGCATTCAAAGACATTGAACTCTCAGCTTGAGGCAGAACTGAGCACATTTGTGCAGGGGAATCCACGCCTCATGCCGCTCTCCACTCTGCTCTGGGTGTTCCTGGCCTTCACCTTCTCTGGTAGGGATGCTTCCAAGCCTGGGTGTGAGTGTCTGAGGTGAAAGAACTGTACACAGGCATGTGGTGCTTCACAGGGACTTGGGGAGGAAAGGAGGGTTGGGGAAAAGCATATTTATTATGATTTCAATTTGGGGTTTCTTTGGGTCCCAAATTAGCTTAATTCCTACATTATTTTGTTCACTACTTCAGCTCGGTTTTCTGATTTTTTTCCACAGGATCTGGTGTGGCCCAGAAAGTTATTCAAGACCAGCCATACATAACCAGTCAAATAGGGCAATCTGTCATTCTGAACTGTCGGTATGAAGTAAGTTGGAGTGGGTACAGGCACTACCTTTTTTGGTACAAGCAGCTTCCCAGTGGAGAGATGACTTTCCTTATTCGTCAGGAATCATCTGGCCCGAATGCAAGGAATGGCCGCTACTCTATAAACTTTCAGAAAGCACAGAACTCCATCAGCCTCACCATTTTGGCCTTACAGCTGGAAGACTCTGCAAAGTACTTTTGTGCAGTCTGGGAACTCACTGTGCTTGAAGTAATGGGAAAAGCTGTACAAAAACCCCAGAGTGTAATAAGAGAGAGCCCTCCTGCTGCAGGACCCCAGCTGAAATGCACACCTGCAGACCTCAGATGAGAAATGGTAGTCCTGTGGTTGCTTCATATGTGGTCTGGATCAGAGGATTTAATTCTAAACAAAAACTCCTTCCATGTCATTTGGAAACAGATGTCCAGAGTAACTTTCTACTAATACATTCTCGGTCTTGAATTTTTGACTTTCAAACAATCATATGGAACATGTGTTGTCTAAAGTTGAATACATACCCCATAATATATCAAAGTGGCAGCTTCACCTAAAGATCCTCACATGACAAACATGGGTCTAGTTATAGTTTTCTGGAATCATCATGAAAATCATTTCCTTAGTCCTTTCCTCTTAGACTTTGTGTCACTGAAGTTACAGTCAGAAAAGCAGAACCACTAATGGTGTTGAATAGATCAATTATCGAGATCAGAACTCAGGCAATTGCTAGAGCTGGAGGAATCTATACAAAGCTGTTATCTTTGTGTCTGGTGTTGAGACTGAATTCACTGGTAGCCAGCAAGAGTAACATTTGAGGGAAAGTTGGTGTAGACAAAAGCATGGACGAACTGTGACTCATAAGGACATACTAGAACCATGAGGATAATAGGACCTGCATAACACACTGAAACTTATCTCTGACCTCCTTTAGTGTCTCACAAGAACGAGTGACCTTGAGGAGAAGAGTGTCACCTGCTGTTACATGCATACTTGGCCCAGGACGAAGAGAAGATTTGGAGATCTGGTGGAAAGTGAAAGAGTTGTGTGTCATCAATAAGATGATGTAGTTGATGAGCAGCAACATGTGTGAGTTGCCACAGTGCCTAGAGCCCTGCACCAACCAGAAGAATATAAAAATATGGCTACTTCATGACAAGTACCTTCCAAATAGATTTCTAGATAGTTAGGTTGGGGAAGTACAAAGTTACTGCAATAGCTTAACTATTTAATTGATTTGTTAACTAGGCATCCATCACTACCACTTTTAACAATACAACTTTGTCATAAAGTCAACAGGAAAACTATTCCTCCTGCTGGTATGATGCAATAATTCCTCATTCAACCAGTATAAGTTAATTCCCTTCTGCAAAATTATACCAAGTTCATTTATCCATTTTTTTGGGTGATGTTCTTTCCTCTTCTAGCTGAATCACACTCTTGCATTGAATCCTGTATCTTAATAAATGAGATACAATGAGATATAATATTAACTTATATTAGCACATTGTATTGGAGAAGGCAATGACACCCCAACTCCAGTACTCTTGCCTAGACAATCCATGGAGGAGCCTGGTAGGCTGCAGTCCATGGGGTCCCTAAGAGTTGGACATGACTGAGCAACTTCACTTTCACTTTTCACTTTCATGCATTGAAGAAGGACATGGAAACCCACTCAGTGTTCTTGCCCAGAGAATCCCAGGGACGGGGGAGCCCGGTGGGCTGCCGTCTCTGGGGTTGCACAGAGTCGGACACGACTGAAGCGACTTAGCAGCAGCAGCAGCAGTACATTTTATGTTACTACGGGCAAGCAAATGAGACAGAGGATTTAAAATAATTAATGTATATGTGATATATTCATATCAAAATGAAATAACATTAATAACATTTTTTTTTGTTACTGCAAATGACCACATAATTGTAGCTGGTATTTATAACTACTTCCTTTATCCATTCCATAACCTATTTGCTTATATATAGGAAGCACCTCCACTCACTGGTGTATTGAATTCCTCTAAAACAAGCACCTTATTCAGGAGCACTGTTATGTGAAATGCCATAAAGATGAATAAGGAATTCTACAAGAGGGCCATCGTGGTTTTGGCAGAAGTTTGTAAGGCATTGAAGAAGAATCCCAGGGTCTATTTAAGTGGAAATAATCTTGCCAATACCCATGGAAGATTGATATATTGTATTCTCGGAAACATCGTTTGAATGAGACCTGTTTTCTTGTCAGAAGCAATGCTGCTGCTGCTAAGTCGCTTCAGTTGTGTCCGACTCTGTGCGACCCCAGAGATGGCAGTCCACCAGGCTCCCCTGTCCCTGGGATTCTCCAGGCAGGAACACTGGAGTGGATTGCCATTTCCTTCTCCATTGCATGAAAGTGAAAAGTGAAAGTGAAGTCGCCCAGTCGTGTCTCACTCCTGGCGACCCCATGGACTGCAGCCTACAAGGCTCCTCTGTCCGTGGGATTTTCCAAGCAGGAGTACTGGAGTGGGCTGCCATTGCCTTATATCAGATCAGATCAGATCAGTCACTCAGTCGTGTCCGACTCTTTGCGACCCCATGAACTGCAGCACGCCAGGCCTCCCTATCCATCACCAGCTCTCGGAGGTCACTCAGACTCACATTCATCGAGTCAGTGATGCCATCCAGCCATCTCATCCTCTGTCGTCCCCTTCTCCTCCTGCCCTCAATCCCTCCCAGCATCAGAGTCTTCTCCAATGAATCAACTCTTCGCATGAGGTGGCCAAAATACTGGAGTTTCAGCTTTAGCATCATTCCTTCCAAAGAAATCCCAGGGCTGATCTCCTTCAGAGTGGACTGGTTGGATCTCCTTGCAGTCCAAGGGACTCTCAAGAGTCTTCTCCAACCCCACAGCTCAAAAGCATCAATTCTTCGGCGTTCAGCCTTCCTCACAGTCCAGCTCTCACATCCATACATGACCACAGGAAAGACCATGGCCTTGACTAGGCGAACCTTTGTTGGCAAAGTGATGTCTCTGCTTTTGAATATGCTATCTAGGTTGGTCATAAGTTTCCTTCCAAGGAGTAAGCGTCTTTTAATTTCATGGCTGCAGTCACCATCTGCAGTGATTTTGGAGCCCAGAAAAATAAAGTCTGACACTGTTTCCACTGTTTCTCCATCTATTTCCCATGCAGTCACCGAAAGAAAGCAGTTCTACAGTTCTTAAAGAAAACAAACAAAACTTTCAAGCTAGCTTCTTCTGAACATGAAAGTGTAGTTTTAAGTAGTTTTTATTAAAAAAATAACGGCCAAGAGGGTAGAAAGTCAATTCCAGAGTGGTAGACCATATTTGCAAAGGATATTTCTAAAAAAGAACTCAAGTGCCGGATATACGAAAAGCTCATAAATAAAAAAGAAAAGAAAAGAAAATAGTTGAACAGAATGGAAAAATCTTGGAGATCTAACTTAGAAATATTATATCCAATAGCCAGTAAACATAGAAAAATGACCTTGATTTTATTATTCATTAGGGAAATCAAAATAATACCTACCTCCTCTGGGTGTTCCTTTCGTGTCTTTTCTGCACCCTGAGAGTATCAATGCATCAGTGTAGCTAGTAGATGTAACCCTAGAGAAGAGTAACGAGTCTCCAGGAAAATAAGTGATTAAGTATCTTTCTAGAAACTCCCATCACTGACCTCACACGGAGGGACAAAAAAAGGAGTAGAAGGTTACAGACCTGGACATTGAAGGAAAGGTAGGTTTTATTAGAAAAAAGAAAGTTGATATTTATTGTGCTTCCTATATTTCAGGCAATCCACTCTGATGCTGGGAAAGATTGAAGGCAAGAGGAGAAGTGGACGATAGAGGATGAAATGGCTGGATGGCATTGCTGACTCGATGGACATGAGTTTGAGTGGACTCTGGGAGTTGGTGATGGACAGGGAGGCCTGGCGTGCTGCAATTCATAGGGTAGCAAAGAGTCAGACACGACTGAGCCACTGAACTGAACTGAACTGAGGATGCATTTCAGATTCATTATCTAATTTAAATATCAAAACTATGATTTTATTTTTCCCAATTTTTTAATCTGTGAGAAATGAGACATAACTTTTCTAACTGTGATAAGCATCTCTAATTTTTATTGCCAGGCAGAGTGTAACATCTTACAGGTCTCCTAGAGAGAGAGACTTGGACTATGGAGAAGCACTTGACCCCAGGGTGGCTGGATGTCTTAATGGTGACATTACTGGTTAACACTGGAAGTTAAAGGGAACCAGGAAAGAAGATGCCAAACCATAGATACAATTGCCCCAGGATCAGTATATGAGGAAATCATCCACTAACCAGTTAACAGTGCTGAATGCTTTGTTGTTGTTCAGTCGCTCAGTCGTGCCCGACTCTGCGACCCCATGGACTGCAGAATGCCAGGCTTCACTGTCTTTCACTGTTTCCCGATGTTTGGTCAAACTCATGTCCATTGAGTCGGTGATGCCATCCAACCATCTCATCTTCTGTTGTCCTCTTCTCCTCTTGCCTTCAATCTTTCCCAGCATCAGAGTCTTTTCCAATGAGTTGGCTCTTTGCATTAGGTGGCCAAAGTACTGGAGCTTCAGTTTCAGAATCAGTCCTTCCAATGAATATTCAGCTGAATGATTTAGCAAGTTTCTTATGCAGTAGTGTCCTAGGAAGAATATGTGGCTACAGAGAAAGAAGAGATATTATTACTTAAACACTCTAAACATGTTTCTATATCAAGACCTGTGTCCCTTGCCCTCTGTACTGTGACGATATTACCCAAAACACCTACATGGTGTATCTCTGAATTTCCTTTACATCTTTACCTGAATGTCACCCCTTGGTGAATGCTTTATCTAAATGTTTCTATTTTCCCTTCTAGAGAATCAGGTTCCAGCACAGTGGATGCAGCAAGAATGAAAGCTGAAGCAGTGCCACCTGGTGTCCCACTCAAACACTTTGTGGGGCCTACACGAGCCTCCTTGCTCCCCTCAGTGATCGTGGGTAAAATTGTGCAGAAGCCCAGTCACCACAGGAGCTGCCATTGCTGAAGCAATTAGTAAACTTTGCAATGCAGAAATCAGGAGTGAGAGGATTCAGGAGAACTGGCTGCTTTTTAATCTTTTGCCTGCCAGATGTGAACTTGATCGACTTCAAATGACAAATTGAACCTGGAGAGTGATAAGCCACCTTGGATAGAAAGTTTGGAATTGTTGCACAAGGTGGGAATTCTTTCCTCTGGAAAGTGAATTTTGTCTACTGCTCTGTCTTTCTTGCAGTATAGAAATATGATGAGAAGTGGGGGCATGACTCAGTAATGGGAAAAAACCAATCATAGCAAACATGACTTTGTATATTTATTTTATATTATAATATTAGTAATACACCCAATCTCTCAACATAGCATTCTAATGAACAAACTTCCCATTAACAGTAAGAACATGATAGATTAGATACTTATGTGCTGTGTTAGCAGAACACAACAACTTAGGTTATATTTTCAGATCTGCCACTCATTAGTCCAGTGATCTTGGGAAAGTGACTTAATAAATTTTATGCTTCAGAATTCTATTTTACTAGCTGCAGGAATGCCACGGCTGTAGGAAATATACCTAGTTTGTTCTACATATAGATCCTCAAGTGGATCTGAAATTGAAACAGTCTGTTTAATTTTCATAATTAATAGAGATACAGTCATGCCCTTTTAAATAGCCCTATTAGAATAAACATACTGTCTATGGCAGATGGGTACCAGAGTGTAATGAAGCACATACACCTTTAGTAAACATCAAGGTCATGTCAGCTTATCTCTTGTATAGCACCCACATCCACTTCCTCATTTCTAAACTCTTTGCTACTCTTCCAATGCAGCCATTTGGTACATCTTTCTTGTATAACTGCAGCAACATCTTAGGTTTCTTCCTGGCTTTACTCTCAACTCCTTGAATCTAACTTATACATGACCTGGAGTAACAGGCAAATTTGGCCTTGGAGTACAGAATGAAGCAGGGCAAAGGCTAATACAATTCTGCCAAGAGAACGTACTGGTCATAGCAAAAACCCTCTTCCAACAACACAAGAGAAGACTCTACACATGGATATCACCAGCTTGTCGACACCAAAATAAGATTGATTATATTATTTGCAGCTAAAGATGGAGAATCTCTATACAGACAGCAAAAACAAGACCAGGAGATGACTGTGGCTCAGATCATGAACTCCTTATTGCCAAATTCAGGCTGAAATTGAAGAAAGTGGAGAAAACTACTAGACCATTCAGGTATGACCTAAATTGAATACCTTATGACTATACAGTGGAAGTGAGAAAGATTTAAGGGACTAGATCTGATAGACAGAGTGCCTGAGGAACTATGGATGCAGGTTCATGACATTGTACAGGAGACAGGAAGCAAGACCACCCCCAAGAAAAAGAAATGCAAAAAAGCAAAATGGCTGTCTGAGGAGGCATTACAAATAGCTATGAAAAGAAGAGAAGTGAAAAGCAAAGGAGAAAAGGAAAGATATACCCATTTGAATGAAGAGTTCCAAAGAACAGCAAAGAGAGATAAGAAAGCCTTCCTCAGTGATCAATGCAAAGAAATAGAGGAAAACAATAGAATGGGAAAGACTAGAGATGTCGTCAAGAAAATTAGAGATACCAGGGAAATATTTCATGCAAAGATTGGCACAATAAAAGACAGAAATGGTAAGGACTTAACAGAAGCAGAAGATATTAAGAAGTGGTAAGAATACACAGAAGAACTGTACAAAAAAGATCTTCACGATCCAGATGGTGTGATCTCTCATCTAGAGTCAGACATCCTGGAATGTGAAGTCAAGTGGGCCTTAGGAAGCATCACTACGAACAAAGCCAGTGGAGGTGATAGAATTCCAGTTGAGCTATTTCAAATCCTGAAAGATGATCCTGTGAAAGTGCTGCACTCAATATGCCAGCAAATTTGGAAAACTCAGCAGTGGCCACAGAATTGGAAAAGATCAGTTTTCATTCCAATCCCAAAGAAAGGCAATGCCAAAGAATGCTCAAACTACTGCACAAGTGCACTCATCTCATGCGCTAGTAAAGTAATGCTTAAAATTCTCCAAGCAAGGGTTCAGCAATACGTGAACCATGAACTTCCAGATATTCAAGCTGGTTTTAGAAAAAGCAGAGGAATCAGAGATCAAATTGCCAACATCTGCTGGATCATCAAAAAAGCAAGAGAGTTCCAGAAAAACATCTATTTCTGCTTTATTGACTATGCCAAAGCCTTTGACTGTGTGGATCACAATACACTGTGGACAATTCTGAAAAAGATGAGAATACCAGACCACCTGACCTGCCTCTTGAGAAATCTGTATGCAGGTCAGGAAGCAACAGTTAGAACTGGTCATGGAACAACAGACTGGTTCCAAATAGGAAAAGGAGTTCATCAAGGCTGTATTTTGTCACCCTGCTTATTTAACTTATATGCAGAGTACATCATGAGAAACACTGGGCTGGAGCAGCACAAGCTGGAATCAAGATTGCTGGGAGAAATATCAATAACCTCAGATACGCAGATGACACCACCCTTATGGCAGAAAGTGAAGAGGAACTAAAGAGCTTCCCGATGAAAGTGAAAGAGGAGAGTGAAAAAGTTGGCTTAAATTCAATGTTCAGAAAACTAAGATCATGGCATCCAGTCCCATCACTTCATGGGAAATAGATGGGGAAACAGTGGAAACAATGGCGATTTTATTTTTCTGGGCTCCAAAATCACTGCAGATGGTGACTGCAGCCATGAAATTAAAAGGCGCTTACTCCTTGGAAGGAAAGTTATGACCAACCTAGATAGCATATTCAAAAGCAGAGACATTACTTTGCCAACAAAGGTTTGTCTAGTCAAGGTTATGGTTTTTCCAGTGGTCATGTATGGATGTGAGAGTTGGACTGTGAAGAAGGCTGAGCGCTGAAGAATTGATGCTTTTGAACTGTGGTGTTGGAGAAGACTCTTGAGAGTCCCTTGGACTGCAAGGAGATCCAACCAGTCCATTCGAAAGGAGTTCAGTCCTGGGTGTTCAATGGAAGGACTGATGTTAAATCTGAAACTCCAATACTTTGCTCACCTGATAGGAAGAGCTGACTCATTTGAAAAGACCCTGATTCTGGGAAAGATTGAGGGCAGGAGCAGAAGGGGATGACAGAGGATGAGATGGTTGGATGGCATCACCGACTCGATGGACATGGGTTTGGGTGGACTCCAGGGGTTGGTGTCGGACAGGGAGGCCTGGCATGCTGCGATTCATGGTGTCGCAAAGAGTCGACACGACTGAGACTGAACTGAACATGACCATAGAGTTATTATAAAATGTATATATAATTGTATCACTTCCTGATCATCTTTGGGTAATGAGGAACCATTAGAAGATATAAAGATAAAATTCTATATTAAGAAATAAAGACAATGTACAGTTTTCCCCTAAATTACTTCTAGTTTTATCATTCCCCCTTTTCCACCACATACTCCTTAATGTACATCAACCACTTTAAAATTCTAATCAATTATAGACATATTAAACTCTTTCCTAAATCAGAGCCATTGCAGATGGTGTCCTCTTTGGCTAGAATGAATCTTCCATGTAATTGTGAAAATGAACATGTGTATTCATCATTCATGGTCAGTTCAGGCAGCATTATTTTTTCTTATCTAAAATCTCATGAGATAATAATTGTAACAGTTTATTATAAATGTTCTTCTATCTGGTCATCTTTTAAAATTGCTTTGCCAAGAATATTAGAGAATAAAGGCTATCTTATACATGTATTCTGCAGAGTCATTTCCTACTAAGCATGTTGAGATCCCTTTTTGTCCATAGACCAAAGCAAAGGTAGGTCTCTTTCTCTTCATTTAGCAAATTTCTATTTATCACCCCAAGATCCAGAGATAACATACAGTAAATACTGTGTGAGTTGAGAAAGGGCAGCCTTCTCTAGTGGGTGACTATTCTGTCTTGGTTTGCATCCTTCTGTGTAAACTTCAGCAGGGCTCCTGATCTGCATGAAGATCAGGGAACTTTAAAAGCAACCCCAAGTGCTCTCCAGACCCCTTGCTCTTTTAGGATGGGGCAGAAGCCTTCATTAACACAGCATTGCTAGATTTGTCTTCATTTTGGTGTCCAAATTCCACATGCCTGAGAAGAAAAAGTTATCCCAACAGTGTGCATTTCAAAAAACTTTGTTATCTCATGGTATTTTCATTTTCCAGCCATCCTAAACTTGCTTCTCTCTCTCTTTCCATATTATGCAGTAATTCAGATTCAGATTCACTTTTGACTCAAAGAAATGTTGAGATTTCTGTCATTCATATATTTTCATGACAGTCCTTCAAAGACATTAAAAACCCTACAGTGGGATGGAGAGAGGGCTCCCAAATGATATGCTCATATCCTAATCCCAGAAACTGTGAATGTGACTTATTCAGACAAAGAGACTTTGTAAAAGTAAACAAAGTTAAGGATGGAACGATAAGGTCATCCTGGACTATTCAGGTAGGGCCTAAATCCAGTGACAATTTTTCTTTTAAGAAACACACAAGTGAGAAAGCCTTGTGAGGTCTTCTCGATGGAGGAGGCGGTTGGAGGTATACAGTCACAAGTGAAGGAATGCTTGGAGTCACCTAAAGCTAGAAGAGGCACTGAAGAACTCCCTTCTAGAACATTCAAAAGGAGTATGTTTCTGTTGACACCTTGTCTCAAACTTCTGGCCTCCAGATTGGTTTAGTCACTAAAACTCTTGCAGCCCCATAGACTGTAGCCCACCAGGCTCCTCTGGCCATGGGATTTTCCAGGCAAGAATACTGAGTGGCTTGCCATTTCCTTATCCAGGGAATCTTCCCAACCCAGAGATTGAACCCAGACCTCCTGCACTGCAGGCAGATTCTTTACCAACTGAGCTACCAAGGAAGCCCTTCCAGATTGTAAGGGAATCACTTTTTTTTTTTTCTTCAAAGAGCCATCAAATCTGTGATAAATTGTTATGACAGAACTGGAGTTTTAACACAATTTTCCCAAAGCAACATTTCTAAATAGTTACAAGCAACTCCAGATTACAGTAATGGAAGGGTGTTTTTAAACTGATCTTTGAAATACTTTGAGTTCAAGCTCTCACACATGCAGACACATCCATTTATTTGTTATACTACAAATTCTTGAATATCTACTATTTATCAGGTATTCAAGTAGTTTCTGGGAACATGGTGATGTTAATATACAAACACTTGTTAAGTGCATACCACATATCTAGGCCTTTAATTATGACACCAAACAGGCAGAGTTCCTTGTTTTCATAGACCCTACATTGTAGAGAATCACCATTCAGTGGAACTTTATGAGATGGTGGAAACGCCCTATATCTGCACTATTCGATAGCTTCTGGTCAGGTGTGGGTACTTAGCCTCTGTTATATGGCCAATATGATTGAGGAACTAAAATTTTAATATTATTTAAGTTCAGTTAATTTAAATTTAAGTAGTCTTATGTGGCTAGTAGCTGCTATATAGGACAGCTCAGTTCTTTAAGGTGATCCAGTACACACCCTCTAGATCATGAGTCCAGTCCCCTCATTTAACAGATCACACTATGGGCTGGTAAGTGCTGTGATAAGTGACACATTCTGTGGAGCCATACAAATGTATTCTATCTGAGAGTTTTGCTTAAGGCAGTCTTAGAGAAAGTCATATCTGATAGATAAGGCTTCCTGTCAAATTATACTGATTTTTAAAAAATCACTAGTATGTGGTACAATAACACAGTGGGACAATAAATACGAACTCCAAATTGTATAATTAACAATCAGAATAATCTGTATGACAACAGAAAAATAGGTACTTATTATCTTCCATTTCATGATCTTAGGTTGTCTAACAATAAATTATGAGTCTTTTCTATACCTCTTCAACGGTCTGTGATCTAATACATTCTGTTAGTAAGTGCAGAGACACACATGTATGATTCTGATGAAACTGGAAATGCAAAATGAAACATATTATTTCCTCCTGATGCCCTCAGTTCAGTTCAGTTCAGTTTCTCAGTCATGTCCGACTCTTTGTGACCCCATGGACTGCAGCAGGCCAGTCTTCCCTGTCCATCACCGACACCTGGAGCTTCCTCAAACTCATGACAATCGAGTTGGTGATGCCATCCAACCATCTCATCCTCTGTCATCCCCTTCTCTTCCCACCTTCAATCTTTCCCACCATCAAGGTCTTTTCCAATGAGTTAGCTCTTCCCATCAGGTGGCCAAAGTATTGGAGTTTCCCTTCAGTATCAGTCCTTCCAATGAATGTTCAGGACTGATTTCTTTTAGGATTGACTGGTTGGATCTCCTTACAGTCCAAGGGATGCTCAAGACTCTTGTCCAACACCACAGTTCAAAAGCATCAGTTCTTTGGCACTCAGCTTTCTTTATAGTTCAACTCTCACATCCATACAGGATGTATGGAAAAACCATAGCTTTGACTAGATGGACCTTTGTTGGCAAAGTAATGTCTCTGCTTTTTAATACGCTGTCTAGTTTGGTCATAGCTTTGCTTCCAAGGAGCAAAGGTCTTTTAATTTCATGGCTGCAAACACCATCTGCAGTGATTTTGGAGTCCCTTAAAATAAATTCTCTCACTGTTTCCATTGTTTCCCCTGATGCCCTAGTTTTAAATTTTAAAAATCCCATTTTAAAGGCAAATTGTTCCTCCCCAAACAATATTAGTGTGAGCAAACTCTTTCTTTTCAAGCTTTGACAAACATGCTGCTGCTGCTGCTAAGTCGCTTCAGTCGTGTCCGACTCTTTGCGACCCCATAGACAGCAGCCCACCAGGCTCTGCCGTCCCTGGGATTTTCCAGGCAAGAACACTGGAGTGGGTTGCCATTTCCTTCCCAATGCGTGAAAGTGAAAAGTGAAAGGGAAGTCGCTCAGTTGTGTCCGACCCCCAGCAACCCCATGGAGCGCAGCCTTCCAGGCTCCTCCATCCATGGGATTTTCTAGGCAAGAGTATTGGAGTGGCTTGCCATTGACAAACATATATACCACTTAAATTAGGAAGCATTCTGTGAAGAATTGGTTATAAAGTCAGCAATTTTAGATCCAGCCACAGGGGGGCAGCATCAGCAAACCCGCCCTGCTTTTTAAGATATGTGAGTGAAATGAGACTAAGTCTGATTGGCTATCTCAAATGGCAGTCACTCCTTTCTTTTTTCTTTGCAAAAGGCAGTGTAGAACGCAGAAACGTGTGTGGGGCTGGAAAAGCTTGTACAAGGGAAACCCTTTAGGAGCAGGCAGATTCAGCAACTCTTCCTGACGAGGGAGAAGAGGGAAATGCTGCTCATAGCGCCAATGTTCATCTTATGGATGCAAATACCACGTGAGTTTGGGGTTTACCTGATTGCTTCCAGAGAATTCTGCACAGTGAAATATTATTTGCAGGAAACTGTAAGAATGAGATTTTCCGATAGAGAGCAGGATGTTGAGAAAAACTCAGAAACTAAAAAGTGGAAAGATGGAGGGAGCTGGGCAGGGAGACATGGAAAGGAGAAAAATATACAAGAAGAATGAGAGAGACCGTTGGAGCTGAGAGAATAGACATCTGATTCGACTTTCTCTGATACTTCTCACTGTTTTCTCAACAGAAGTGAACGGACAACAGATAAGTCAAATTCCTCAATTCTTGCCTCTTCAAGAAGGAGAGAACTTCACAACGTACTGTAATTCCTCAAGCACTTTTTACAGTTTACAGTGGTATAAGCAGAGCCCTGGGGGAAGTCCTGTCCTCTTGATGATATTAACTAACGGTGGAGAAGTGAAGACGGAGCAGAGACTGACAGGTCGGCTTGGAGAGACCAGAAAGCAGGGCTCCCTGCACCTCGCGGCTGCCCAGCTCTCAGATGTAGGAACCTACTTCTGTGCAGAGGCACAGTGCTCTGGAAGCACCTGCTGTCTGTCCCCAAACCTCACTGTGGGGTCCAGGGGTCGCTCCTCTTCATCTCTCCTCAGGGCAGGGACCAAAGAAAGCTGAAGTCATGATATCTATGAAGAAACTGAATTTTTAATTAAAAAAAAAATCCCTGGACTCAGACAGTATTACTAGATAATTCTACCAATCTTTTGAAGTATTAGCATGAATTATACACTATTTCTTCCAGAAAAAAAAGGAGAAAAGAATTCATCACTCATTTTATGAAGCTAGTGTTACCCTGAAATTAAAATCAGACAAAAATGATAACAGAAAACTGCAGAGAAACGTATTTCATGAATACAGACATAAAGTTTCTTAAAAATATTAGCAAGTAAAATTCATCTATATTAAAAGAGTAACATACCAAGCACAAATGGATTTTTTTCAAGGATGCACATTACTTCAAATTGAAAATCAGTTGATGAAATTCACCATATTAACAGGATAAAATAAGAAAAACTACATCATATTAATCTATGCAGAATAAACTTTTGCCAAAATTCAACAGTCAACTATGGTGAAGACTTTGAGAAACACAGGCATAGTGGGGAAGTTCCTCCATAGCTAGCAGTATGCTTACTAACAAAAGACTGTGTATGTTTCCCTAAGACTGGGAACAAGGCAAGCACATCCACTCTCATCCCTCTCCTTCAGCACAGAGCTAAATGTCAGAGCCAGTGCAATAAAGAAAGCAGATGTAAAGACAGTCTTGGACCAGAAAAGAAGCGAAAATGCCAGGCAATAAGATTATCTATATAGAAAATCTCAAAGAACATACCCCCCAAAACTCTCAGACCTATTGAGTTCAGCAACATCATAGGAAATAAGATAAATGTATTTAATCAATTTTATTTCTACATATTAGTGATGGACATGTTGACCTCAAAATTAAAAGTATAATACCATTTATAATGACTTGATAAAAGACTCTGAGTGGTCTTTTTTGTACAGAATTTTTAAGCTGAAAACTACAAAACACTGATGAAAGAAGTTAAAGAAGACAGATGAAGAGACATCATGCGTTTGCAAACTGGAAGTTTCAAAGCAGTAAACATGACAAGTCTCTCCAAATTTATATATACATATTATAAAGTTCCTGATAAAATCCATCAGGATTTTAAAAAACAAATCAGATCAGATCAGATCAGTTCGTGTCCGACTCCCCGCGACCCCATGAACTGCAGCACGCCAGGCCTCCCTGTCCATCACCAGCTCCCGGAGGTCACTCAGACTTGCATCCATCGAGTCAGTGATGCCATCCAGCCATCTCATCCTCTGTCGTCCCCTTCTCCTCCTGCCTTCAATCTATGAACAGGGAGAGATACTGGAATAATTTTTAAAATCTTGAAGAAATAAGAAGCCAGAACAATCGGTCAATCTGATTTCAGGCTAGAGTCATCGAGGTTATTTGGTACTGTGCAGGGATACACACACAGTTCAGTGGAAATGAACAGAGAAACCATAAATAGACCCATAATCAGATCAGATCAGATCAGTCGCTCAGTCGTGTCCGACTCTTTGCGACCCTGTGAACTGCAGCACGCCAGGCCTCCCTGTCCATCACCAACACCCAGAGGTCACTCAGACTCACATCCATCGAGTCAGTGATGCCATCCAGCCATCTCATCCTCCGTCGTCCCCTTCTCCTCCTGCCCCCAATCCCTCCCAGCATCAGAGTCTTCTCCAATGAGTCAACTCTTCGCATGAGGTGGCCAAAATACTGGAGTTTCAGCTTGAGCATCATTCCTTCCAAAGAAATCCTAGGGCTGATCTCCTTCAGAATGGACTGGTTGGATCTCCTTGCAGTCCAAGGGACTCTCAAGAGTCTTCTCCAACACCACAGTTCAAAAGCATCAATTCTTCGGCGCTCAGCCTTCTTCACAGTCCAGCTCTCACATCCATACATGACCACAGGAAAGACCATGGCCTTGACTATACGAACCTTTGTTGGCAAAGTAATGTCTCTGTTTTGAATATGCTATCTAGGTTGGTCATAACTTTCCTTCCAAGGAGTAAGCGCCTTTTAATTTCATGGCTGCAGTCACTATCTGCAGTGATTTTGGAGCCCAGAAAAATAAAGTCTGACACTGTTTCCACTGTTTCTCCATCTATTTCCCATGTAGTGATGGGACCAGATGCCATGATCTTCGTTTTCTGAATGTTGAGCTTTAAGCCAACCTTTTCACTCTCCACTTTCACTTTCATCAAGAGGCTTTTGAGTTCCTCTTCACTTTCTGCCATAAGGGTGGTATCATCTGCATATCTGAGGTTATTGATATATCTCCCGGCAATCTTGATTCCAGCTGGTGTTTCTTCCAGTCCAGCAAAGACCCATAATAGATCCACACAAATATACCCAACTGACCTTTTCTGGCAAAGTGCCAAATAAGTTTGATAGAAGATGGATAACTCTTTCAACAGATAATGTTGGAGAAAGTTGAAATCCATTGGGAAGAAAAATTAACCTTGATTCAGGTCTCACACTTCATACATACATTCTTTAAAATGGATCACAGATTTAAATGTAACACGTTAAATTATAAAATAAAATTAGGAAATAATATACGACAAAAGTTTGATATGTGTATGGGCCAAGAGCCTTTGGACTTGACAACAAAACAACAGTCTATAAACTTTTTTAAAAATGACAAATTAGACTTCAAAATTAAGATCTTTTGCCCTGCAAAACAACTGTAAGAGCATGAAAAGACAAGCTACCAACTGTGAAACACTATTATTTGGAAACCATATATTCTACAAGAAAGTAATATCTAGAATATATAAATAACTCTCAAAGCTAAAAAGTATTTAAATAAGGAAAACATTTCACTTAGACCATGGGCAAAGAGCTATTTCACTAAAAAAGTATACAGGTAGCAAATAAGCATATAAAAATATATTTAACTTCATGGAGAAGGAAATGGCAACCCACTCCAGTGTTCTTGCCTGGAGAATCCCAGAGACGGGGGAGCCTGGTGGGCTGCTGTCTATGGGGTTGCACAGAGTCGGACACGACTGAAGCGACTTAGCAGCAGCAGCAGCTGTTCTTTCAGAGAAGGCAATGGCACCCCACTCCAATACTCTTGCTTGGAAAATCCCATGGATGGAAGAGCCTGGTAGACTGCAGTCCATGGGGTCGCTAAGAGTCGGACATGACTGAGCGACTTCACTTCACTTTCACTTTCAACATCATAAATCATTGGAGAAATACAATTAAAACCACAATAAGATATCACTAAGAGCACAGTCTAGTGTTTGTGTGGTAGCAGCACAAGGTGGGGGCTTCCCAGATGGCTGAGACGGTTCTGCCTGCATTGTGGGGGACTTGAGTTAGATCCCTGGGTCTGGAAGATACTCTGGAGAAGGGAATGACAACCCACTCCAGTATTCTTACCTGGAGAATTCCATGAACAGAGGAGCCTGGCAAACTACAGTCCACGGGGTTGCAAAGAGTTGGACAAAACTGAGTGACTCAGGGAGGAGAGAAGGAGCACAAGGTGGATTTAGTTTACACTTGTTGATGAGTAGTGGTGTTGACAATATACAGCCTTGACGTACTCTTTTTCCTATTTGGAACCAGTCTATTGTTCCATGTCCAGTTCTAACTGTTGCTTCCTGACCTGCATACAAATTTCTCAAGAGGCAGATCAGGTGGTCTGATATTCCCATCTCTTTCAGAATTTTCCACAGTTTATTGTGATCCACACAGTCAAAGGCTTTGGCATAGTCAATAAAGCAGAAATAGATATTTTTCTGGAACTCTCTTGCTTTTTCCATGATCCATCAGATGTTGGCAATTTGATCTCTAGTTCCTCTGCCTTTTCTAAAACCAGCTTGAACAACTGGAACTTCATGGTTCATGTATTGCTGAAGCCTGGCTTGGAGAATTTTGAGCACAAGCTGGAATCAAGAAGGCTGGGAGAAATATCAATAACCTCAGATATGCAGATGACACCACCCTTATGGCAGAAAGTGAAGAGGAACTCAAAAGCCTCTTGATGAAAGTGAAAGAAGAGAGTGAAAATATTGGCTTAAAACTCAACATTCAGAAAACGAAAATCATGGCATCTGGTCCCATCACTTCATGGGAAATAGATGGGGAAACAGTGTCAGACATTACTTTTTGGGGCTCCAAAATCACTGCAGAAGGTGACCACAGCCATGAAATTAAAAGATGCTTACTCCTTGGAAGGAAAGTTATGACAAACCTAGATAGCATATTCAAAAGCAGAGACATCACTTTGTCAACAAATATCCGTCTAGTCAAGGCTATGGTTTTACCTGTGGTCATGTATGGATGTGAGAGTTGGACTGTGAAGAAGGCTGAGTGCCGAAAAACTGATGCTTTTGAAGTGTGTTGTTGGAGAAGACTCTTGAGAGTCCCTTGGACTGCAAGGAGATCCAACCAGTCCATTCTGAAGGAGATCAGCCCTGGGATTTCTTTGGAAGTAATGATGCTAAAGCTGAAACTCCAATACTTTGGCCACCTCATGCGAAGAGTTGACTCATTGGAGAAGACTCTGATGCTGGGAGGGATTGGGGCAGGAGGAGAAGGGGATGACAGAGGATGAGATGGCTGGATGGCATCACCGACTCAATGGACGTGAGTCTGGGTGAACTCTGGGAGTTCTTGATGGACAGGGGGCCTGGCGTGCTGTGATTCATGGGGTCGCAAAGAGTTGGACACGAGTGAGGAACTGAACTGAACTGAAGCTGTCAAACTTATAAAGAAATTCTCTTGTATTTTTAAGAAGTTTTATAGTTTCATTGATCACATTTAGATCTTGTATCCATCTAGAGTTAATTTTTTTATGTTATGAGGAAGGAGTCAAGGTACTTTCAAAAGATGCAAATAGCCAGTTGCCAGAAATGCAATTAAAACCACAATAAGATATCACTGAGAGCACATTCTAGTGTTTGTGTGGTAGCAGCACAAGTGGGGGCTTCCCAGGTGGCTGAGACGGTAAAGAGTCCGCCTGCAGTGTAGGAGACCTTGGTTCAATCCCTGGGTCAGGAAGATCTCTTGGAGAAGGGCATGGCAACCCACTCCAGTATTCTTGCCTGGAGAATCACATGGACAGAGGAGGCTGACTAGTTACAGTTCATAGCATCACAAGGAATCAGACATGACTGAGCAACTGATACTAGCTGTTATCCCAGAAAGACGATCTTTTTCCCCATAGAATTGCATAGACAGTTTTGGAGAAAATCAATTGATGGTGTATACATATGGACCTATTTTTTGATTTGATCCTGCTTACTCATCTTTATTTTATCCTCTTTCCAAGGGGCTTCATATACATTTTGATATCTGGAAATGCAATTCAAACTTTCTTCTTTTTCAAGGTTAGGTCTTTGAATTTCCACCAAACTTATAGAATTAGCTTCTCAACGTCTACCAAAAAACATTGCTAGTAGTTAGATTGGGCTTGTGTTGAATTTATGGATTCATTTGGGACAATTTACATCTTGAAATATGGAGTCTTATGTTATTCCCTTTTATGTAGATCCTATTTTTTGGGCGGGGGCGTAGAGGACTGTATGCTGCTGCTGCTGCATCGCTTCAGTCACATCCTACTCTTAGCAACCCCACGGACTGCAGCCCACCAGGCTCCTCCATCCATGGGATTTTCCAGACAAGAGTACTGAAGTGGGGTGCCATTGCTTTCTCCAAGAGAACTGTATGCCTTGTGTTAAATTAATTCCCATGTATTTAATAAATGAAATTTAAATTTCACTTTCTAATAATTTCACTAGTATCTAGAAATAAAATTTATATTTGTGTTTAGTGACTGTATCAGAGAAGGCAATAAAAGATTATATTATAGTGCTATAGTGCTCAGTTGTGTCCAACTTTTTGAGGCCCCAAGAACTGTTGTAGACTGCCAGGCTCCTCTGTCCATGGGATTCTTCAGGCAAGAATACTGGAGTGCATTGCCATTTCCTCCTCCAGGGGATCTTCCCAACTCAGAGGCTAAACCTGCATCTCCTGCATCTTCTCCACTGGCAGGCAGACTCTTTACCACTGAGCAGTACCAGTGGGCTCTTGGCCTGGGTTTAGTTCCGCAGTTCATTTACTCAGTCACTGGAGGGGGCTGCTTCAACTGGAAACAGCTGTCCTTTCTGGGAGAAGCAAATGGAAAAGTGTTTTCCATTGATGTGACAAAGAAAAAGGAAAAATGATATACTTTCATTCTCTCTCTTTTTTGAATGTTTAAATATTCATTTTCATGTTAAAAAGAACAAGTTGCCCTGTGGTTAGAATACCTTTATGCTGAACTACAAAGTCACTTTTATTTCTGAAATAGTTCCAGAAAAAAAAAAAGAAAGAAAGAAAGAAAGAGAAAGGAAATAGAAATCCAAAAGTAAGGAAGAATAAGATCAAAATGTTCTGGTAGATTCCATCCACAGTCCAACAGAAGCCATTCCCTCTAAAGGCTGCATCTCTAATTCAGGGCATTTTGCAATATCAGGTTCTGATGTTTTCCACCATCAATTTAGATATTTCTGAACAGGCTGTCTCTATATTTAAAAGCTACAGATTTGCATGCTTTTATTTGAAAACGTATTTATTCCAACACACCTTTCAGTGTTTTAGTATATTGCCTATATTGCATACAAAAAATATCTGCTATCCATATTTGAACATAACTTTTCCACTACCCATACTGTTCCTTTACATGATGGGTGATACGCGATATATTACACATAGTATAGTTTTGAGGGAGGAGATGGTTGTTGGGTTTATAGACCACCTATCTTGCCATTTTCAGAGACTAGAATGGAGAACTGAGGCTGTTTTTGAGTTGATGAGAGTAGATAGGTGATGAAGGAAGGATTCAGATGGAACCACTCTCTGTGGTCAGTGGAGTTGGAATGAGTGATCTTCCCTAACAGAAACTTTACTGTGGTCCCAGCATCCCAACTTTGGTAAGATGTTATTCTCTTTTGACAACTTGTACTTTATAATCCCTGGCTGAGTGTTTGTGGTCAAAGTTTCTGGGCATCTTAGCCCAACAGCCTAAACCCTTTCCATGTACCTTCCTGAACACTACTTTCTCTGTTTCCCTCCTCTGATTATATTTTCCATTCCCTTTTACTTATGCTTTTATCCTTTCCTCTGACTTTTTCTACCACTTACATCCACCCTACACTCCACACTGACTTTGTTTGCATTCCTTCCTGTCTTTTCTCTCTGCTTCAGCATCCTTGGTGCACAGCACCTACAAGCAAGGGCATAGAGAACATGAGGATTAAAAATCACTCTTCAAGAAGAATGAGGTGAACACCATCTGAGTCATCAGTTACTATATCAAGAACAGATGCACTGAGAAATGTTTACCTAGATGGTGGTAGACACGTGATTCCAAGGACCTTTACTGGAGCCCAGAACTCCAGGTTGTATAGCTTTTGTCTCAACATTATTCATATTTTCTGTCCTCCAGAGAACATCATTGCCTGCTCTGGAGTTTCACATACATTTTCTGGAATGTGGATGGAAATTTTCATCTCCTTACAACACAGAGCTCAGTACAGTGTTCTGGTATTAATTAATGTTTTCCATAAACTTCATAGAACACCAATTTCTTTAAAGAACCAAATGATAGAACAATGGCTCTGGATAGATGTATCGCTGTGATTGGTAAAAGTTATTGTTCCTTTTACAGAGCCAAACTTTAAACTTCACAGAGGGTGGCAGCAGACACCGTGTGAGTTGGGGCTATCTCTCCTTCTTTGGAGGACATGACTAAAACAGGGGAGGAAGAGCTAGACAAGGAACTGCTTGATCATTGGCTAACAGATCCTGGCAACAACACACTGATACCTGCTCTGGTTCTAAGTCTCTACCAGCAGTGGTTCTTTCTGTTTTGTGGAAACAAGCCTAGGAGCAGACACAAGTCTGAGCTCTGAGCCCATGACACTGGTTTCTCCTTGAAGTATGAGGCTGGTGACTGTAGTAACCGTGTTTCTGTCCTTGGGTAAGTGTTCTGTGTCTACAAGGGATGACTTGAGGTCAAAGGGCCATGAAGTGTTATTTGCTCTCTACTCTCCCTGTGCTCTATTTAGCATTATAACAATGGAATTGAGAACTGATCTATGCAGTTGCTAGGAAGCACAAACTTCTACATGACAGGTTAAATCATAGCCCTGGTCCCAGAAGAGCACTTAGCAGTAACCAGTTTGTAAGAAATCCCTGGGTTTACTGAGCAAAGGACGCATGAGATAAAGGCTATAGAGTCTCAGATTCTTGCCATGTGTCTCTGGTCTCAATATAATAAACACCAATGATATTTTGCAAGACATAGATAAAAACACTGGAATAGGGGGTAGGTTCAGACAGTTATGGGAATGTTATAGGCTTGATCCGGAGAAGGCAATGGCACCCAACTCCAGTACTCTTGCCTGGAAAATCCCACGGATCGAGGAGCCTTGGTGGGCTGCAGTCCATGGGGTCGCTGGGGGTCGGACATGACGGAGCGAATTCACTTTCTCTTTTCACTTTCATGCATTGGAGAAGGAAATGGCAACCCACTCCAGTGTTCTTGCCTGGAGAATCCCAGGGACGGGGAAGCCTGGTGGGCTGCCGTCTATGGGGTCACACAGAGTCGGACACGACTGAAGTGACTTAGCATAGCATAGCATAGCATAGGCTTGATCCACAGAATTACACTGATTTGTGGTCAGGGACTAATTTTATTTTCTTGACCCTTTAGGGACTGTGGTTGATGCTAAGACCACACAGCCCAACTCCATGGATTGTGCTGAAGGAGAAAACGTAAACCTGCCTTGTAACCACTCTACAATTCGTGGAGATGAATATATACATTGGTATCGGCAAAATCCCAATCAGAGTCCACAGTATGTCATTCACGGCTTACGAGGCACAGTGAACAGCAGCCTGGCCTCTCTGACCATAGCTTCAGACAGAAAGTCCAGCACTTTGGTCCTGCTCCAGGTCACCCTGAGAGACGCCGCTGTGTACTACTGCGTCCTGAGAGAGGCACACTGGAACAGATGGGGCTGCACCTGTGCAGTATCTCTGGTGGGAAGAAGTGGGGACAGAGTAGGGAGAGCAGTCATGAGAGCGAATCTAGAGTCATCTAGAAGTAGAGTCAGAGAGCAGTAAGAGATGAGGAAAATGAAGGGAAGGAGAAGGGAAGAAGATGGATAAAGAAAAGAAGAAAAGGACAAGGAATAAGCACCTAGTTTATTGATGTAGCTGAGAAGAATTTTGAGGAATGTCAGAATCATAATTTTAGCATAGCAATAAAGTAAAGAGGTGTTAATAATTTGTTATGGCTCCTCCTCATGTTAATAAAATGTTGGTTTCAGTGTGCTAGTTCCAACATAAGAAGTGGGAAACATACAAATAATTCTCCTTGTACCAAAGGCTTATTTCATTTGGATCCAGGGCTAAGTCTGGACTCTGATGTGTTTTAGTTGTTCCACTTATCAGAAACAAACTACTCTTTCTCTGAGAAAAATCTGAAATGTTATTGTGGCTAGTCTAGAACATTCATATTTTCCATGAATAAGTTTTTTGAAAGAAACAAAAATTAAGTGAATAATAATTTTTCACTTTCTAGGCAAGTCTGGGGGGAAGGCAATGGCACCCCACTCTAGTACTCTTGCCTGGAAAATCCCATGGATGGAGGAACCTGGTAGGCTGTAGTCCATGGGGTCGCTAAGAGTCGGACATGACTGAGCTACTTCGCTTTCACTTTTTCACTTTCATGCATTGGAGAAGGCAATGGCAACCCACTCCAGTGTTCTTGCCTGGAGAATCCCAGGGACGGGGGAGCCTGGTGGGCTTCCGTCTATTGGGTCGCACAGAGTCAGACACGACTGAAGCGACTTGACTTAGCAGCAGCAGCAGCAGGCAAGTCTGGGAACCCTGCTTCTATAAAGATTTTTCATCATTTTTGATATTCCCTAAGCAGCACATGGGACTTCCCCTTTGGCTCAGCAGTAAAGAATCTGCCTGCTGCAGAAGCTGCAGGAGAGAGACAAGGGTTCGATCCCAGGGTTGGGAAGATCCTCTGGAGGAGGGCACAGCAACCCACTCCAATATTCTTGCCTGGGGCATCCCATGGACACAAGAGTCTGGCGGATTACAGACCTTAGAGTTGCAAAGAGTTGGACGTGACTGAAGCAACTTAGCATGCAGGCATGCAAGCAGTGTGTGGGGCTTACCCTGGTGGCTCAGTGGTAAAGAATCTGCCTGCCAATGCAGGGGACACAGATTCAACCCCTGGTTGGAGAACTAAGATCCCACATGCCTTGGAGCAACTAGGCCGACGTGCTGCTACTACTGAAGCATCCTTGAACTGTCCATCTGAATGTTAGTGCCTGCAGATCACTTCACTTTCAAGGCAGTGAAAATATACAGGTCCTCATCTTCCATCCCTTTTACCCCCAAATCTACTGACAGAGAATCGATATTATTTACAGAGTCTGAGATAAGAGCACAAACTAAAATTATCTTCATATGGTTTCAAAAATACTTATTTTTATCTAAAATAGCTTACTAAAATTAACAAGCAGAATACAAAACTGGTAATCAACAGTTTAAAAAATGTATTTACAATAGAAATTTTATTTAAAATAATTTATTGTAAAATTAAAATTATAGATGCTTTAATAAAAATAAAACTATTACAATTCAATTTTCAATGTCCAGCTAGTGGTTAAGATAATTAATATTGCTCTTTATGCAGCCCTAGTCTAAAATAAATATATATCTTTTAAAGTAATCAGTACCATTTTTACAGAATCCATATATATGCATTAATATGCAATATTTGTTTTTCTCTTTCTAACTTACTTCACTTTGTTTAACAGGCTCTAGTTTCATCCAACTCACTAGAACTGTCTCAAATGTGTTTTTTTAATGGCTGAGTAATATTCCATTGTATATAGGTACCACATGTATATAGGTACCACAACTTCTTTATCCGTTCATCTGTTGATGGACTCTATTTGCAGGACAAACATAGAGATGCAGACATAGAGAACAGACTTTGGACAGAGTAGGGGAAGGAGAGGGTGGGATGAATTGAGAATAGCATTGAAACATATACATTACCATATGCAAAAAAGACAGCCAGTGGGAAGTTGCTGTATGATGCATGGAGCTCAACATGGTGCTCTGTGACAACCTAGAGGAATAGGGGGAAGGTTGAAAGGGAGGGGACGTATGTATACTTCAGGCTGATTCACATCATTGTATGGGAGAAGCCAACACAACATTGTAAAGTAATTATCCTCCAGTTAAAAATAAATTAATTAAAAAATAAATTTAAAAATACCGTTTAATACAGCAAAGTATTCCAGCCAATAGGAGCAACTTCTGATACTGTGCTGATTCATGAGCACCCTTTAGAACCACAAGTGAGAGCATAAGAGAAGCAAAAGCTGGATCCTCAGCACTTCTGGGAAAAAGCATTTCATTATGGAAGAATCTACTGCATCCATGCCATGTGAGAGGAGGACGGGGCTATACAGTTAATTTTTGCTTTCTTTTCCCTAAAATTCACCCAAATTCCAAACCAGAGTCTGCGTTCTCCGGTATGTTCTCAGAAAGTATCGCTTAAGTCATAAAATAATGATCTTTCTATTTCCTTCTCTCACTCTACCCCTGGCAGCACATTCTGAGTGGGCTGCGGTGGGAGGGTGGGGCGTCCTGTCAGTGTCACCTGAGCAGGATTTGTTGGGTGAGCTGATTGGCTGCAGGAGCAGGAAGGACTTAAGACACTCACTCCCTCGGGGTTTAGTTAAGTGTATTACAGTGAAAATGTCCCAAAAAGAAGAGGAAGCATCATGAAAGGGCTAGCAGGCACTGTGTTGGGGCTTTTGTTTGCCCAGGTTTGCTGTGAGTTGGGGCTGCCCCACAGAGGATCTGAAGGAATGAGTTGCTGCTCTCTTGTTGGTGGAGGGAGAGGAGCTGACAAGTCGTGCAGGCTTTCTATCCTTCTCACCATCTATGGGGATGGGGAGGGCACTTTCAGGGCTTAGTAGGAGTTACAGAGACCCTCACCAGTGACTGTTTCTCTTTCCTCATCAGGTGTGCGAGGGGTAGATGTGGAGCAGAGTCCCCCAACTCTGAGTCTCCAGGAGGGAGCCAGTTACACGCTTCAGTGTAATTTTTCCACTTCCTCACAGAGTGTGAATTGGTATCTTCAGAACTCTGGGGGCCACCTCATACAGCTGTTTTACATTCCTTCAAGGACAAAGCAGGATGGGAGATTAATGGCCACCACAGTCCCTAAAGAACGCCACAGCTCACTGCACATTTCCTCTTCGCAGACCACAGACTCAGGTACTTACTTCTGTGCTGTGCAGCACAGTGCTCCCCAGGCACCTGCAGCCTGCACTTAAACCTGTAGCCGAGGCTCCAGCCACACCTTGCTGTGTAGATGAAACATATACAAAAACACACACACATCAGTGTATGCATAACAAGTCTTAATATATTAAATAAAACTGAAATTACACAGAAAATATTCTTTGACCAAGATAGAAATGATATAGAAAATCAAGTGCAAAGAGATGTCTCTAGAAACTCCAAAATATTTGGATTATATAAACTTACTTTAAAATAACTCTAAATTAAAATGGCTATTAGAAAATATTTTGAAAGTAAATATTGTGAGAGCACATTATATAAATATGTATGAGATGGAGCTCAAATAATACATAGAAGGAAATTTATCTTTTTAAGTACTACTTATATTACTAAAGAAAGATGTTAAAAAACTTATGAGGACTCAGCAAAAAAATGATAGAAAAGCAAATTAAACCCAACATAAAATTAAAAATGTAATAATAAAATGTTCAATTGGTGAAATATAAATAAAACTACAGTGATAACCATGAAATACAAATTTAATTTTGTTAAAATTATCAATAAAATTGATATATTCCTAGGTATAATTATCAAGGGAAAAAAGAAAAATTATTAATATAAATATAAGTAACAAAAAAGAGAACCATTCTACAAGCTCTATAATGTTATAAATGTAATGAAAGAATATCATCAACAAGTTTATGTCACTGAGTAAATGTGTAGAAATAGATTCACACAGGAAAACTTATTTTTTGACAAATGCAAAGACAGTTCAATAGAGGTAACAACATAGTCTTATGAGCAAATGAGGTTGGGATGATTGTATATTCTTGGGAAATAATTGAAAATTGACCTAAATACCACATCTTGTACAAAAAATTGTGTATAGTCTCAAAATGAACTATACATCCAACTATAAAATATAATATTAAACCTTTTAGGAAAAACATAAGAGAATATCTTCATGACCTAGGGTTAGACAAAAAGATTTTTGACATAACACCAAAAACACACAGTCCATACAAGATAAATAACTTAGATTTCATCAAAAGTAAAAATGTTTGCTCTGTGAAAGACACTATTAAGAGAAGGAAAAAGATAAACAAGAGAATGGCAGGAAATATTTGCAAAATAAATTTTCATCAAAAACTATTTGGAATACAATGAACTGTTCTAAACTCAGCAGGAAGAAATAAACAATCCAGTTGAAACCTGGACAAAAGATTCAGACACTTTACCAAAGAGCTATGTGGTAAGAAAATAAGCATATAGAGAGATGGTCAGTGTTATTGATAGTTAGGGAAGTGCAAATTAAGCCACAGAGAAGTACCACTTCACATCTATCATAAAGGCTAAAATTAAAAATACTGACAATACCGAATTCTGGCAAAGATGCAGAGAAATTGGATCACTCATACATTGCTGGTGGGTGAATGGTCCAGTCATTCTGGAAAACAGTCTAAGACTTTTGCATAAGCTTAAATACTCACTTACCTTACAACTCAGCAAAGCACATTCTTGGGTATATATGCTTGAAAAATGAAAAAACATTCACACAAAAATCTGTACCTGAATATTCATGGCAGCTATATTTGTGGTCACCAAAAACTGGAAATCAGCCAAGTATCTTTCACTGGGTAAATGCAACTGTAATACATCTTCGGTACAATGACATCTTATTTACAGATTTTTCTCAACTTTCAATAGAGTTGTGTCTCAATAAACCATTTTCAGTTGAGAATATCATAGGTGGAAAATACATTTAATATACCTAACCCAGCCTCCCTTGAAGGTGCTCAACATTTACATTAGCCTACAGATGGGAGAAATCATCTACCACAAAGTCTATTTTATACAAAAGTGTTGAAAATCTTATGTAATTTATTGAGTACTGTACTGAAAGTGGGGCTTCCTAGGTGATGCTAGTGGTAAAGAACCTGCCTGCCAATGAAGGAGACATAAAGACACAGGTTTAATCCCTGGATGGGGAAGATCCCCTGGAGGAGGACATGGCAGCCCATTCCAGTATTCTTGCCTAGAGAATCCCATGGACAGAGGAGCCCAGTGGGCTACAGTCCAGAGTGTCACAAAGAGTCGGACACGACAGCAGTGACTTAGCACACACACACTGAAAGTGAAAATCAGAATGGTTGTATGAGTACAGAATGAATGTAAGTGTGTCGGTTGTTTATGCTCATGATTTCAGGGCTGGCCAGGAGCTCAGCTCACTGCTGCTAGGAGCTCAGCTCACAGCTGCTGCCCAGAATCATCCAGAATGATCCAGTCATTCTGGAATATATGCCACATGTAGCTAGGATGGGAAAAGATCAAATTCAAAAATTCCAAGTATGGTTTGTACTGAATGTGTATTGCTTTCTTACCACTGGAAAGTAAAAAAAAAAAACGAAATCAATACCATAAGTTGGTGACAGTTTGTAGCAATTAAAAGAAACAGATAACTGATTTAGTAGCCTTGATGGGCCTTCCTAGGTGAATCAGTGGCAAAAAATCTGCCTGAAATGCAGAAGACCTGGGCTTTATCCTTTGGTTGGGAAGATTCCCTGGAGAAGGAAATGGCAACTCAGTCCAGTATTTTTGCCTGGGAAATTCCATAGACAAAGGAGCCTGGTGGGCTAAAGTATATGGGGTCATAAAAGAGTCAGAAAAGACTTAGTGACTAAACAAATATAGCCTAGATGAATCTCAGGATGCTATGGTGAATGAAAAAAAAGTCAATCTCAGAGGCGACATGGTGTATGATTACACTTATTGGATTATTATGATTATATACCTAGTATGATTCGACTTATACAACACTCTCAAAAGGACAAAATACAGAGATGAAAAGGGGATCAGTAGTTACTGGGGTTATAAAGAATTGCAGGGATGGGGAGGGTATGCAAACAGGGTTTCTTTAGAGAAATGGAACAATTCTGTGTCATTATTTTAGTGGTGGTACAAGAACCTATATATGTGATAAAACTTCATAGAGCTTCATATCAAAACCAAAGAGCACATATAAAAACTGATGTATAATATTATGGTCTGTATTTTGATAAAAAATTTTATCAGTATCAGTTTCCTAATATATATTTAAATGGAATGGGTGAATTTAACTCAGAGGACCATTATATCTACTACTGCGGGCAGGAATCCCTAAGAAGAAATGGAGTGGCCATCATGGTCAACAAAAGAGTCCGAAATGCAGTACTTGGATGCAATCTCAAAAATGACAGAATGATCTCTGTTCGTTTCCAAGGCAAACCATTCAATGTCACAGTAATCCAAGTCTATGCCCCAACCAGTAATGCTGAAGAAGCTGAAGTTGAACGGTTCTATGAAGACCTACAAGACCTTTTAGAACTAACACCCAAAAAAGATGTCCTTTTCATTATAGGGGACTGGAATGCAAAAGTAGGAAGTCAAGAAACACCTGGAGTAACAGGCAAATTTGGCCTTGGAATACGGAATGAAGCAGAGCAGAGACTAACAGAGTTTTGCCAAGAAAATGCACTGGTCATAGCAAATACCCTCTTCCAACAACACAAGAGAAGACTCTATACATGGACATCACCAGATGGTCAACACCGAAATCAGATCGATTATATTCTTTGCAGCCAAAGATGGAGAAGCTCTGTACAATCAGCAAGACCAGGAGCTGACTGTGGCTCAGACCATGAACTCCTTATTGCCAAATTCAGACTGAAACTGAAGAAAGTAGGGAAAACCACTAGACCATTCAGGTATGACCTAAATCAAATCCCTTATGATTATACAGTGGAAGTGAGAAATAGATTTAAGGGCCTAGATATGATAGAGTACCTGATGAACTATGGAATAAGGTTCGTGACTTTGTACAGGAGACAGGGATCAAGACCATCCCCATGGAAAAGAAATGCAAAAAAGCAAAATGGCTGTCTGGGGATGCCTTGCAAATAGCTGTGAAAAGAAGAGAAGCGAAAAGCAAAGGAGAAAAGGAAAGATATAAACATATGAATGCAGAGTTCCAAAGAATAGCAAGAAGAGATAAGAAAGCCTTCTTCAGTGATCAATGCAAAGAAATAGAGGAAAACAACAGAATGGGAAAGACTAGGAATCTATTCAAGAAAATCAGAGATACCAAAGGAACATTTCATGCAAAAATGAGCTTGATAAAGGACAGAAATGGTATGGACCTAACAGAAGCAGAAGATATTAAGAAGAGGTGGCAAGAATACACAGAAGAACTGTACAAAAAAGAGCTTCACGACCCAGATAATCATGATGGTGTGATCACTGACCTAGAGCCAGACATCCTGGAATGTGAAGTCAAGTGGGCCTTAGAAAGCATCACTACGAACAAAGCTAGTGGAGGTGATGGAATTCCAGTGGAGCTCTTCCAAATCCTGAAAGATGATGCTGTGAAAGTGCTGCACTCAATATGCCAGCAAATTTGGAAAACTCAGCAGTGGCCACAAGATTGGAAAAGGTCAGTTTTCATCCCGATCCCAAAGAAAGGCAATGCCAAAGAGTACTCAAACTACCGCACAATTGCACTCATCTCACACTCTAGTAAAGTAATGCTCAAAATTCTCCAAGCCAGGCTTCAGCAATATGTGAACCGTGAACTTCCTGATGTTCAAGCTGGTTTTAGAAAAGGCAGAGGAACCAGAGATCAAATTGCCAACATCCGCTGGATCATGGAAAAAGCAAGAGAGTTCCAGAAAAACATCTATTTCTGCTTTATTGACTATGCCAAAGCCTTTGACTGTGTAGATCACAATAAACTGTGGAAAATTCTTCAAGAGATGGGAATACCAGACCACCTGATCTGCCTCTTGAGAAATCTGTATGCAGGTCAGGAAGCAACAGTTAGAACTGGTCATGGAACAACAGATTGGTTCCAAATAGGAAAAGGAGTACGTCAAGGCTGTATATTGTCACCATGTTTATTTAACTTATATGCAGAGTACATCATGAGAAATGCTGGACTGGAAGAAGCACAAGCTGAAATCAAGATTGCCGGGAGAAATATCAATAACCTCCGATATGCAGATGATACCACCCTTATGGCAGAAAGTGAAGAGGAACTCAAAAGCCTCTTGATGAAAGTGAAAGTGGAGAGTGAAAAGGTTGGCTTAAAGCTCAACATTCAGAAAACGAAGATCATGGCATCTGGTCCCATCACTACATGGGAAATAGATGGAGAAACAGTGGAAACAGTGTCAGACTTTCTTTTTCTGGGCTCCAAAATCACTGCAGATGGTGACTGCAGCCATGAAATTAAAAGATGCTTACTCCTTGGAAGGAAAGTTATGACCAACCTAGATCACATATTCAAAAGCAGAGACATCACTTTGCCAACAAAGGTTCGCCTAGTCAAGGCTATGGTCTTTCCTGTGGTCATGTATGGATGTGAGAGCTGGACTGTGAAGAAGGCTGAGCACCGAAGAATTGATGCTTTTGAACTGTGGTGTTGGAGAAGACTCTTGAGAGTCCCTTGGACTGCAAGAAGATCCAACCAGTCCATTCTGAAGGAGATCAGCCCTGGGATTTCTTTGGAAGGAATGATGCTAAAGCTGAAACTCCAGTACTTTGGCCACCTCATGCGAAGAGTTGATTCATTGGAGAAGACTCTGATGCTGGGAGGGATTGGGGGCAGGAGGAGAAGGGGACGACAGAGGATGAGATGGCTGGATGGCATCACTGACTCGATGAATGTGAGTCTGAGTGACCTCCAGGAGTTGGTGATGGACAGGGAAGCCTGGCATGCTGCGGTTCATGGGGTCGCAAAGAGTCAGACATGACTGAGCAACTGATCTGATCTGATCTGATCTGATATTAGTATATATCTATATTTTATAATATCTTGCTGTTGCACAGGCTGCTGTGGTCATTCATGATCTCCTCTGCTTAGTTACAAATAATTTCAAGCCCAAGCATTCGTTACCTGTCAGCACTCAGAAGTGAAATGGGACAGAAGAGTAGATGTCTCAGATAAACACAACCTTTCCTTTCTGCTTCATTCATTCATGAGTTACTTTGATCTTAAATTACGTGAACTGGCACTGTTTTAGAACTTGTCTGTATTTTCTTGTCTATTTGCTTTTGATTCTTTTATATTAATTCATATATTACAGCAATGAAACCAAATGGAAGATTGAGAGCTGCATTCCACATGAACATGAAACAGTGCAGAGAACTTCAGTCACCAGCTTCTGTGGGGTTGACAGGTACTAAGTGTTTGCAGTCTGTAGATATTAAGTTTTGTAGGAGTGCATTATAGCATTACATCAGAGAAAACTCCAGCATGTCTATCTTAACTTTATTTTACAAAGAGAAATAATAAAGAGTGACTAACAAGTGAGACTGAATACTCTGGACCAATGAGACAGAAAATGTGACATGATAATTCTAGGACACATGATCTAATAAGTGCAATTCTACATTTAGAGGTAACAGGATTGAATACCCTGATTCCCCTCAAAGTCTAATGCATAAGAAGCAATATCAGATTTCAAAAGAATATTTTATTCCTGTTATAATTTCATTTAAATACAAACCACTGAATAGGCTCTGAAATTCAGATGGACTGATATTTAAAAAATCATTTCATGTTGAAGTAATTTTATTTATTGAAAAATCTGACTAGAGCCCTGGAACTCAGTAAAAAAAAATAGAGAGAGATATACATTAATTATTTTGGATAAGATTGCTTTTCACCCAGAAGGCCTAAGATCTGTGAATATTTTAAAACAGTCACTAGATTTTGGATGGAGACAAGTAAGTAAAGGCTAATGAATGACTAGTCAGTAGATTACAAGTATGTTTCATAGGCTATACAAAATTATATCTTAAACAGGATGGAAAAATCATTTTACTGAATAATTACTGATGTATGTTAACTTGTTTAATCTTCAGTTGGCCTCAGTTCAAACCTTTAATATTAATTGCTTTCTTCATGCCCCTCTTCAGGATCTGCCAAATGTAATGACCAGGGGAAAATAGGTAGACAAAGTAAAGATTTGTGGTGAGCCAGACAGTAGTCATATACTTAAAGCTATGATTTTTCCAGTAGTCATGTATGGATGTGAGAGTTGGACCATAAAGAAAGCTGAGTACCAAAGAATTGATGCTTTTGAACTGTAGCATTGGAGAAAACTCTTGAGAGCCTCTTGGGCTGCAAGGAGATCAAACCAGTCCCTCCTAAAGAAAATTAGTCCTGCATATTCATTGAAAGGACTGATACTGAAGCTGAAACTCCAATACTTTAACCACCACTGACTCATTTGAAAAGACCCTGATGCTGGGGAAGATTGAAGGCAGGAGGAGAACAGGATGACAGAGGATGAGATGGTTGGATGGCATCACCGACTCAACGGACATGACTTTGAGTAAACTCTGGGAATTGGTGATGGACAGGGAAGCCTGGCATGCTGCAGTCCATGCGGTCGCAAAGAGTCAGATAGGACTGAGCGACTGAACTGAACTGAGACTTTTTCCCATCTGTGCACAGACCATGTGGTTGATCTACATGACAAACCCCACTTCCTGTCTTGGGGGAGAGTCACAAGGAACCCAGGTACTGTGTATATGTGCTCTCAGGCACTTAAAGACACTGAACTCTCAGCTTGAGGCAGAATTAAACAGACTGGTGCAGGGGAATCCATGCCTCATGCCGCTCTCTAGTCTGCTCTGGGTGTTCCTGGCCTTCACCTTCTCTGGTAGGGATGCTCTCAAACATGGGTGTGAGTGTTCAGGGTGAAAGGCCTGCACACAGGCACGTGGTGATTCACTGGGACTTGGGGAGGAAAGGAAAGATGGAAAAAAGCAAGCATCTTAGGATTTCAGTTTAGTTTTTCTTTTTGGAGACCTAAATGAGTCTAATTCCTACACTATTTTATTCACTGCTTCATCTCTGTTTTCTGATTTTTTCCACAGGATCTCGTGTGGCCCATAAAGTTACTCAAGACCAGCCAGACATAACCCGTCAAGCGGAGCAGTCAGTCACTCTGAACTGTCAGTATGAAGTCAGTTGGTACATGATCTCCTACTCCATTTTTTGGTACAAGCAGATTCCCAGTGGACAGATGACTTACCTCATTCGTCAGTATTCAGAAGATGGGAATGCGAGGGACGGCCGTTATTCTGTAAACTTCCAGAAAGCCGATAACTCCATCAGTCTCACCATTTCAGCCTTACAGCTGGAAGATACTGGAAAGTACTTCTGTGCTCTCCCTGAACTCACAGTGGTTGAAGTAATAGGAAAAGCTGAACAAAAACCCCAGAGCTTAATAAGAGAGGAGCCTCCCTGCTGCAGGACTCCAGCTCAAATGCACACCTGCAGATCCCAGCAAGAAATGGTAATCGTGTGGTTGCTTCATCTGTGGTCTGGATCATAGAATTTAATCCTAAATAAAAACTTCTTCCTTGTTATTTGATGTCCAGTGTAATTTTATACTGTTAACATTCTCCTCTTGAATTTTTGACTTTAAATCAATCATACAGAACATGTGTAAAGTTGTCTAAACTTGTCCATAAATAATTAAAAGTGACAGTTTCACTAAAATACACTTGCATCACAAATCTGGGTATAGTTACTTGGAATCATCATAAAAATAATTTCCTTAATCCTTTGTTCTTAGTCTGATGTTGAGACTGAACTCACTGTGTGTTAGCTAGAGTAATATTTGAAGAAGAAAGTTGGATATAGACCAAAGCAATGACAAACTATGACTCATAAGGACAAACTAGAGCCATGTGGTAAATGGAAACCACAAAGACACACTAAAATTTGTCTATGTTTCACCTCCTTCAGTCTCATAGTAGTGGGTGACCTTAGGAGAAGTGGGTGTCACTTGGCATCATGTTACCTGCATACTTGGCCCAAAACAAAGAGAAGATGAGGAGGAGGTTTGGTGGGAAGTGAAGGAGTTGTGAGTCAACAATAAGTTGAGCTATCAGATCAGCAGCAATGAGTGCACAACCATAGTCCCTGGAGCTCTGTACCAATCCCCAAAATATAAAACCTATGGCTACTTCATCACAATCACCTTGCAAATGTTACACAAATTTTTTTTTGTGGCCAACTCTAACCAAGAACAATATGGGAAGCACATTCTGGGAAAAAATATTTCCAGTTAGTTTAGATAGTGCAAAGCTGCTACAGTACCCTCTTTGTAAACCTGGCATCCATCTGTACTTTTTAAACAACTTCTGAATAAATAAAGTAAAACTATGCTTCTTGCTAATGTTATTGTTGCTGTTCAGTCACTAAGTCGTGTCTGACTTTTTGTGACCCTATGGACTGAAGCATGCCAGGCTCCTCTATCCTCCACCATCTTCCAGAGTTTCCTCAAATTCACCTCCCTTGATTTGGTAATGCTATCTAACCATCTCATCCTTTGCTGCCCCCTTCTCCTTTTGTGTTCAATCTTTCCAAGCACCAAAGTCTTTCCCAATGAGTGGCTCTTCTCATCAAGTGGCCAAATTACTGGAGTTTCAGCTTCAGCATCAGACTTTCCAATGAATATTCAGGGTTGATTTCTTTTAGGATTGACTGGCTTGATCTCCTTACAGTCCAAGGGACTCTCAAAAGCCTTTTCCAACACCACAGTTCTTGTTAATATAATGCAGTAATTCCTCATTCAACCCAAAAGATTCTAACCTCATCTTGCAAAGATTATAGCAAGTTCATTTATCCATTTGGGAGTGAAGTTATTTTCTTTTCTAGCTAAGCCACATTCTTCCACTGAATCCTTTATCTTCACTACTAAGCTATAATAAGATATAAGATTGATTTATATTAGCATATCTTATGTTACTACATGCAGGCAAATGGGAGAGGGGAGTTAAAATTGGTTAATGTAATACATAAATATATTTATATCAAAATGAAAAAAAAATTCACATAAGTATTATTTTCTCATTCCTGAAAATGACCACCTGATTATAGCTGGTATTTATAACTACCTCTTCTATTACCGATCCCATAACCTCTTTGCTCATAGCAAGCATTTCCACTCACTGCCATACTTGACTTCCTATAAAACAATCTCCTTTATTCAGGAGCAATACTATGAGGAAAACCATAAATTTGAATAAGGAATTCTGCAAGTCCACCACTCTGGTTTGGCAGAAGATTGCGACTTTCACTGCAATGATTGAAGGCAAATCCAACAATCTATTTAAGTGTAAACAATCTTGCCAATATCCATGGACACTTTCCATATTGTATTCTGGGAAACATCATTAGGAATGATACCTAACTTCATCTCAGAAGCAATAGAAGCGACCAAGATAAAATATTTTTTAAATGCTTAAAAAGAAAAAACAAACAAAACTTTCAAGGTAGTATCGTATGAACATGAAAATGTATTTTTAAATTGTGCTTGTTATAAATCACTACTAAGAGTTTTGAAAGTCAGTGCACAGACTGATAAACTATACTTGCAATATGTATTTCTGAAAAAGGACTCAGATGAAGATTATGTTAAACAGAATATGTTAAAAGTTCCTCAAATCAATAAGAAAACAGATAATGAGAATGACAAAATCTTGGAAAGCCAACTGAGAAATGTGATATCCAATAGGTAATAAATATATAAAAACTTGAATGAAAATAAAACCTTATCTGAGGGTTCCATCTGGGTCCTTTCAGTATTCTGAGTGTGTCAATGTGGCTAGGAGAATATGACCTCGGGGAATAGGGAAAAATAATGACTGTCTCCAGAAAAATAATTGGTTAAGTGAATTTCCTAGAAGCTTCCATCATTGAGCCTATGTGGAGTAAAGAACAAACAGTAATAGGTCACAGACCTGGACATTGAAGGAGATGTAGGTTTTACTAGAACAAAGAAGGTTGGTATTTACTGAGCTTTCTCTTTGTCAGGCACTGGTTTGCATTTCAGATTCAGTATCTAATTTAAATATAAAAATCCTGTGAGGTAGGTTTCATTATTCCCATTTTTTAAATCTATGTGAAATGAGCCAAAACTCTTCTAACTGTGAAAAGCATCTCCAGCTTTTATTGCCAGCCAGAGTGTATCATTTTAGGGGCTCCTTAGGAGCAAGATTTGGACTATGGAGAAGCACTTGACCCCAGAACATAGTGGCTAGATGTCTTAGTGGTGGAGACATACTGGTTTAAACCGGAAGCTAAAGGGAACTAGGAACGAAAATGCCAAACCATAGATTCAATTGCCCCAGGCTCAGTAGATGAGGAAATTATCCACTAACCAGTTAACAGTGCTGGATGCCTTAGTAAGTTTCTTGTGTAATAGTGTGCTGGGGAAAACAAGGGCTACAAAGAGGTTTTATTCCTTTAACACTCTAAGCTTGTTTCCCTCTCAAGCCCTGTGCCCTTGTCTTTGCTTCTCTACTGTGATGCTTGGTTGTTGTTTAGTCACAAAGCTCTATCTGACTCATCCTCAGTGATAGTCACCTACACACTCGGCCATCAGTGAATTCCAGCCTTTTGAGTCCTGGCTGCCTGGACTACTTGCTTGGTATCCTGTGATAAACACTGAGTTTTGCTTTGCTGCAATCCTCATGAGCAAGTGGACCCAGGAAGGTTATATATATATATATACCTCAACCGGTAAAGAATCCACCTGCAATGCAGGGGACACAGGAGACTCGGATTCAATCCCTGAGTCAGGAAGATCTCCTGGAGGAGGAAATGCAACCCGCTCCAGTATTCTTGCCTGCAATATCCAGTGGATAGAGGAACCTGGCAGGCTACAGTCCATGGGGTCCCCAAAATGTCGGACATGACTTAGTGACTAAACAACTATATATATATATACACTAAGTTGCTACATTGCTTCAGTCATGTCCAACTGTTTACGACCCTATGGACTATAGCATACCAGGCTCTTTTGTCCAAGAATACTGGAGTGGGTTGCCATCTCCTTCTCTAGGGGATCTTTCTGACCCAGTAATCGAACTTGCATCTTCTCCATTCCACGTGGATTGTTTATCACTGAGCCACCTGGGAAACCCATTATGTGCGTGTGTGTGTGTGTGTGTGTGTGTAGTGCAAAATATAAAAGTATTTCTAGAGTTCACACTATTCAAATTCTAAAATAAAAGACTAAGTTGGACTCATTTTGATTTTTTTAATCTAGATGTCAACATTTCTACCTTGTAAGCCTCTTCAGGCAATATTTATTTAATTTACCTAGTGGTCAATTCGGAGAAGACAATGGCACCCCACTCCATTCCTCTTGCCTGGAAAATCCCATGGGTGGAGGAGCCTGGTAGGCTGCAGTCCATGGGGTGGCTAAGAGTCAGACACATCTGAGTGACTTCACTTTCACTTTCCTGCTTTGGAGAAGGAAATGGCAACCCACTCCAGTGTTCTTGCCTGGAGAATCCCAGGGACTGGGGAGCCTGGTGGGGCTGCCGTCTATGGGGTCGCACAGAGTCGGACACGACTGAAGTGACTTAGCAGCAGCAGCAGCAGCTGTGGTCAATTGGCTTGGCCTCTATTTCAAATAATTATGATGGCTTTAGGTTTCAGGATTCTGCCTTATTAGTTGAAGGAATGCTCCCTGCTGTTGGAGACATATACTTCCTGATTTGGACAAAGCCCCTCCAATATGTGGGTAAATTTACCAAGGAATTAGTAGTCTTATCAGAAATAAACACCATAGCAAATGAGCTTTTTGAATGGTGTGGTCTTGTCCTCACAATTTTATCCTCAAGCAGTCTGATTGCTATTGCTGCAAGTTGGCTGATTGCAGTGATCTGGAGGGGAAAAAAAAGTAAATTGATTTGTGGTGACTTCTGTGTGTCAGGGCTTCCCAGGTGGCACTAGTGGTAAAGAACTCACCTGTCAATGCTGGAAACATGAAATGGGGGTTCAATCCCTGGGTCACCTGGAGGAGGGCATGGCAACCCACTGCAGTATTCTTGCCCCGAGAATCCCATGGACAGTAGAGTCTGGTTGGTTACAGTCCCTGGGGTTGCAAAGAGTTAGACACAACTAAGCGACTTTCAATACACTACACTACACTACTGTTTATCTAGCGTTCCCTCCCCAACCATATGTTCATACTTCTAAATAGGAGACGTTAATGAGGCTTTTCAGATATTCCTTTACTAACTGCAGCTGCATCTCTTTTCTTGGGAATTTAGTCAGAATTTGGCCATTGAGATGCTTTCTAATCCCGTTTCACTTTTCATACCACAATTTAAGTTTGAGTAAATGGGAGGCACTGCTCTGACTTTTAGCATCTACCCTATACTGTTTAAGTGAGATGAAATAAGGTTGTTAGATAGCATCCCTGACTCAGTGGACATGAATTTGAGCAAACTCCAGGACATAGTGGAGGACAGAGGAGACTAGAGTGTCTCAGTCCATGGTTCGCAAAGAGTTGAACATGACTTAGTGACTGAACAACCATGCTGTTTCCTTTGCTTATTTCAGTTGTTCATTGGAAAGAAGATTTTGTAGTCAGGCACCTCCAGATTCTAATATTTGAGAATGTGAAGAATGAACACTCTGTAGAGAAATCAGTTTCTATGACTGACACTGTCTTTCTGAACAGGAATGAGCAGCCTTTTGACTGTGGAAAAGCATCCTGCCTTGCTCTGGTCTCAGGAAGGAGAGAGCCCCAATTTCACCTGCAGTTTCCCTTCCAGCTCTTTCTATGCTTTACACTGGTACAGATGGGAACTTACAAAAAGCCCCAAGAACCTGTTTGTGATGAGTGTAAATGGGGATGAAAAGAAACAAGGACGAGTGAGAGTCACTCTGAGTGCTAAGGAGGGCTACAGCTCCATGTACATCAGAGGATCCCAGCCTGAAGACTCAGCCACCTACCTCTGTGCCTCCACACAGTGCCCCTCAGTCCCCTGCAGCCCATACCCAAAGCCGTGCCTGCTGCTGCTCTGGGACCAGCGTGTAGGAAAAGCCATTGTCGGGAGGAAAAAGGAAATTCAATGAACTACACAGTGTTTTCAGTAATCAGGGGGGAATGTAAACATAGATAAACAGGCATTCCAGTCACTGTAGCTCCCTCAGCTAAATGGACTGTTAGTGAACACCAGGAACCTTGACTGCTACCAGTATATTGGCCATATCATTGAGTGAGATCTTTAGCCTTCTCTTTTACCATGATTTGAAGTGCACTAGATGATTATTCAAAGATGTCAAACAAAATAATGTGGCTCAGCTAGGGCAACATTTAAATTTCCCTGTTGCTACATCCTGAGACTAGACCTTCTAGTTTTCACATGCATGAATGCAACATGGAGATATGCCTTCTTCTCACACACCTGGCATGGAAATCTGCATGTTTTATACCACAAGTCAATTATGTCTCATTAACTGATTGGAGATTTTGAATCTGGTTTAGTTCAACCTTCTGCATTTGTAAAAACCACTTGATATCTGAAAGGAGCAATGATAGGGGAACTTCACCACTGTCTCCTGAGAAAGCTGTAGAGCTACAGTTAGAATCAGACATAGAATAGCAGACTGGTTCAAAACTGGATTGGAGTATGTGGGGAATGTTATTGTCACTGTGCTTTTTTTAAGTCTATGCAGAGTACATTACACAGGACCCTAGGGTGGATGAATCACAAGCTGGAATGAAAACTGCTGGGAGAAATATCAATAACTTCAAATATGCAGATGACACCACCCTAATGGCAGAAAGCAAAGAGGAACTAAAGAGCCTCTTGATGAGGTTGAAAGAGCAGAGAGAAAAAGCTGGCTTGAAAGTCAACATTCAAAAAATTAAAATCAAGGCTTCTGGTCCCATCACTTCATGGCAAATAGGTGTGGAAAAAGTGGTAGCCATGGCAAATATTACATTTTTTAGGCTGCAAAATCACTGGGGATGGTGACTGCAGCCATGAAGTTGAAAGACACTTTCTCCTTGGAAGATAAGTTATGATAAACCTACCTAGTGTTTTAAAAAACAGAGGCATCACTTTGAAGACAAAGATCCGTATAGTCAAGGCTATGGTTTTCCCAGTAGTCATAAATGGATGTGAGAGTTGGACCCTAAAGAAGGCTGAGCACAGAACTGATCATTTTGAATTGTGGTACTGGAGAAGACTCTTGAGTCCTGGGACAGTGTAGAGATCAAAGCAGTCAATCCTACTGGAAGTTAACTCTGAATATTCTTTGAAAGGACTGAAGCTGAAGCTGATTCTCTCATACTTTGGCCACCTGACGTGAACAGCTAACTCATTGAAAAAGACCCTGATGCTAGGAAAAATCGAGGGCAGGAGGATAATATGGCAACAAAGGATGAAACAGTTGGATGGCATCACTGACTCAATGAACACGTGAGTGAAATTTGCTCATGTCCTGCTCTTTGTGAACCCTACAGACTATACAGTCCATGGAATTCTCCAAGCCAGAATACTGGAGTGAGTAGTCTTTCCCTTCTCCAGGGGATCTTCCCAACTCAGTGACTGAACCCAGGTCTCCGGGATTGTGTGCAGATTCTTTACCATCTGAGCCACCAGGGAAGTCCAAGAATACTGGAGTGGGCAGCCTATCCCTTCTTCCTGACCCAGGAATCCATATGGGGTCTTCTGCACTGTGGGTGGATTCTGTACCAGTTGAGCTAGCAGGGAGCATGAGTTTGAGCATATTGGGAGATCACGAAGGACAGGGAAGCCTGGCATGCTGTTGTCCACGACATTGCAAAGAGTCAGACACAACTTAGTGACTGAACAACAGCAACAGCAATTTAATATGCAAACCCCAGAAAACACTCTTATCAGCTTAGAATGGGAAGAAATTCAAGCCTAGGTAAGAATAGGGAGGAAATGGGGCACAAAAGCCTCAATAGGCAATTTGCTCTAACTGTTGACCTCCAGGGGGTGATGTTGCATTAACTGGAAATGTCACCTCTAATAAAAGCTCTATTTCACTTCTTTGAGCTTCTGTGCCTCACAGCTCACTGAGGTGCACATTTGAACAGGCTCAACACCAGGAGCAGTGATTATCAAGGAAGCATCTCTTATTGATAGTCACTACAACTTGCTTGCATTGGGATCCTTTGAATCTCAGATTTCCTGGTAATATGACTCAGCACACTCTGGCACATTCCTTACTGCTCCTCAGGGGAGATCTTCCACAATAGGGCTCTCCGCTTCCTTCCTGTATAGCCATGCTCTTTACCACCCTTCTCCTGTTGGGAATGTTTTCATAGGAATCAGTAACATTATATTCCATGCTCCTGCCTCTATAGACCAAACAGAGTTCTGGCTGAAATCTGAATAGAGACACTCTCATTATAAGCAGGGCTGTCCTAGTCTCACTGATTCAGCACTGCTGTTGTAGGAAGAACTGCAGCCCAGTCAGTGACCCACCTGACAGCCACATCACTGGCTCAAAGGGGCTCCCTGAAGTGGAGATGCAACTACTCCTTCCTCTAGTTAACTTCCCTATCTCTTCTTGTATGCCCAGACAATAGAGTAGGAAGGCAAAAAGGTTTGCTTTATCTAGTGGTTGCCTGTAACAGGCATTCTAGGTTAAACACATTTTCATGCAAAGTTCCAAGTGACCCACTCTGGTTGCCCCTCTCCCCTTTCCTCTCTTCTAATTCAACTCCTCTAATACCCACTGTGTGCCCAATAATAATTGATTCTAATCAACTTTATTTTTCTACACTTTTCTCACAGTTCCTTTAGTAAACATTTGCTGTAATCTTGAACTGCTCATCTGATCCTCGTGTCTGCAGATCATTTCAATTTTACCTCAGTGAAAATATACAGGTCCTCATTTTCCATCCTTTTTACCTCAAAATCCATATACTCAGAACCATTATTATTCATAAAGTCTGAGAAAAAGCAAAGATTGCCTTTCATATGTTTTAAAAACCCTTATTTTTCTTTTGAAATAACCTAGAGGCAAAAAAGCAGAATACAAATAACAATAGTTAACAAATAATAATAGTTAAAATGTATTTTGTGTAAAATAGATAACTAGTGGGAAGTTGCAGTATAAACAGGAAGCCCATACTGGTGCTCTGTGAGGAACTAGAGCACTGGAGGGAGGCTCGAGAGGGAGGGGATGTATATATATAACTCCAACCGATTCACTTTGTTGTACAGCAGAAATGGGCCCAACAATGTAAAGCAATTATTCTCGAATTTAAAAAATAATAAAATAAAATTTATTTAAACCTGAAATTTTATTTAAAATTTATATGCTTTTAATTAATTAATTAATTAATCTTAATTGGAGGGTAATTATTTTACAATATTGTGGAGGTTTTTGCTATACTTCAACATGGATGAGTTTTAACAAAAATAAAAATAAAACTATTAGTTTTAATAAAAATAAAGCTATTTACAATTCTATTTTCAATGCTAATCAAGTGACAAAAAGTAATATCACATTTTATGTAGGTTCAGTCTAAAATAAATATATATATTTTAAAAGTAAACCTGTTTCATACTGCAAAATGTTCTAGCCAAGACTCCTATGAATACTGTGTTGATTCATGAGCACCCTTTAGAATCACAGGTCAGTGCATAAGAGATGTCAAAGGAGGGAAGAGAAAAGGATCCTGAAAACTTCTGGGAAATAAAATTTCATTTTACAAGAATCTCCTGTATTCATGCCAGCTAGATAATTAATGTTTGTTTTCTCTTCCCTAAAATCCTCCACAAATTAAAATCAGAGTCTGCCTTCTTTGCAATGTTCTTAGAAAATGACCCTAAAGTCCTAAAATAATGACCTTTCTATTTCTCACTCTCCTCACTCCTCTGCAGTCCATTCTGAATTGGTTGAGGTGGGAGGGTGGGGCTTTCTGTCAGAAAGTGACGGCATGAGCCCAGTTTGTTGGGTGAGCTGACTGGCTGCAGGAGCAGGAACATTTCCACAAGGACTTAAAACACTCACCCCGTCAGGGTTTACTGAAGTTTCTTACAGTGAAAATGTCTCAGTAAGAAGAGGAAGCATCATGAAGAGGCTAGCAGGCACTGTGCTGGGGCTTTTGTTTGCCCAGGTTTGCTGTGAGTTGGGGCTGCCCCAGAGGGGCATCTGAAGGATTGAGCAGCTGCTGTATTGTTAAGGGAGGGAGAGGAGCTGACAAGTCCTGCAGACTTTCTATCCTCATCTTCTATGGGAGTTGTGTGTGTGTGTGGGGGGGTCACTTTCAAGGTTTTGTCAGAGTTACAATGACCCTCTCCTGTGACTGTTTCTGTTTCTCATCAGGTGTGCAAGGGCTGGATGTGGAGCAGAGTCCCCCAGCCCTGAGTCTCCAGGAGGGAGCCAGCCACGTGTTGAGGTGTAATTTTTCTGCCTCTGTGAGCAATGTACAGTGGTATCTTCAGAACCCCAGTGGCCGCCTTATCCACCTGTTTAACATTCCTTCAGGAACAAAGCAGAATGGAAAATTAAATGCCACAACAATCCCTAGAGAACGCCACAGCTCACTGCACATTTCCTCTTCGCAGACCACAGACTCAGGCACTTACTTCTGTGCCGTGCAGCACAGTGCTCCTCAGGCACCTGCAGCCTCTACACAAACCTTCCATGGGCTCAGCCCCTCCTCCAGCCACAGTCACACCGTGGGGCCACCACAGGGCATTTGCAGTGTGGATTATTTCTTACCTACACTGGTACAGTTTTAATCACAGACACTTTTTGGCCCTACAGATTATGAACTTTGGTCTTTATCTTCTTTTCTCAATCTATATTTCCTTCTGCACTAGAGACTTCTAACTTGGAACTAGCAGAATAGCTGATAAGAGGACAAAAATAAAATAAATATTTAACCATCATATGCTGAACTGAAAAATGTTAAAAAGTGAAAAGAATTCAAAGAAAAAAAAACTCCAATAAAGCTGTTATCCTGATTAGTTAGATGACTCAAGACTGTTCAGATTTGCCTCACCAGAATGTGTCCCAACAGACACTTGGATCATCCCATCCTACAAGTGCAGCAAAGTGAACATCAACAATAAACCTTACTCAGTGTTCAATATGAGCTTGATAACTTAGAAGAAAATTACTCTGGATGCAAGAAATCTTAAATTCATTTCACTGTCCATAGTCAAGATCTTGGCAGAGTTAATTCTTTCTTGAGATCTAAGGGATAATCCATTTCCTTGCCTTTTTTAGCTTTGGAAAGCCAACTAAATTCTTTGATTCGCGACTTCTTCTTGAATCACTAGAATTTCTCACTTCCATCACCATAGCTCCTTCTTTTTTTGGAGTCAAATATCTTTACATCTCTGTCCTATAAAGTATAAAAAAATTATTAAACAGAAAGTTAAAGTGAAATCACTCAGTGTCTGACTCTTTGTGACCCCATGGACTGTAACCTACCAGGCTCCTCCATCCATGGGATTTTCCAGGCAAGAATAATATTGGAGTGGGTTGCCATTTCCTTCTCCAGGAGATCTTTCTGACCCAGGGATCGAACCCGGGTCTCCCTCATTGTAGGCAGATGCTTTACCATCTGAGCCACCAGGGAAGTGTTGGGAGACAGGGGAAACTCTCATGGCTTGTGGACATAGTGGAGGGCAAAGGGAATTTGAAAGATGCCTCTTATTTCCTGTCAAGGACTCAGCCAATGAAAAGCCATGGACTCTTGCTTACTATAGCCATTTCAGCTTCCTTTTCCAATTTACATTGTCTTAAATTCTTTTCATCAATGTCTTACAGTTTTCAGAGTGCAGGTCTTTCACCTCATTGGTTAAATTTATTCCTAGATACTTTTTATTTATTTTTTTATTCAACTAGAAATTGGATTGTATTCTTAAATTCTCTTTCTACTATTAGTGTATAGAAATGCAACAGATTTCTGTGTATTAACCTTGTATCCTGTAACTTGTGATTAAGTTTGTTGATTATTTCTATTAGTTTTTTAGCATCTTTATAGTTTTCTGTATGGAGTAGCATGCTGTCTGTAATTAGAGACAGTTTACCTCTCTCTTTACAACTTGGATGCCAATTATTTGTTTTTCTTGTCTGGTTACTGAGGCTAGGACTTCCAGTACTATGTTAAATAGAAATAGTGAGAGTTGCATCCTTGTCTTATTACTGATCTTAGAGAAAAAGATTTAGTTTTTCACCATTTAGTATGAGTCAGCTGTAGATTTGTAACAAATTATCTTTATTATTTTGAGTCATGCTCTCTTTATACCAAATATGTTGACATTTTTTATCATGAATGTTAAATCTTGTCAAAATCTTTGTCTGCATCTATTGACATAGTCACGTAATTTTTATCCTTTATTCTGTTAACATGGTATATCATCTTATTTGATTTGTGGATTGTGAATCATCCTGAAATAAAATCTCTCTTGATCATGATTCTTTTCATGTTTTGTTGAATTTAGTTTGCTACTATTTTGTTAAGAATTTTTGCATCTATATTCATCAGCAATATTGTCCTGAATTTTCTCTTTTGTAGAACCTTTGTCTGGTTTTGGTATCAGGATATTGCAGGCCTCAGTGAATGAGATTGAGAGCATTTCCTCATCTTTGATTTTTAGGAATAATTTGTAAAGTGTGGGTACTAATTTTTCTTTAAATATTCAGTTGAATTTCTTTTTGAAGCATATTGCCCTGGATTTCTGTTTCTCAGGAGTTTTTTGATTACTGGTTCAACTTCAATACTAGTAATTGATATGTTCAAATTTTCTTTTTCTTTCACATTCAGTCTTGGAAGACTGTGTATATCCAGAAATTGAGCTGTTTCTTTTACAGTCATATTTTTAGATTCCAGGAATTAGGACTTGAATAACTTTGGGAGTCCTTATTCAGTCCACATTTATTACAGCAACTCTGTATATCCATTTTCCACCTCTCTGGCACTTGCTGTTGTCTGCTTGTTTATTTGCCTAGTGACTTGACTATTTCAGTTAAGTTCATTTTCCCCACACTGTGCAGCCTATCATGTTGTTCCTCAAAGGATATAGTCTTGGGTACTTTCTTAGACATCCTGATGCAGTAGTGGTTTAGCAAGGCTCTTTGAGAGTCTTTTTCTCTAATTGCTATGTTAAACTATTTGCTTCTGTTTGTATTACACCTAGGCAATAGACTCCATTAATTGCTGGCTGATTTTTTTCAACAATGCTATAAATGCATAAATTGTTCCTAGGTCTCATCTAATTAAATCAAACCTGTTTGCGGAGACAGTCTTTGAAATTTTTCTTTGAGGTCTTCTGATCAGAGAGGACTTTTCCCAGCTCTTCCCTTTCTTGTACTTTCTGTTAAGATTTTTAGTAGTTGTCTTTGAATTAACTTGCTGTTCTCAATGAGTTGCCAGCCTCCTCTTAATTGTCTACCACAAAAAAATCTCGATTGTTTTCAACACACCCTTAAACTTGGGCTTCCCAATGATGGTTTCAATTAAAATCTTCTCAAAAGGAGACCTGTGTTTTTACAGCTGCTTCTCTCCCTGGACACAACTCCTGAGACACTGCTTTGGACCTGTAATGAGGGACAGTTGGCTGCTTGTCTCCGAGTGACATCCCTGTATTATGAGAAACGTGATGGAAGGGAGGGAGCAGTAGCCTCTTGTCTTCTTGGCTTGCCTTTGCCAGCGTGATATCACCACTCTTAGCTGGGATGAGAGCAAGAGGACCCAGTATTCTCAGCCTACCATACCTGACATAGAACCTCAGTGCTGCGAGGTAAGAAGTGGCCATAGACCTGTCGGCTTTTCTTGTTTGTAATACAGTTTCTATAACACAGACCTGGGGGAGGTAAGAAAGCACAGCAGCCAGCCCCTCTGTAGGAGATATGATAACCCTATACTGCAAGCTGGAGAGAGAAGGAGCCTTGTATTCTTGGTTGTATCCACCTTTAGTAGAACTTCCATCATCTTGAGCTGGGGATGGGGAATGGGTCATGGTACAACTGCACAGATTCTTTCTGCTATCATGGAGATTTAGTACGTTTTATGAATAAATGTGTCTCTATTACCTTTTATATGCTGTATAACCTAATGACTATGTCCAGAGCTTTAGTTTCTTAAAAATAATTTTCATCTGTTTTAACTGTTTTGTTGGAGAGAGTATCCATAAATCAACTCACAAAGTCATTCTGGAAGGTACAGTCTTTTATTTATATTATTAACAAAAATAGAATAGGATTAGACAGAATATAATCAACAGTTGAGCTTTTTTTTGAGATTCATTGGCTTTCTCCATTGACAAAGAAAGCTGTCTTCTTGTCTTTAGCCTAAACTTGCCACAAATAAAAATCTGCCGTGGATCTCCATATTAACACAATCATGTTTTCTGAGAGTATTAATATTGAAAAACAGGAATATCATATCTTTTCTGAAACTCTAATTGTACTTAGAGCTATCATCCATAGTATAAAGATTAACAGTCATATCTTCTAAGTTTTGACTCTTCAACAGAAAGCATTATTAGTGTTAGTTTTTATAACATCTAATATTAGCATATCAAAGATAGCATAATTATGAGAAGTAGTATAATTTTTCACTAATGAAAATGATGGACAAACCATTTAAATACTCTCTGCCTTAGGTCCTCTGTCTCAGACTCAGACCTTGAGAGGAAGATCCGCCAGGCTCCTCTGCCCGTGGGATTTTCCAGGCAAGAATGCTGGACTGGGTTGCCATTTCCTCCTCCAGGGGATCTTCCCGACCCAGGGATTGAACTGGAGTCTCTCAGGTCTCCTGCCTTGGCAGGCGTCTTCTTTACCACTAGCACCACCTGGGAAGCCCGCTGACTAGGGAAAGGGAAAAGGCCAAACAAGGGGAAGATTTCAGAGGTTTCTGATGTTCTATCTGCCTGATTTTGTGGGGAGCACTAGAGCACATATCAGACTATACTGTATCACTTAGACAAGAGAATTGGATAGTCACAGAAATCAGCTGTTATCTGAGCTGCTGGCAGCAAAATACAAAGAACTTGGGGACTGAGCACAGATGAAGCTTCTGAGAAAATTTGAGCAAGGTGCCAACAGTGTCTAATACAGCTACTGTGACATTATTCCTGGGAACAGTCCTGCAGGTTTCACTGCTTTTGCTATTATTCAAGTCGAATTCTCCAATGTTCACATTTGTCTTTGAACGTTCTTTGCCTATCCAACCAACCCTCATCTTTTTCTAGCCACGCCTACACATGTCTTCCCCAGCACTATCTGCTTTAATCTTCACACTGCTCTGCTCCCTAAGTGATGAAGGACAGTTTTTACTTACAAACTCATGTTTCTCTCCTGACCCTGGGTATTTCCTGCCCAACCTTTCCTTCAGACCTCTTACTCTTTGACCCTTGATATTGCTTCTCTTATTCACTATATTTTCCAGAATCATCTTCACCATCCAGAGGTGGTGGGTTGTTTTATCCTCTCTCTGATAAAATATCAGCAGAAATGGTCATGTGATCTTAATGACACCAGAAGCTGAGGGTCATCTGTGATACCGATATGTGTGAAGGAAGAGACAGAGTATGTGGAGGTCTTAAATCTGTACAGATTCATAATTTAAAACTCACTTTTTATACTTCAACCCTTATCAAAAGTATTCTGAGCAACCCGAATGACAGCTTAGGATCCATGATCACCTTGGAAATATTCCATTTGCCTAATTTATATTTTAGAAAAAGTATAAATTGAACTTGATTGGTTTTCTATCATTTTTTAGGGTCATGTAAAATGTGGACACATCTGAAAGACTGTGGCAAAATTGAAGTTCTGTCATGGCAAAGGGGCTATATATTCTGTTTGGATCCATGACTTTATCTTGTAATGATACATATTATGCTTCTATGTATCTTCAATAGACTTTAATTAGCATTTATAATAAAAAAGGAAATATCCCTCTGCACACTAATTTGTAACTTCATGGACGTCTCTCTCTTTCCCATTGTGAAATAATGCAATCTCCATTAACATATCATGCTGTCCTGATACACGAGTTTTTCTAGGAGGTGTTAAGAAAAGGAAGAGGTGGAGAGCGGGAGAGAAATTCTAACCTGCTCTTTACCCACAAGCAGAGTGTTTCTGATTCCCAATGAAATTAATTTACAGCAATTCTAGCCTCAATATGGGGAATGCTTTCTTTGAGAGAGATAGGTTTAAGTGAAAGCACTTGTAAGAGGATGGGGTCTGTTGAAAGCATTAAAGCAGATGTGAACATAAAAACTGAGTTCTAGCTGGTTGAGAAGACCAGAAGAGGAACGTGAGTTGTCACTGACCTTTGGTGCCAAGAACAATGGACAAGATTCTGGGAGCATCATTTTCACTTCTGTGGTTTCACTTAGACTGTGGGTTGTGGTGGATGAAAACTAAGATATCTCATTAATTAAGGGTAATGAGAAAATTGGGGACTGGACAAATTCATGCAGATAGGAACTTTAAGAACGAAATATTAATCTGTGTACCTAATGACTTTTTATCTCTATAAACAGGGTTGGGTGGACAAGAGAAGGAAAAAAGTGACCAACAGCAGGTGAAACAGAGCCCTCAATCTTTGATAGTCCAGGAAGGAGAGATTTCCATTCTGAAGTGCAGGAGAGGAGTACATTTGACTACTTCTCATGGTACAGTCAATACCCTGGTAACGGCCTTGTATTCTTGATAGCCATAGGTTCAGTTGTGAATAAAAATGAAGATGGAAGACTCACAGTTTTCCTCAGTACAAGTGCCAAACATATCTCACTGCACATCACAGCTTCCCAGCCTGGAGACTCAGCCACCTACTTCTGTGCAACAAGTGCACAGTGCTCCCCAGGCACTTGCAGCCTGTACCCAGATCTGCAGCCGAGGCTCCAGACACACCTTGCCATGTAGGTAAATACACACACACACACACACACACACACACACACACACACACATTGGTTAGTGCATAAAAAGTCTTAATACATTTAAGAAAAGTGAAATTATATAGAATTTATTCTTTGATCAAATTAGAATGGACTTAGAAAATCAATAGCAAAAAGATATCTTTAGAAACTCCCAAATATTTGGAATTTAGGCATTAAACTTCAAAAAAACCCACTAAAGAAATAATTAGTGGGCTATAAGAAAATATTTTGAAAGAAAATATAGTGAGAACATACATACAACTATTTATGAGATACAGTTAATATTTTACATAGGAAATATTTGTCTTTTTGAATGCTTATACTGCTAAAGAAAAAGGCTGAGAAAACAATTATGTAAGTTTTCAACAAAAAAACAAGAAAAATTACAACTTATGTAAACTGAAACAAGAACATAATAAAAAATGTCAAATTGGTAAAATAGAAAATGATAGAAATAACTGAGATACCAAGTTAATTTTGCTAAAATGATTAATAAAATATACATTTCTAGGTAAAATTATCATGGTGAAAAAGAGAAAGCACAAATTATAAATATAAAGAATGAAAAGTTAAGCAATAATACAGATGCTACAGTGTTAGTCAGATAGACTCCCTCTGGTGTCCACCTGAAACTATTACAGCATTAATTGTCTATACTCCAATATAAAATAAAATGTATAATAAAAAATACAAAAAGGATAATAAAATTCATTAACAAGTATATGCTACTGAGTTATCACAAGTGGAGATGTGGAGAGAGTTGGGAAATCTGACTTTTTGGCAAAGGTGCAATGACAGTTCAATGGAGGAATGATACAAGCAAGTGATTCGGGGACAACTGGGTATGTTCACAGGCAAGTAACTGAAACTTGGCCTAAATCTCACATCTTATACAAAAATTTAAGGAGAATCTCAAAATGGACCATACCTCCATGTGTGAAATATAAAACTATGAATCTTTTTGAAAAAAAGAAAATCTTCAGGACCAATTTTTAGACAAAATAATTTTTGTCATGACACTGAAATCACAATCCATAAAAAATAAACTATTTCATCAAAATTAAAAAAGCTTGCTCTGTGAAAGATACTATTAAGAGAATGAAAAAGACAAACCACAGAATGGCAGGAAATATTTTCACTTTGTGTTTTCATCAAAGGATGGTATTCAGAATACAAGGTACTCTCTAAACTCAGCAGGAAGAAAACAAGCAGTCTAACTAAAGGCAAACAAAAGGTCCACCCAGACACTTCATGCAAGAACTTTGTATTAGGGAAATAAGCATGTAAATAAGCATGTAAACAGATGTTCAACATCATTAACCATCAGGGAAATGCAAATTAAAGCCACAATGAGATACCAGCCCACATCTTGCTTAATGGCTAAAATGAAAAATACTGATGATATCAAGTTCTGGCAGTGACGTAGAGAAATTGGATCACTCATACACTGCTGGTGGGAAAATGATACAGTCATTCTGGAAGACAGTTTAGCAGTTCCACATAAACTTAAATATTCACTCACCTTACAGCTCAGCAATCATACTCCTTTACGAGCATTTATACTTGAGAAATGAAAACTGTCTTCACACAAAAATCTATACATGAATATTCATGACAGCTGTGTTTGCGATGCCCAAAAGCTGGAAACCAGCCAAATGTTCTTCATTGTGTAAATAGATAAATATGCTGTGGTATACCCATACAATAAAATATTACTTATAGATCTATCTCAACTTGAAATAGGGTTAAGTCTCAATAAACCAGTTTAAGTTGAAAATATCATAAGTAGAAAATGAATATAATAAATGCTGTGAATCAGTCTAGCCTAGCCTAACCTTAAGGTGTGGTATTGAAAGTGAAAAACAGAAGGACTGTATGAGTGCAGAATGGTTGTAGTGGATCAGTGGTTTACCCTCGTGATCCCAGGGCTGACTGAAAGCCCAGCTTGCTGTTGCTGTTCAGCATCATTAGAGAATGTATACAGCATGTTACCAACCTGGGGAGATAAAAATTGAAAATACAAAGTATGGTTTCTAGTGAATGTATATACACCTTTCTCATAACCATAAAGTCAAAAATCCTAAGTTGGTCCATCATAAGCTGGGGACAGTCTGAAGTGATTAAAAGAAATATACTATTGATACATGCAATAGCTTAGATTGATCTCAATGGTGAGTGAAAAAACTATCTCGGAAGACTACATGGTACATGCTTTCACATTATATTATTACAATTGCATACATAATGTATGAATTTACTTTTACAACATTCTCAAAAGGACAAAATAAAGACATCCAAAGATTAGTAGTTTCTAGGGGTTATCACGAGTTGCAGGGGTGAAGACGGTATGAAAATCGTTTTCTCTAGAGATGGAACAATTCTGTATCATGATTTTTGTAATGGTACAAAAACCTACACCTGCGATAAAATTTCATAGAGCTATGCATAAAAAAGTGCGTGTAAAACTGATGTATCAGATTATCATTTGTATTTTAAAAACATTTTATCAATATCAATTTTCTGGTATATATAATGTATATAATTGTTATATATACACATATATGCTACATGTACAATATCATGCTGCTGCCCAGGCTTCTGTGAGCATTCATCATCTCTTCTTTTAAGATACAAGCAAACCAAGGCATCAGCTGCCTGACAGCACTCAGAGGTGAAATGGGACAGGAGAGAAGATGTGTCAGCTAAATATGCATGTATATGTAAATATACATCTCCTCCATGTATCAGTCATTAACGACACCACTCAAGGAGCTTAAAACCAAGGAATTGACACTGTTTTAAAGACCTTGTCTGTATTTCTTTTCTATTATCTCTGTGAGTTTGATTCTTTTTACTAATTCATCCATTAAAATGATGAAACCAAATGGAAGATTGACAGCTATATTCTAAATGAACATGTCAGTTCAGTTCACTTCAGTCGCTCAGTTGTTTCTGACTCTTTGCGACCCAGTGGACTGCAGCATGCCAGGTTTCCCTGTCCATCACCAACTCCCCGATCTTATGCAAACTCATGTCCGTTGAGTTGGTAATGCCATCCAACATCTTATCCTCTGTCATCCCCATCTCCTCCTGCCTTCAATTAATGTGTAACAGTTTACAAAACTTCATGCATCACCATCTATGGTGTAGATACAGCTTGTAGGTACTAAGTTTTGTTGGAGTGCATTATAATACTATGGCACAGAAAGATCCAGCATGCTTATCTAAAGTGTATTTTCAAGAAGAAAAAATAATAAGCAACTAACTAGTGAGACTGAACAATTTGGGCCAGTGGGATAAAAAATGTGACATGAGGACAATTCCAAGACACACGACCTAATAAGTGCAATTCTACTTACAGAGGGAATGAGACTGAATATTCTGATCCTTCTCAAAATCTAATAAATAAGACTCAATATCATGTTTCAAAAGTATAATTATTTTATTCCTGTCATAAATTCATATAAACACAACCGATAGAATAGACTCTTAAAGTCAGAAGGACTCATTTTTTATCATTTGATGTCAAAGTAATTTTACATATTGAAAAAACTAAGTAGAGCCCTAAAACCCAGAAAAAATACATTAAAAATTTTGGATAAGACTACATTTTACCAAGAAGACCAAAGATCTGTGAGTTTTCAAATAAAGTACTTAGATTCTGGATGGAACATTATAATTGTAAGCTAAATAAATGACTAGTAAGTAGATTACAAGAAGGGTTTGTAACTTATACTAAATTTTATTTTAGATCTGTTCATGTTGCAACAAATGGCATTATTTTATTCTTTTTTTATAGCTGAATGGTTTCATTATGGGTGTCCATGGTGGCCCAGTGGTAAAGAATGCATTTGCCAAGCAGGAGACACAGGTTTTCCCCCTGGGTCAGGAAGAACCCCTGGAGAAGGAAATGGTACCCCACTCCAGTATTCTTGCCTGGGAAATTCCATGGACAGAGCAGTCAGGAGGGCTACAATCCATGGGGTTGAAAAACAGTGGGACCTGACTTAGCAACTAAACAACAATGGCAACAATTTCATTACACATATGTTCCACATCTTTATCCACTCCTCTGTTGATGTATATTTCATTCTACTGTACAATAGAAACTAACACAACACTGTAAATCAACTATAATAAAAAGTTCAAAAACAAAAAATAAATGCTGTTTTAAACGGGATGGCAAAATTATTGTGTTGAATAATTATCAGTGAATGTCACCTAGCTTGTTCCTCAATTCCCCTCAGCTCAAACCTTTATTACTAATGGCTTTTGTGAAGCCCCCTTTCAGGATTAGATCAGATCAGATCAGATCAGTCACTCAGTCATGTCCGACTCTTTGCAACCCCATGAACTGCAGCACACCAGGCCTCCCTGTCCATCACCAACTCCCGGAGGTCACTCAGACTCACATCCATCGAGTCAGTGATGCCATCCAGCCATCTCATCCTCTGTCGTCCCCTTCTCCTCCTGCCCCCAATCCCTCCCAGCATCAGTGTCTTCTCCAATGAGTCAACTCTTCACATGAGGTGGCCAAAATACTGGAGTTTCAGCTTCGGCATCATTCCTTCCAAAGAAATCCCAGGGCTGATCTCCTTCAGAATGGACTGGTTGGATCTCCTTGCAGTCCAAGGGACTCTCAAGAGTCTTCTCCAACACCACAGTTCAAAAGCATCAATTCTACGCTGCTCAGCCTTCTTCACAGTCCAGCTCTCACATCCATACATGACCACAGGAAAGACCATGGCCTTGACTAGGCGAACCTTTGTTGGCAAAATAATGTCTCTGCTTTTGAATATGTGATCTAGGTTGGTCATAACTTTCCTTCCACAGAGCAAGCGTCTTTTAATTTCATGGCTGCAGTCACCATCTGCAGTGATTTTGGAGCCCAGAAAAATAAAGTCTGACACTGTTTCTCCATCTATTTCCCATGCAGTGATGGGACCAGATGCCATGATCTTCGTTTTCTGAATGTTGAACTTTAAGCCAACTTTTTCACTCTCTACTTTCACTTTCATCAAGAGGCTTTTGAGTTCCTCTTCACTTTCTGCCATAAGGGTGGTGTCATCTGCATATCTGAGGTTATTGATATTTCTCCCAGCAATCTTGATTCCAACTTGTGTTTCTTCCAGTCCAGCATTTCTCATGATGTACTCTGCATAGAAGTTAAATAAACAGGGTGACAATATACAGTCTTGATGTACTCCTTTTCCTATTTGGAACCAGTCTGTTGGTCCATGTCCAGTTCTAACTGTTGCTTCCTGACCTGCATACAGATTTCTCAAGAGGCAGATCAGGTGGTCTGGTATTCCCATCTCTTTCAGAATTTTCCACAGTTTATTGTGATCCACACAGTCAAAGGCTTTGGCATAGTCAATAAAGCAGAAATAGATGTTTTTCTGGAACTCTCTTGCTTTTTCCATGGTCCTTTCAGGATCAGCCTAACTTTATTACCAGTGAAAGAAAAATTGAGAAAGTAAAACTTTGTGGTGAGCCAGACTTTTTCCCATCTGTGCACAGACCACATGAAGTATGCAAATGACAAATCCCACTTCCTGTTTGAAGGAGTCACACAGGACTTGAGGTTATATGTATATATGCTGCCAGGAGCACAAAGACACTCTCAGCTTGAGGCAAAACTGAGCACAATTGTGCAGGGGAATCCATGCCTCATGCCACTCTACAGTCTGCTCTGGGTGTTCCTGGCCTTCACCTTCTCTGGTAGGGATGCTTCCAAACATGAGCGCACGTGTTCAGGGTGAAAGGACTGCACACAGGCATGTGATGCTTCACAGGGACTTGGGGAGGAAAGGAGGACTAGAGAAAAGCAAGCGTCTTAGGATTTCAGTTTGTTTTGGGGGGTGGCCCTAAATGAGTCTAATTCCTACATTATTTTATTCACTGTTTCATCTCTGTTTTCTGATTTTCCCCAAAGGATCCAGTGTAGCCCAGAAAGTTATTCAAGACCAGCCAGACATACCCAGTCGAGTTGGGGAGTCAGTTACCCTGAAATGTCAGTATGAAACAACACGGTTACAGCATTTTTTGGTACAAGCAGCTTCCCAGTGGAGAGATGATTTTCCTTACAAGGGATGGCCACTACTCTATAAATGATGAGAGATCACGTAAATCATCCAGCCTCACCATTTCAACTTTACAATTGGAAGATTCTGCGAAGTACTTCTGTGCTCTCTGGGAACTCACACTGCTTGAAGTAGTAGGAAAAGCTGAACAACCCCCCCCCCAATCTTAATAAGAGAAAGCCTCTCTGCTGTAGGACCCTAGCTGACATACACACCTGCAGATCCCAGACAATAAATGGTAGTCCTGTGGTTGCTTCATCTGTGGTCTGGATCAGAAGATTTAATTATAAATAAAAGCTCCTTCCATGTCACATGGAAGCAGGTGTACAGAGTAACTTCCTACTGGTACATTCTCCTCTTGAATTTTTGACTTTAAATCAACCATACAGAACATGTGTAACGTTGTCTAAATTTGGAAACTTGCCCATAAAAATATAAAATGATTCTTTCACCTAAAGATCCTCACATGACAAATCTTGATATAGTATCTGAAATATATTGTGTGTATATATATATATATATATAAAATCATGTATATATATACTATCATTATATATCATCATATATAGTATATATACAGCTACAGCTAAGTCACTTCAGTCATGTCTGACTCTGCAACCCCATAGGCGTCAGCCCCCCAGGCTCCTCCGTCCCTGGAATTCTCCAGGCAAGAATACTGGAGTGGGTTGCCATTTCCTTCTTTAACGCATGCATGCATGCTAAGTTGCTTCAGTTGTGTCCAACTCTATGCAACCCTATGGACAGCAGCCCACCAGGCTCCTCTGTCCACAGGATTCTCTAGGCAAGAATACTGGAGTGGGTTTCCATTTTTTTCTCCAATAGTATATATCAGATGAGATCAGATCAGTCGCTCAGTCGTGTCCGACTCTTTGCGACCCCATGAATTGCAGGACACCAGGCCTCCCTGTCCATCACCAACTCCCGGAGGTCACTCAGACTCACATCCATCGAGTCAGTGATGCCATCCAGCCATCTCATCCTCTGTCTTCCCCTTCTCCTCTTGCCCTCAATCCCTCCCAGCATCAGAGTCTTCTCCAATGAGTCAACTCTTTGCATGAGGTGGCCAAAGTACTGGAGTTTCAGCTTTAGCATCATTCCTTCCAAAGAAATCCCAGGGCTGATCTCCTTCAGAATGGACTGGTTGGATCTCCTTGAAGTCCAAGGGACTCTCAAGAGTCTTCTCCAACACCACAGTTCAAAAGCATCAATTCTTCGGCGCTCAGCCTTCTTCACAGTCCAGCTCTCACATCCATACATGACCACAGGAAAAACCATAGCCTTGACTAGGCGAACCTTTGTTGGCAAAGTAATGTCTCTGCTTTTGAATATGTGATCTAGGTTGGTCATAACTTTCCTTCCACGGAGTAAGCATCTTTTAATTTCATGGCTGCAGTCACCATCTGCAGTGATTTTGGAGCCCATAAAGATAAAGTCTGACACTGTTTCCACTGTTTCTCCATCTATTTCCCATGCAGTGATGGGACCAGATGCCATGATCTTTGTTTTCTGAATGTTGAGCTTTAAGCCAACTTTTTCACTCTCTACTTTTACTTTCATCAAGAGGCTTTTGAGTTCCTCTTCACTTTCTGCCATAAGGGTGGTGTCATCTGCATATCTGAGGTTATTGATATTTCTCCCAGCAATCTTGATTCCAACTTGTGTTTCTTCCAGTCCAGCGTTTCTCATGATGAACTCTGCATATAAGTTAAATAAACAAGGTGACAATATACAGCCTTGACGTACTCCTTTTCCTATTTGGAACCATTCTCTTGTTCCATGACCAGTTCTAACTGTTGCTTCCTGACCTGCATACAAATTTCTCAAGAGACAGATCAGGTGGTCTGGTATTCCCATCTCTTTCAGAATTTTCCACAGTTTATTGTGATCCACACAGTCAAAGGCTTTGGCATAGTCATTAATGCAGAAATAGATATTTTTCTGGAACTCTCTTGCTTTTTCTATAGTATCATGAAAATCATTTCCTTAGTTCTTTCCTTTTAGGGCTTCCCAGGAAGTAGGGGTAAAGAACTCGCCTGCCAATGCAGGACACATAAGAGACAGAGATTTGATCCCTGGTTTGGGAAGTTCCACTGGAGGAGGGCATGGCAACCCACTCTAGCATTCTTGCTTGAAGAATCTCTTGGACAGAGGAGCTTGGGGGGGCTACAGTCCATAGTGTCACAAAGAGTAGGACATAACTGAAGTGACTTATCATATAGCCCTTTCCTCTTAGACATTGTGTCAAGGCATATTCAGGGAAGGAGAACTACCAGTGATGTAGAGTAAGAGATGAGTTATAAGGATTATTCAGCTTCTTTTGTGGCTCAGCTGGTAAAGTATCTCCCTGCAATATAGGAGACATGGGGAGAGTCGCTTGGACTGAAAGGAGATCAAACCCGTTGATCCTAAAGGAAATCAGTCCTGAATATTCATTGGAAGGACTGATGTTGAAGCTGAAACTCCAGTACTTTGGCCCCCTGATGAGAAGAACTGACTCATTGGAAAAGATCCTGGTACTGGGAAAGATTGAAGACAGGAGAAGGGAATGACAGAGGATGAGATGGTTGGATGGTATCACTGACTCGATGGCTATGAGTGTGAGCAAGCCCTGGGAGTTGGTGATGGACAGAGAGGCCTGGTACGCTGCAGTCTATGGAGTCACAAAGAGTCAGACACCACTGAGCCACTGAACTGATAAGGATTATTCACGGCAGGGGCTAGAGCCAGTGGAAGAGTCTCTTCCATTTGTATTCCAACACTAAATCCAGATTAAAATATTATATTTGTATATGGTGTTGTGTCTGAATTCACTGTAGGTCAACCAGAGTAACATTTGTGAAGGAAAGTTGGATGAGGACAAAAGCATGGACAGACTGTGACATGTATGGAAATATCATGAGGACAATGGAACCCACAAGGTACACTGACACTTATCTTTTTCTCTTACCTTCTTTAGGCTGACAGTACTGGGTGACCTTCAGGAGAAGTGGATGTCATTTGCCATTTTGCTACAAGAGTACTTGGTCAAAGACAAAGATAACATGAGTAAGAGATCTGGTGGAAGGTTGAGGAGTTGTGAGTCAACAATAAATTGAAGTACCTGATCAGCAGCAACATTATGAGTTGCCATAGTTCCTGGAGCCCTGCACCAACCTGTGGACCATAGAAACCTGGCTACTACATGACAAGTACCTTCCAAATCCTACGCAGACCTCTTTCATGGCCAACCATAAACAAGAACAATACAGATTTTGGGAAACAGATTTCCAGATAGTTAAGTTGACACAGTACAAAGCCACTGTAGTAGAGCTTAACTAGTTAACTTCACTCCTTGTTAACTAAGATTCATCATTATCTCTTTGAAGAACAAAACTTTCTGATAAGGACAACAGGAAAATTATGCTTCCTGTTCAGTTCAGTGCAGTCACTGAGTAGTGTCTGACTCTTTGCAACCCCATAAATGGCAGCACGCCAGGCCTCCCTGTTACCAACTCCTACAGTTTACCCAAACTCATGTCCATTGAGACAGTGATGCCATCGAACCATCTTATCCTCTATCGTTCCCTTCTCCTCACACCTTCAATCTTTCTCAGCATCAGGGTCGTTTCCAATGAGTCAGTTCTTCACATCAGGTGGCCAAAATATTGGAATTTCATCTTCAATATGAGTCCTTCCAATGGACACCCAGGACTGATCTCCTTTAGGATGGACTGGTTGGATCTCCTCACAGTCCAAGGGACTCGCAAGAGTCTTCTCCAACACCACAGTTCAAAAGTGTCAATTCTTAGGCACTCAGCTTTCTTTATCGTCCAACTCTCACATCCATACATGACTACTGGAAAAACCATAGCCTTGACTAGATGGACCTTTGTTGGCAAAGTAATGTCACTGTCTTTTAATATGCTGTCTAGGTTGGTCATAACTTTCGTTCCAAGGAGTAAGCGTCTTTTTATTTTATGGCTGCAATCACCATCTGCAGTGATTTGGGAGCCCAGAAAAATAAAGTCAGCCACTTTTTCCACTGTTTCTCCATATATTTGCCATGAAGTGATGGGACTGGATGCCATGATCTTAGTTTTCTGAATGTTGAGCTTTAAGTTAACTTTTTCACTCTCCTCTTTGACTTTCATCAAGAAGCTCTTTAGTTCTTCTTCACTTTCTGCCATAAGGGTAGTGTCATCTGCATATCTGAGGTTATTGATATTTCTCCCAGCAATCTTGATTCCAGCTTGTGCTTCATCCCGTCCAGCGTTTCTCATGATATACTCTGCATATAAGTTAAATAAGCAGGATGACAATATGTAGTCTTGATGTACTCCTTTTCCTATTTGGAACCAGTCTGTTGTTCCATGTCCAGTTCTAACTGTTGCTTCCTGACCTGCATACAGGTTTCTCAAGAGACAGGTGAGGTGGTCTGGTATTCCCATCTCTTCTAGAATTTTCCACAGTTTGTTGTAATTCACACAGTCAAAGTCTTTGGCATAGTCAATAAAGCAGAAATAGATGTTTTTCTGGAGCTCTCTTGCTTTTTTGACGATCCAGCAGATGTTGGCAATTTGATCTCTGGTTCTCTGCCTTTTCTAAATCCAGCTTGAATATATGGAAGTTCATGGTTTAGGTATTACTGAAGCCTGGCTTGGAGAATTTTGAGCATTACTAGTGTGTGAGATGAGTACAATTTTGTGGTAGTTTGAGCATTCTTTGGCATTGCCTTTCTTTGGGATTGGATGAAAACTGACCTTTTCCAATCCTGTGGCCACTGCTGAGTTTTCCAAATTTGCTGGCATATTGAGTGCAGCACTTTCACAGCATCATCTTTCAGGATTTGGAAGAGCTCCACTGGAATTCCATCACCTCCACTAGCTTGGTTCGTAGTGATGCTTTCTAAGGCCCACTTGACTTCACATTCCAGGATGTCTGGCTCTAGGTCAGTGATCACACCATCATGATTATCTGGGTCATGAAGCTCTTTTTTGTACAGTTCTTCTGTGTATTCTTGCCACCTCTTCTTAATATCTTCTGCTTCTGTTAGGTCCATACCATTTCTGTCCTTTATTGAGCCCATCTTTGCATGAAATGTTCCTTTGGTATCTCTGATTTTCTTGAAGAGATCTCTAGTCTTTCCCATTCTGTTGTTTTCCTCTATTTCTTTGCATTGATCGCTGAAGAAGGCTTTCTTATCTCTTCTTGCTATTCTTTGGAACTCTGCATTCAGATGTTTATATCTTCCCTTTTCTCCTTTGCTTTTGGCTTCTATTCTTTTTAAAGCTATTTGTAAGGCCTCCTCAGACAGCTATTTTGCTTTTTATGCATTTCTTTTCCATGGGGATGGTCTTGATCCCTGTCTCCTGTACAATGTCACGAACCTCCGTCCATAGTTCATCAGGCACTCTATCAGATCTAGTCCCTTAAATCTATTTCTCACTTCCACTGTATAGTCATAAGGGATTTGATTTAGGTCATACCTGAATGGTCTAGTGGTTTTCCCCACTTTCTTCAATTTAGGTCTGAACATGCTTCCTGTTATTATGATGCAATTATTCCTCATTCAACCCAAACCAGTTCTCTCCTTCAAAGAGAATACCGAGTTCATTTATCCCTTTACAGGTGATGTTCTTTCCTCATCTGGCTGAATCACACTCTCCCATTGAATTCTGTACCTTAACCACTGAGATACACTGAGATGTAAGATTAAATTGTAGTGGCATGTTTTCTTTTACTAAAAGCAGGCAAAGAGGAGAGAGAAGCTAAAAAATGGTTAATGTAAACATAAATATATTCATGTAAAATGAAGATAATTTTATAGCTATTATAGCTTTTGTTACTGCAAATGACCACAAAATTGTAACTGGTATTTATAACTACCTCATCCATTACCCATTCCATAACCTCTTTATCATAGTAAGAACCTTCACTCACTGTTGTACTTGACTTTCTGTAAAGCAAGTTCCTTATTCAGGAGCAATGCTATGTGAAAAGTCATAAAGATGAATAAAGAGTTCTGCAAGTTTACCACTGTGGTTTTGGCAGAAGTTTGCAAGGCATTGAAGACAAATCCAAGGGTCTAATTTAGTGGAATAAAATCTTGCTAATAGTCAGGAGAAACCAATATGCTGTGTCCTGGGAAACACCATTAAGAATGACGCCTGAGTTCTCATCACAAGCAATGGCAGTCACAAAAGAGAAGCATTCTCAAAGTTTTTAAAGAAAACAAAACTGTCAAGGAAGCTTCTTATGAGCATGAAAGTATATTTTTAGATTGTCTTTTTTGTTAAATATCACTGCTAAGAGAGTGGAAAGTCAATGTGACTGGAAGGCTATATATGCAATCTACGTTACTAAAACAGGAATCAAATGCAGAATATATTAAAGGTTCATAAACCAGTATTAAGTGAAAATAGTAATAATGGCAAAATCTTGGAGATCCAATTCAGAAATATTATCTCCAATAGTAGCTAGTAAACATGCAATATGTCCTTGATTTTACTATTTTTAGGGAAACCCAAATCAAGCCTCACCTGATCTATCTGTGTCCTTTCAGCACCCTGAGTGTATCAGTGTAACCAGCTGGCTATCACACCAAAAGGATAAGGAAAAATAGTGACTATCTTTAGGAAAGTAAGTGACTAAGTAAATGTCCTAGAAGCTTCCATTACTGAACTCATGTGGGGGGAAAAAGCAGGTCACAAGCCTGGCCATTGAAGGAAAGGAAGGTTCTAGTAGAATAAAGAGAGTTGATATTTATTGAGCTTACTATATGTCAGGCACTGACAATTCATTATCTAATTTAAATATCAAAACCCTATGGGATAGGTTTTATTGTTTCAATTATTCTTACCTTTGAGAAATGAGACAAAACTTTCCTAGCTGTGAAAAGTGTCTCAAACCTTTATTGTCATCCAGAGTGTACCATTTACAGGGCTCCTTGGAGAAGATTTGGATATGAAGAAGACCTGACCCAGAACAGGATGAATGTATGTCTCAGTGCCAGTGAAAATATGAGTTTAAACTGGAGCCTAAAGAGATCTATGAAGAATGTTTCTATCAAGATCTACAAGACTTTCTAGAACTACACCCAAGAAAAGATGTCTTTTTCATCATAGTGGATTGGAAGACAAACACAGGAAGTCAAGAGATACCTGGAGTAATAGGCAAGTTTGGCCTTGGAGCACAAAATGAAGCAGGACAAAGGCTAACAGAGTTTTGCCAAGAAAACACACTGGTCATAGCAAACACCCTCTTCCAACAACACGAGAGCCCACCCTACACATGGATATCACCAGAAGGTTAATACAGAAATCAGAATGATTATATCCTTTGCAGCTGAAAATGGAGGAAATCTATATAGTCACAAAAAGAAAATCTGGAGCTGACTGTGGCTAAGATCATGAGCTCTTTATTGCAAAATTCAGGCTTTAGCTGAAGAAAGTAGGGAAAACCACTAGACCATTTAGGTATGACATAAATCAAGAACCTTATTATTATAGAGTGGAAGTGAGAAATAGATTCAGGGATTAGATCTCATAGACAGAGTTCCTGAAGAACTGTGGTTGGAGGTTCATAACATTGTACAGAAGGCAGTGACCAAAACCATCCCAAAGAAAAAGAAATGCAAGAAGGTAAAATGTTTCTCTAAGAAGGGATTACAAATAGCTGAGAAAAGAAGTAAGAGACAAAGAAGAAGGGGAAAGATATATCCAAATGAATGCAGAATTCCAGAGAATAGCAAGGAGAGATAAGAAATCTTTCTTAAGTGAACAGTGCAAAGAAATAGCAGGGAACAATAGAATGGGAAAGACTAGAGACCTCTTCAAGAAAATTAGAGATAGCAAGGGAACGTTTCATGAAATGATGGGCACAAAAAAGGACAGAAATGACAATAATCTAACACAAGCAGAAGAGATTAAGAAGAGGTGGCAAGAATACACAAAAACTGTACAGAAAAGGTCTCAATGACCCAGATAACCACGATGGTCACTAACCTAGAGCCAGGCATCCTGGAGTGTGAAGTCTAGTGGGCCTTAGAAAGCATTATTACAAACAAAGCAAGGGCAGATGATGGAATTCCAGGTGACCTTTTAAAATCCTAAATGAAGATACTGTTAAAGTGCTGTACTCATTCTGCCAGCAAATTTTGAAAACTCAGCAATGGTCACAGCGGTAGAAAAAGTCAGTTTTCATTCAAATACTAAAGAAAGGCAATACCAAACAATGTTCAAACTATCGTGCAATTGCACTCTTTTCATAGATTAGCAAGCTAATGTGCAAAATCCTTCAAGTAGGCTTAAGTAATATGTGAACTGAGAAATTGCAAATGTGTAAGTTGGATTTAGAAAAAGCAGAGGAACCAGAAATCAAATTGCCGACATTCATTGAATCACAGAAAAAGCAAGGGGATTCCAGAAAAGCATCTACCTCTGCTTCACTGACTACACTAAAGCCTTTGAATGTGTGGATCACAACAAACCGGAAAGCTCTTAAATAGATAGGATACTAGTACACTTTCCCTGCCTCGTGTGAAACCTGCACACAGGTCAGGAAGCAACAGTTAAAACTGGACATGGAACGACAAACCTGTTCAAAATTGGGAAAGGAGTACATCAAGGCTGTATACTGTCACTCTGCTTATCTACATTGTGTGTAGAGTACATCACACATTATGTGAAATGCTGCGTTGGATGAATCACAAGCTGGAATCAAGATTGCCAGGAGAAATACCAACAACCTCAAATACGCAGATGATACCACTCTAATGGCAGAAAGAGAAGAGGAACTAAAGAGCCTCTTTAGTGCCTCTTTAGGGTGAAGGAGGACAGTGACAAATTGACTTAAAACTCAACATTCAAAAAACTAATATCATGGCATCTGATCCCATCAGATCAGATCAGATCAAATCAGTCACTCAGTCGTGTCCGACTCTTCGCGACCCCATTAACTGCAGCACGCCAGGCCTCCCTGTCCATCACCAGCTCCCGGAGGTCACTCAGACTCACATCCATCGAGTCAGTGATGCCATCCAGCCATCTCATCCTCTGTCGTCCCCTTCTCCTCCTGCCCTCAATCCCTCCCAGCATCAGAGTCTTCTCCAATGAGTCAACTCTTCGCATGAGGTGGCCAAAATACTGGAGCTTCAGCTTTAGCATCATTCCTTCCAAAGAAATTCCAGGATTGATCTCCTTCAGAATGGACTGGTTGGATCTTCTTGCAGTCCAAGGGACTCTCAAGAGTCTTCTCCAATACCACAGTTCAAAAGCATCAATTCTTCGGCGCTCAGCCTTCTTCACAGTCCAGCTCTCACATCCATACATGACCACAGGAAAGATCATAGCCTTGACTAGGCGAACCTTTGTTGGTAAAGTGATGTCTCTGCTTTTGAATATGCTATCTAGGTTGGTCATAACTTTCCTTCCAAGGAGTAAGCGTCTTTTAATTTCATGGCTGCAGTCACCATCTGCAGTGATTTTGGAGCCCAGAAAAACAAAGTCTGACACTGTTTCCACTGTTTCTCCATCTATTTCCCATGCAGTGATGGGACCAGATGCCATGATCTTCGTTTTCTGAATGTTGAGCTTTAAGCCAACCTTTTCACTCTCCACTTTCACTTTCATCAAGAGGCTTTTTAGCCCCTCTTCACTTTCTGCCATAAGAGTGGTGTCATCTGCATATCTGAGGTTATTGATATTTCTCCCGGCAATCTTGATTCCAACTTGTGTTTCTTCCAGTCCAGCATTTCTCATGATGTACTCTGCATATAAGTTAAATAAACATGGTGACAATATGCAGCCTTGACGTACTCCTTTTCCTATTTGGAACCAGTCTGTTGTTCCATGACCAGTTCTAACTGTTGCTTCCTGACCTGCATACAGATTTCTTTTTATTTTATTTTATTTTATTTTATTATTATTATTATTTTTTTAATTTTTCTTAACTTTACAATATTGTATTACTTTTACTATACATCGAGATGGATCTGCCACCAGAATACACGTGTTCCCCATCCTGAACCCTCCTCCCTCCCCCCTTCCCACACCATCCCTCCAGGTCATCCCAGTGCTCCAGTCCCAGGCATCTGTTATAGGGCATCGTACCTGGACTGATTCGTTTCAGATATGATATTATACATATTTCAATGCTATTCTCCCCAATCGTCCCACCCTCTCCCAGTCCCAGAGTCCAAAAGTCTGTTCTATACATCAGTGTCTCTTTTGCTGTCTAATAAGCAGGGTGATTGTTACCATCTTTCTAAATTCCATATATATGCGTTAGTATACTGTATTTGTGTTTTTGTTTCTGGCTTACTTCACTCTGTATAATAGGCTCCAGTTCCATCCACCTCATTAGAACTGATTCAAATGTATTCTTTTTAATGGCTGAGTAATACTCCATCGTGTATATGTACCACAGCTTGCTTATCCATTCATCTGTGGATGGACATCTAGGTTGCTTCCACGTCCTGGCTATTGTAAACAGTGCTGCTATGAACACTGGGGTACACGTGCCTCTTTCAATTCTGGTTTTCTCAGTGTGTATGCCCAGCAGTGGGATTGCTGGGTCATAAGGCAGATTTCTTAAGAGGCAGATCAGGTGGTCTGATATTCCCATCTCTTTCAGAATTTTCCATAGTTTATTGTGATCCACACAGTCAAAGGCTTTGGCATAGTCAATAAAGCAGAAATAGATGTTTTTCTGGAACTCTCTTGCTTTTTCGATGATCCAGCGGATGTTGGCAATTTGATCTCTGGTTCCTCTGCCTTTTCTAAAACCAGCTTGAACATCAGGAAGTTCACGGTTCACATATTGCTGAAGCCTGGCTTGGAGAATTTTGAGCATTACTTTACTAGCGTGTGAGATGAGTGCAATTGTTCGGTAGTCTGAGCACTCCTTGGCATTGCCTTTCTTTGGGATTGGGATGAAAACTGACCTTTTCCAATCTTGTGGCCACTGCTGAGTTTTCCAAATTTGCTGGCATATTGAGTGTAGCACTTTCACAGCATCATCATTCAGGACTTGGAATAGCTCCACTGGAATTCCATCACCTCCACTAGCTTTGTTCGTAGTGATGCTTTCTAAGGCCCATTTGACTTCACATTCCAAGATGTCTGGCTCTAGGTCAGTGCTCACAACATCATGATTATCTAGGTCTTGAAGCTCTTTTTTATACAGTTCTTCTGTCAAGATATAATCTCCTAAAATTAAAAATTCTGAAAAGAGCCCATAGACTAAGAAACTTATTTTTAGATTCTCCATATTTTGGTTTCCATTTTTTTGGTTTTCGTTATTATTTAAAATGCCACTTTGAAATGTTTTGCACAATCTTCTAAAAAAATAAAGTCAAAGAAACCAAGAAACAAAAACGTTTGTTTTTTTTCTATCTTTTTCTAATATAGTAAAATAATATATTCCTACAGAGCTCAAATGAATTCATTTTTAGTTGTTTCTATATTTTCAGTAGTAGTGGGTGTTGACTTGTGTGTGATCTGCCACATAACAGACTACCAAAGAATATTTATTAATATTTGTTAAATATTTATACGGGAATAATATTTATTCCCATATCATCAGCTTAATTTTCCTCCATCCTAGAGTTGTGATATTTGTTATCTGTTCTTGAATTTTGTTCATGAATATAACCCTCTATTTATCCTGTTGGAGTCTTTTGTTTAACTTGACTTCTATAGTATTGAAAAATTGCTTTTGGAATAATTTCAAGAGTTGTTCAGCGTAACTTCTTTCACTAAGCTCATGAATAACAACTCATCTACTCATTCAGAAAACAGATAACTCTTGAGTGCTTTATGTGTACCAACCTCTCTTTATAAACATTGAATAAACTTTAAATATGGGAAGATAAAAGACAAAAGGAAAACTACAAAGAAGCCAACAACTGAGGGTGTGTGACAAAGAAAGGAGCCAGAAATAATGAAAACAATTTGTGGAGTGGTATAGAACTAAGAAAACCCAGATGAATACAGAGGTCGTACAACTAAGATGTGTGTATCTCAGTCGTGTCCAGCTCTTGGGACACCATGGACTGTAGCCCACCAGACTCTTCTGTGCATGGATTTACCCAGGCAGAATACTGGAGTGGGTTCAGTTCAATTCAGTTCAGTCCCTCAGTTGTGTCTGGCTCTTTGGGATCCCATGAACCACAGCACACCAGGCCTCCCTGTCTATCATCAATTACCAGAGTCCATCCAAACCCATGCCCATTGAGCCAGTGATGCCATCCAACCGTCTTATCCTCTGTTGCCCCCTTCTCCTCCTGCCCTCAATCTTTCCCAGCATCAGGGTCTTTTCCAATGAGTCAGCTCTTTGCATTAGGTGGCCAAAGTATTGGCGTTTCAACTTCAACATCAGTCCTTCCAATGAACACCCAAGACTGATATCCTTTAGGATGGACTGGTTGGATCGCCTTGCAGTCCAAGGGACTCTCAACAGTCTTTTCCAACACCACTGTTCAAAAGCATCAATTCTTTGGCACTCAGCTTTCTTTATAGTCCAACTCTCACATCCATACATGACCACTGGAAAGACCATAGCCTTGACTAGATGGACCTTTGTTGGCAAAGTAATATTTATGCTTTTTAATATGCTGTCTAGTTTGCTCATGACTTTCCTTCCAAGTAGTAAGCATCTTTTGATTTCATGGCTGCAATCACCATCTGATTTTGGAGCCCAGAAAAATAAAATCAGCCACTGTTTCCACTGTTTCCCCGTCTATTTCCCATGAAGTGATTGGACCGGATGCCATGATTTTCATTTTCTGAACATTGAACTTTAAGGCAACTTTTCACTGTCCTTTTTCACTTTCATCAAGAGGCTCTTTAGTTCTTTACTTTCTGCCATAAGGGTGGTGTCATCTGCATATCTGAGGTGATTGATATGTCTCCTGGCAATCTTGATTCCAGCTTGTGCTTCCTCCAGCCCAGCATTTCTCATGATGTACTCTGCATGTAAGTTAAATAAGCAGGGTGACAATATGCAGCCTTGATGTACTCCTTTTCCTATGTGGAACCAGTCTTTTGTTCCATGTCCAGTTCTAACTGTTGCTTCCTGAGCTGCATACAGGTTTCTCAAGAGGGCGGTCAGGTGGTCTGGTATTCCCATCTCTTGAAGAATTTTCCACAGTTTATTGTGATCCACATGGTCAAAAGCTTTGGTATAGTTAATAAAGCAGAAATAGATGTTTTTCTGGAACTTTCTTGCTTTTTTGATGACCTAAGTCAAATCCATATGACTATACAGTGGAAATGAGAAATAGATTTAAAGGACTAGATCTGATAGACAGAGTGCTTGATGAACTATGGGCGGAGGTTTGTTACATTGTACAGGAGACAGGGATCAAGACCATCCCCAAGAAAAAGAAATGCAAAAAAGCAAAATGGCTGTCTGAGGATGCCTTACAATAGCTGTGAAAAGAAGAGAGGTGAAAGGCACAGGAGAAAAGGAATGATATACCCATTTGAATGCAGAGTTCCAAAGAATAGGTAGGAGAGATAAGAAAGCCTTCCTCAGTGATCAGTGTGAAGAAATAGAGGAAAACGATAAAATTGGAAAGACTAGAGATCTCTTCAAGAAAATAAGAGATACCAAGAGAACATTTCATGCAAAGATGGGCTCGACAAAGAACAGAAATGGTATGGACCTAACAGAAGCAGAAGATATTAAGAAGAGGTGGCAAGAATGCACAGAATAACTGTATAAAAAAGATCTTCATGACTAGGATAATCATGAAGGTGTGGTCACTCACGCTCACCTAGTGCCAGACATCCTGGAATGTGAAGTCAAGTGAGCCTTAGAAAGCATCACTACGAGCAAAGCTAGTGGAGGTGATGGAATTCCTGTTGAGCTGTTTCAAATCCTAAAAGATGATGCTGTGAAAGTGCTGCACTCAATATGCCAGCAAATTTGGAAAACTCAGCAGTGGCCACAAGATTGGAAAAGGTCAGTTTTCATCCCAATCCCAAAGAAAAGCAATGCAAAGAATGTTCAAACTACCACACAATTGCACTCATCTCACATACTAGTAAAGTAATGCTCAAAATTCTCCAAGCCAGGCTTCAGCAATACATGAACCGTATACTTCCAGATGTTCAAGCTGGTTTTTGAAAAGGCAGAGGAACCAGAGATCAAATTGCCAACATCCGCTGGATCATCAGAACAACTGGACTGGATAGCCATTTCCCTTTCAGGAAGCTAGCTTGATCCAGAGATCGAACCCCCATTGCCTACACTGCAGATGGATTGTTTACCGACTGAGACACAAGAAATATTCACCTTTCAATCCAGAAACATTTCAAAAGGTTGACATCCTGTAGGAGTTTAGCTCTGCAGTTCATTTATTCAGTCAGTAAAGGGAGATGAGTTATTTGGAAACAGTGGTTTTTTCTGGCTATCAAGGAAAGAAAGTTTACGTTTTCCATCGATGTTACACAGAAAAGTGGAAAAAAAAAAAGATTTTGATCATCTTTAAACAACTTGATTTTATAATCCTTTGTTGAGTGCACGTGGTCAAGGATTCAGGGAATTATATCCTTATAGCCTAAACCTTTTCCATGTACCTCCCTAAACACTGCTTTCCCATTTCCCACCCCTGGTTAACTCTTCCCTTCCCTAATCCTTACACTCTTTTCTCTTACCTCCTCTTTTTCTGCCAGGATCATCCACCTTCACCCTTCTCCACCCCAGATAGTTTGCTTTCCCTTCTGTCTTTTCTGTCTCAGCATCCTTGGTGTCTCTCTGTCTCAGCATCTTTGGTGCAGAGCACCTACAAACATGGGCAGAGAGGACATAAGGATTAAGGACCATTGTTGAAGGAGGATGAGGAGAATACCATCCGTGTCATCAGTTACTATATCAAGAACCAATGCATTGAGAAATATCTGCCTAGATGGAGACAGATGCATGATTCCAAGGACCTTTTCAGGACACTGAGCTCCAGTGTTCGAGATCAAGACATTTAGCTTTCTGTCCCAATGTTATTAATATTTCCTGTCCCTCAGAGCAATCACAGCCTACTTTGAAATCTCACATACATTTGCTAGAACATGGATGGGAATTTTTATCTCTTTACAATGCACAGCTCAGTCAGTACATTTTCCTGGGATTAAACAATGTTTTCCACAAGTTTCATGGAACATTAGAAAATGTCTTTGAAGAAGAAATGATAGAACAAGGGTTCTGGATAGGCACACTGTCGTGATCAGTGCTCCTTTTCCAGAGCTAGACTTTAAACTTCACAGAGGATGGCAGCACGCACCCTGTGAGTTGGGGATGTCTCTCCTTCTTTGGGGAACATGACTAAAACAGGGCAGGAAGACCTAGACAAGGAACTGCTTGATCATTGGCTGCGGGATCCTGGCAAAAACACACTGCAACAGATACCTGCACTTGTTGTAAGTCTCTAACAGCAGCAGTTGTGTCTGTTCTCTGGAAACAAGCCTAGGAGCAGACACAAGTGTGAGCTCTAAGCCCTCAATCCTGGTTTGTCCTTGAAGTATGAGGCTGGTGATTGGAGTAACTGTTTTTCTGACCTTGGGTAATTGTTATGTGTCTACAAGGGATGACTTTGAAGCCAAGGAACCGTAAAGGGTCATTTGCTCTCTACTCCTCTCCCTGTGTTTTATTCAGCATCATAGCAATGGAGTTGAGAACAGATCTATGCATTTGCTAGGGAGTACAAACTTCCACATGACAGGCTAATTCATAGCCATGATGCAGAAGAGACCTTAGCAGTAAGCATGTTGGAAGAAATCTCTGGGGTTATTGAGCCAAGGACCCTGGGATAAAGCCTGTAGAGTTCTCAGATTCTTGCCCTGTGTCTTTGGTCCCTATATAATAAGCACCAATAATATTTCTTAGGACATAGATAAAAACACTGGAGTAGGGGGTAGGTACAGACAGTTTGGGGAGCATTGTGCCCTTGATCCACAGAATTACACTGATTTGTTGTCACGGGATAATTTTATTTTCTTGACCCTTTAGGGACTGTGATTAATGCTAAAACCACCCAGCCCAGCTCCATGGATTGTGCTGAAGGAGAGGATGTAAACCTGCCTTGTAACCACTCTACCATTGGTGGAAATTAGTATATACACTGCTATCCGCAAAATCCCAATCAGAGTCTACAGTATGTCATTTATGGCTTACGAAGCACAGTGAACAGCAGCATGGCCTCTCTGACCATTGCTTCAGACAGAAAGTCCAGCACCTTGGTCCTGCCCCAGGTCACCCTGAGATACACTGCTGTGTACTACTGTATCCTGAGCAAGGCACACTGGGACAGACGGGGCTGCACCTGTGCAGTATCTCTGGTAGGAAGAAGTGGGGATAGAGTGGGGAGAGCAGTCATGAGAGCAAATCTAGAGTCATCTAGAAGGAGAATCAGAGAGCAGTAAGAGATGAGGAAAATGAAGGGAAGGAGAAGGGAAGAAGATGGATAAAGAAAAGAAGAAAAGGACAAGGGATAAGCACTTAGTTTACTGATGAATCTGAGAAGAATTTTGAGGCATGTCAGAAGCATAATTTTAACATAGCAATAAAGTAAGAGGTGTTAATAATTTTTATGACTCTTTCTCATGCCAATAAAATGTTGGTTTCACTGTGCTAGTCCAAACATAAGAAGTGAGAAACACAAATAATTCTCCTTGTACCAAAGGCTTCTTTCATTTGGATCCAAGGCCAAGTCTAGACTCTAATGTGTTACAGTTGTTCTGCTTACCAGAAACAAATTCCTCTCTCCGACAAAGATCTGAAATGTTATTGTTGCTAGTCTAGAACATTCATATTTCCCATGAATAAGTTTTTTGAAAGAAACAAATATTAAGTGAATAATAATTTTTCACTTTTTAGGCAGGTCTGGAAACCCTCCCTTTATAAGGAGCTTTCATCAATTTGAGAGAGGAGCCACCCCACGTTTGAGGTCAGGGGCAGAAACTGGGAGGACCCCATGCCCAAAGGGTGGCAGTCAAGAGAAGTTACCCCACGTCCGAGGTCAGGGGCAGCAGCCAAGAGTACCAGACTGCGATAGTGCAGGAATGGCTGAGAGGAGCTACCAGGTGTCCGAGGTCAGGGGGGTGGCCGGGAGGACCAACCCCATGTCCAGGGAGCCGTGGCTGGGTGGGTGCAGGAGGGCCTAGAGGAGCTATCTCATGTTGAAGGTCGGGAAGGGTGGCAGTGAGGAGATACCCCTCATCCAAGGTAAGGAGCAATGGCTGTGCTTTGCTGGAGCAGCCGTGAAGAGATACCCAACGTCCAAGGTAAGAGAAACCCAAGTAAGATGGTAGGTGTTGCAAGAGGGCATCAGAGGGCAAACACACTGAAACCATACTCACAGAAAACTAGTCAATCTAATCACACTAGGACCACAGCCTTGTCTAACTCAATGAAACTAAGCCATGCCTGTGGGGCAACCCAGGATGGGCGGGTCATGGTGGAGAGATCTGACAAGGTGTGGTCTGCTGGAGAAGGGAATGGCAAACTACTTCAGTATTCTTGCCTTGAGAAACCCATGAACAGTATGAAAAGGCAAAATGATAGGATACTGAAAGAGAAACCCCCCAGGTCAGTAGGGGCCCAATATGCTACTGGAGATCAGTGGAGAAATGACTCCAGAAAGAATGAAGGGATGGAGCCAAAGCAAAAAGAATACCCAGCTGTAGATGTGACTGGTGATAGAAGTAAAGTCCGATGCTGTAAAGAGCAATATTGCGTAGGAACCTGGAATGTCAGGTCCAAGAATCAAGGCAAATTGGAAGTGGTCAAACAAGAGATGGCAAGAGTGAATGTCGACATTCTAGGAATCAGCGAACTGAAATGGACTGGAATGGGTGAATTTAACTCAGATGACCATTATATCTACTACTGTGGGCAGGAATCCCTCAGAAGAAATGGAGTAGCCATCATGGTCAACAAAAGAGTCCGAAATGCAGTACTTGGATGCAATGTCAAAAATGACAGAATGATCTCTGTTCGTTTCTAAGGCAAACCATTCAATATCACAATAATCCAAGTCTATGCCCCAATCAATAACGCTGGTTTGACTTCAGGCTTTACTATAAAGCTACAGTCATCAAGACAGTATGGTACTGGCACAAGGACAGAAATAGAGATGAATGGAACAAAATAGAAAGCCCAGAGATAAATCCACACACCTATGGACACCTTATCTTTGACAAAGGAGGCAAGAATATACAATGGAGAAAAGACAATCTCTTCAACAAGTGGTGCTGGGAAAACTGGTCAACCACTTGTAAAAGAAAGAAACTAGAACACTTTCTAACACCATACACAAAAGTAAACTCAAAATGGATTAAAGATCTAAATTTAAGACCAGAAACTATAAAACTCCTAGAGGAAAACATAGGCAAAACACTCTCTGACATAAGTCACAGCAGGATCCTCTATGACCCACCTCCCAGAGTAATGGAAATAAAGGCAAAAATAAACAAATGGGACCTAATTAAAATTAAAAGCTTCTGCACAACAAAGGAAACTATAAGCAAGGTGAAAAGACAGCCCTCAGAATGGGAGAAAATAATAGCAAATGAAGCAACTGACAAACAACTAATCTCAAAAATATACAAGCAGCTCCTGCAGCTCAATTCCACAAAAATAAATGACCCAATCAAAAAATGGGCCAAAGAACTAAACAAACATTTCTGCAAAGAAGACATACATATGGCTAACAAACATATGAAAAGATGCTCAATATCACTCATTATCAGATAAATGCAAATCAAAACCACAGTGAGGTACCATATCACAGTGGTCAGAATGGTTGCTATCCAAAAACCTACAAACAATAAATGCTGGAGATGTTGTGGAGAAAAGGGAACCCTCTTACACTGTTGGTGGGAATGCAAACTAGTACAGCCAATATGAAGAACAGTGTGGAGATTCCTTAAAAAACAGGAAATAGAACTGCCATATGACCCAGCAATCCCACTGCTGGGCATACACACTAAGGAAACCAGAACTGAAAGAGACACATGCACCCCAATGTTCATCACAGCACTGTTTACAATAGCCAGGACATGGAAGCAACCTAGATATCCATCGGCAGATGAATGGATAAGAAAGCTGTGGTACATATACACAATGGAATATTACTCAGCCATTAAAAAGAATCCATTTGAATCAGTTCTAATGAGGTGGAGGAAACTGGAGTCTATTATACAGAGTGAAGTAAGTCAGAAAGAAAAACACCAATACAGTATGCTGCTACTGCTGCTGCTAAATTGCTTCAGTCGTGTCTGACTCTGTGCGACCCCATAGATGGCAGCCCACCAGGCTCCCCCTTCTCTGGGATTCTCCAGGCAAGAACACTGGAGTGGGTTGCCATTTCCTTCTCCAATCCAATACAATATATTAACACATATATATGGAATTTAGGAAAATGGTAATGATGACCCTATATGTGGGACAGCAAAAGAAACACAGATGTATAAAACAATCTTTTGGACTCTGTGGGAGAAAGTGAGGGTGGGATGATTTGAGAAAATAGCATTGAAACATGTATATTATCATATGTGAAAGAGATTGCCAGTCCAGGTTCAACGCATGAGACAGGATGCTCAGAGCTGCTGCACTGGGATGACACTGAGGGATGGGATGGGGAGGAAGGTGAAAGGGGAATTCAAGATGGGGAACACATGTACACATATGGCTGATTCATGTCAATGTATGGCAAAAGCCACTACAATATTATAAAGTAATTAGCCTCCATTTAAAATAAATAAATAATGTATGTCAACTTGTTTAATCTTCCATTTCTTTCACTTCAAACCTTTAATATTAATTGCTTTCTTCATGCTCCTTTTCAGGATCTGCCAAATTTAATGACCAGGGAAAGAAAAGTAGACAAAGTAAAGGTGTGTGGTGAGCCAGTCTTTATCTGTACACAGGCCACGTGGTCGATGAACATGACACCCTACTTCCTGTTTGGGAGGAGTCACACAGGAACCAATTACTATGTATATGTGCTGCCAGGCACTCAAAGACACTGAACTCTCAGCTTGAGGCAGAACTGAGCACATTTGTGTAGGGGAACCCATGCCTCATGCCTCTCTCCAGTCTGCTCTGGGTGTTCCTAGCCCTCACCTTCTCTGGTAGGGATGCTTCCAAGCATGGGTGCACATGTTCAGGATGAAAGGCCTGCACACCGGCGTGTGGAGCTTCACAGGGACTTGGGGAGGAAACGAGGACTGGGGAAAAGTAAGCATCTTATAATTTCAGTACAGCTTGTAAATATTTGGGTCCAAAATTAGTTGAATTTCTACATTATTTTGTTCACTATTTCAGCTCTGTTTTCTTGTTTTTTTTCCACAGGATCTGGTGTGGCCCAGAAAGTTACTCAATATCAGCCAGACATAACCAGTCAAGTGCGGAATATAGTCATCCTGAACTGTAGGTATGAAACAAGTTGGAACGTGTACACCTACTGGATATTTTGGTACAAGCAGCTTCCCAGGGGAGAGGTGACTTACCTCATTCATCAGTATTCAGAAGATGGGAATGAAAGGGATGACCACTACTCTGTAAACTTTCAGAAAGCACATAAGTTCATCAGCCTCAACATTTGATCCTTAAAGCGGAAACATTCTGGAAAATACTTCTGTGCTCTCTGGGAACACACAGTGCTTGAAGTAATAGGAAAAGCTGAACAAAAACCCCAGAGGTTAATAAGAGAAAGCCTCCCTGCTGTGGGACGCAGGTTGAAATGTGCAGCTGCATATCCCAGACAAGAAATAGTAGTCCTGTGGTTCCTTAATCTGTGATCTGGATCAGAAGATTTGATTCTAAATAAAAGCTTCTTCTATGTAATTTGGAAGCAGGTGTCCTGAGTGACTTTCTACTAATATTCTCCTCTTGAATTCTTGACTTTAAATCAATCATGCAGAGCATGTGTAACCTTGTCTAAAGTTGTAAATTTTCTCTATAATAATGTAAAGTGACAGTTTCACTAAACAACACTCACATCCCAAACCTGGGTCTAGTTATCTGTAATCATCATGAAAATTATTTCCTTAGTCCTTTCTTCTTAGACTTGCTTCACTTAAGGTACAATCAGAGAAGCAGATCACCAGTGGTGTCGAATAAGAAATTGGTTACGAAGATTAGAACTCAGGCAATTGCTAGATCTGGTGAAAGAATGTATACAAAGCCATTATCTTTGTATCTGGTGTTGAGACTGAATTCATTGTTAATCAGCTAAAGCACAGTTAGGGAGAGACTGAAGCAGAGACAAACTGTGACTCATAAGGACATACTAGAACCATGAGGGTAATGGAACCTACATAGACACACTGAAACTTGTCTGTGTCCCACCTCCTTCAGTCTCACAGTAGAAGGTGAGCTTAGGAGAAGTGAGTGTCATTTGGCATCATGCTAACATACCTACTTGGTCCAAGACAAAGAGAAGATGAGGTGGAGGTTTGGTGGGAAGTAGAAGGGTTGTGAATCAATGATAAGATGAGCTATCAAATCAGCAGCAACATAAGTGAGTAACTGTAGTCCCTGGAGCCCTGCCTCAACGCCTAAAACATAAAAACTGTGGCTGCTTCATCACAACGACCTTCCAAATGTCACACAAATTTCTTTTGTGGCCAACCCTAACCCAGAAAAATACGGGAAGTACATTCTGGGAAAGATATTTCCAGTTAGTTAAGATAATACAAAGCTGATACAGTATCCTCTTTATTAACTTGGCATCCATCTGTGCTCTTTAACAGCTTTTGAATAAGAAGTGAAAAGTGAAGTGAAGTCGCTCAGTCATATCCGACTCTGCGACCCCATGGACTGCAGCCTACCAGGCTCCTCCATCCATGGGATTCTCCAGGCAAGATTATTGGAGTGGGTTACCATTTCCTTCTCCAAGGGATCTTCCCGACCCAGGGATCGAACCTGGGTCTCCAGCATTGGAGGCAGATGTTTTAACCTCTTGAGCCACCAGGGAAACCTCAGTGTCCTCTTTGTTAACTTAGCATCCATCTGTGCTCTTTAACAGCTTTTGAATAAAGACCATAGCAAAACTATGCTTCTTGCTAATGTTGTTGTTGCTGTTCAGTCACTAAGTCATGCCTGACTCTTTGTGATCCCATGGACTGCAGGATCCTCTATCTCCCACTATATTTTGGAGTTTGCTCAAATTCATGTCAACTGAGTTGGTGATACCATCCAACCGCCTCAATCTCTGCTGCTGTCTTCTTTTGCCTTCAATCTTTCCCAGCATCAGGGTCTTTTGAGCCAATGAGTTGGCTTTTCTCACCAAGTGACCAAAGTATAGAAGTTTCAGCTTCAGTATCAGTCCTTCCAAAGAATATTCAGGGTTGATTTCCTTTAGGATTGACTGGTTTGATCTCTTTGCAATCCAAGGGACTCTCAAGAGTCTTCTCTAACACCACATTTCTTGCTAATATGATACAATAATTCCTCATTCAACCCAAAATATTCTAAACGTATCCTGCAAAGATTATAGCAAGTTCATTTATCCCTTTGTGGGTAATGTTATTTTCTTTTCTGACTTATATTAGCATGTCCTATGTTACTGCTGTTGCTGCTGCTAAGTCGCTTCAGTCATGTCCGACTCTGTGTGACCCGATAGACAGCAGCCCATCAGGCTCCCCCGTCCCTGGGATTCTCCAGGCAAGAACACTGGAATGGGTTGCCATTTCCTTCTCCAATGCATGAAAGTGAAAGTGAAAGCGAAGTTGCTCAGTCGTGTCTGACTTAGCGACCCCATGGACTGCAGCCTACCAGGCTCCTCCTTTCGTGGGATTTTCCAGGCAAGAGTACTGGAGTGGGGTGCCATTGCCTTCTCCGTCTTATATTACTACATGTAGACAAATTGGAGAAGGGAGTTAAAATTGGTTAATGTAACACATAAATATATTATATCGAATTGAAAAACAAATTTTCATTAGTATTATTGTTCTTATTTCTGCAAATGACCTCATGATCTGGGAAAAATCAAGGGCAGGAGAAGCTGGCAACAGAGGATGATATAGTTGGATGGCGTCATCGACTCAATGAACACGTGAGTGAAAGTCATTCAGCTGTGTCCATATCTTTGCAAACCCATGGACTATACAGTCCATGGAATTCTCCAGGCCAGAATACTGAAGTGAGTAGCCTTTCCCTTCTCCAGGGGATCTTCCCAACCCAGGGATTGAACCCAGGTCTCCCACATTGCAGGTGGATTCTTTACCAGCTGAGCCACCAGGGAAACCCAAGAATCCTGGAGTGGGTAACCTATCCCTTCTGCAGTGGATCTTACTGACCCAGGAATCCATATGGGGTCTCCTGCATTGCAGGCGGATTCTTTACCAATTGAGCTACCAGGAGACATGAGTTTGAGCATATTCTGGGAGATAGTGAAGGACAGGGAAGTCTGGCATGCTGCAGTCTATGAGGTCGAAAAGAGTTGGCCACAACTTAGCAACTGAACAACAACAACAACAATTTAATATGGGAAACCCTGAAAACACCCTTATCAGATTACAATGGGAGGAAATTCAACCCTGGTAAGAACAGGGAGGAAACAGAGCACGAAATACTCAAGAAAGGATTTGTTCCAGTTGTTGACCTCCAGGTGATGTTGCAGAAACTTTAAATGTCACCTCTAATAAAAGTTCCATTTCACTCCTCTGAGCTTCTGTACCTCACAGCTCACTGAGGTATACATTTGAACAGGGTCAGCACCAGGAGCAGTGATTGTCAAGGATACATTTCTTCCTGATAGTCACTAGAACTCGCTTACATTGGGATCCTTTGAACCTCAGATTTCCCTGTAATAAAGACTCAGCACCCTCTGACACATTCCTTCCAGCTTCTCAGGGGAGATCTTCCACCAAATGGATCTCAACTTCCCTCCTGCATAGCCATGTTTTCCACTACCCTTCTCATGTTGGGAATGATCTTCATAGGGAATCAGTAACATTATGTTCCATGCTCCTGTGTCTATAGAACAAACAGTTCTGGTTGAAATCTGAATAGAGACACTGTCTCAGTATACGCAGATTTGTCCTGGTTTCACTGATTCGGCACTGATGCTGCAGGAAGAACTGGAGTCTAGTTAGTGACCTGCCTGACAGCCACATCACTGGCTCTGAAGGGCCCCCTGCAGTGGAGGTGCAACTATACCTACCTCTAGTGAACTTCCCTATCTCTTCCTGTATGTCTAGACAATATAGCGTATGAAGGTAAAAAGGCTTTCTTTATCTAGCGGTGGCCTATAACAGGCATTCTAGGTTAAACATATTGCTTTGGCAAAGTTCCAAGTGACCCACTCAGGTTACTCCTCTCCTCTTTTCTCTCTTCTAATTTAATTTCTCTAATATCCACTGTGTGCACAATAATAATGATTGATTCTTAATCAACTATATTTTATACACTATTTCTCACAATTTCTTCAGTAAACATTTGCAATAATCTTGAACTGTTCATCTGATCCCCACGTCTACAGATCACTTCAATTTTACCTCAGTGAAAATAAACAGGTTCTCATTTTCCTCCCTTTTTACCTTGAAATCCACATACACAGAAACTATTATTCATAGAGTCTGAGAAAAAGCACAAAGTTGATTTTCATATGTTTTAAAACACTTCTTTTAAAATAACCTACTAGAGGTAAAAAGCAGAATACAAATAGCAATAACCAACAATTAGAATATATTTAGTATAAAATAGATAATTAATTGGAAGCTACAATATAAACACCCATACTGGTGCTCTGTGAGGAACTAGATCATTGGAAGAAGCTCAAGAGGGAGGGGATACATATACAATATTGACTGATTCATGTTGTTGTAAGGCAGAAATGGAGACAACAATGTAAAGCGATTATCCTCTAATTTAAAAAAATGATAAAATAAAATGTATTTAAACCTCAAATTTTATTTAAAATTTATTTTTAAAATATGTGTTTTTAAATTAATTACTTTATTTTAATTGGAGGGTAATTATTTTATAATATTTTAGTGATTTTTGCCATACTTTGACATAAATCAGTTTTAACAATAGTAAAAATAAAGCTATTAGTTTTAATAAAAGTAAAACTATTTACAATTCTACTTTCAGTGCTCATCAAGAGACAAAAAATAATAAGACTTTATGTAGGTTCAGTCTAAAACAATATGTATAATTTAAAAATAAAGCTATTTAATACTGCAAAATGTTCCAGCCAAGACTGCTATGAATACTGTGTTGATTCGTGAGCACCCTTCAGAAGCACAGGTGAGTGCATCAGAGATGCCAAAGGAAAAAAAAAAAAGGATCCTGAGACCTCCTGGGAAATAATATTGCATTTTGCAAGAATGTCCTGCATCCATGCCAGCAAGATAATTAAATTTTTGTTTTCTCTTCCCTAAAATCTTTCACAAATTCCAAATCATGTCAGCCTTTTTGGCAAAGTTCTTAAAAAATGCCCCTCAAGTCCTAAACTATTGACCTTTCTATTTGCCACTCTCCTCCACTCCTCTCCTGTTCATTCTGAACTGGTTGAGGTGGGAGATGGGGGCTTCCTGTCACAAAGTGAGCACATAAGCAGGATTTGTTGGATGAGCTGATTGGTTGCAGGAGCAGGAACATTTGCACAAGGATTTATGACACTCACGCCCTCAGGGCTTAGTTAAGTATCTTGCAGTGAAAATGTCTCAACAAGAAGAAGAAGCATCATGAAGGGGCTAGCAGGCACTATGCTGGGGCTTTGTTTGCCGGGGTTTCCTGTGAGTTGGGGCTGCCTCACAGAGGAATCTGAAGGATTGAGCAGCTGCTGTATTGTTAAGGGAAAGAGAGGAGCTGACAAGTCCTGCAGATTTTCTATCCTATTCACCATCTATCAGAATTGAGGAGGGCACTTTCAGGGTTTAGTAAGAGTTAAGTGACCCTCGCCTGTGACAGTTTCTCTTTCCTCACCAGGTGTGCAAGGGGTGGATGTGGAGCAGAGTCCCCCAGCCCTGAGTCTCCAGGAGGGAGCCAACTCCACACTTTGGAGTAATTTTCCCACTTCCCCACAGAGTGTGAATTGGTATCTTAAGAACCCTGGGGGCCACCTCATCGACCTGGTTTATATCCCTTCAGGGGCAAAACAGGATGGAAGATTAAAGGGCATCACAGTCCTTATAGAACGCAATAACCTATGGTTATTGCACATGTCCTCTTTGCAGACCACAGACTCAGAATCAATTACTTCTGTACTGTGCAGCACAGTGTTGCCCAGGCACCTGCAGTGTGTACTCAAACCTTTGTGGGGCTTAGCTCTTCCTCCAGCCACAGTCATATCATGAGGCCACCGCAGGGCATTTGCAGTACTTAGTATTTTTTTACCTACATTGGTATAGTTACAACCACGAACACTTTTCAGCCCTACAGATTTGGGATTTTGTCTTTTCCCTTCTCAATCTGTATCTCCTTCTACACTAGAATCTCTAACTTATAACTAAAAGAATGGCTAATAAGAAGACAGAATTAAAATAAATATTTCCCACCCAAAACAGTAAACATTGAAAGCAACTAAAAGAAGAGAGAAATCTCTCCAGTAAAGATATTATCCAGCTTGGTTGGGTGTCTCAAAAAAGTTCAGGTCTGTCTCACCATGATGTGTCCCAACAGGCAACTGCAAGCACTGGTATCCCATCCTATGAGTGTGGCAAAGTGAACAGAAAATATTTGCTCAATGTTTAGTATGAACTTGATCACTTACAAAATATTTCTTATAGTTCTGGAGGCAAGAAATCTAAAATCTGTTTTTCTGTCTACAGTCAAGGTCTTGGCAGGGTCGATTCCTTCCAGATTCACTGAGGAAGAATCTGTTTCCTTTCATTTTGTAGCTTTTGGAAGCCAGTTGGATTCCATGGCTCAAGACCCCTTCTTGAATCACTCCAACATCTTACTTCCACCACCATGGCTTCCTCATCTCCTGGAATCAAATATCTCTCTGACTCTGTTCTGTAAGGTATAAAAATTTAATGCAGAGAAATCTCAATTAAATAGAGCTGGCAGAAGAGGGGGAGCTTCCGACCTGTGGACATCACAGAGGGCAAAGGGAAGATGAAAGAAGCCCCTTATTCCCTGGTCAGGACTCAGTCAATAGAAAGTTAAGGGCATTCTGTTTCCTATCACCATCCCAATTTCCATGCCTTCTCTATAAAAGCATTTCCTTTCCTTGTCCAGTGGGGACTTGCATGTGGCTCCTCATGGTTGCTGATCGAGAACTGCAGTCCTTTGGTGATCTCCAATAAACTCTTCTTTTGTAGGGAAATGCCTGGCAGTCTGCCGCTTGTTCCTGTGATTCTGTTTTTGTTCTATTTGTTCCTTTGTTTTGCTTTGCTTTTATATATCATATATAAGTAAAAACACACAGTATTTGTCTTTCTCTGTCTGACTTATTTCACTAAATGTCATACACTCCGTATCTATCCATGTTATTCCATTTGGCATGATTACATTCTTTTTTATATGTGATTAATGTTCTATTGTGGTGTGTGTGTGTGTGTGTGTGTGTGTGTGTGTGTGTGTGTATAGATAGATAGATGAAAGATCAGTATTTTCTCTATCCATTCATCTATGAATGAACATTTAGCTTGGTTCTGGATCTTGGTTATTGTAAATAATGCTGCTATAAACATTTGGGGTGCAGATACAATTTGGAAGAGTTTTTGTTTTCTTTGAGTAAATACCCAGGAGTGGAATTTCTGGATTCTATGGTAGTTATATTTTTAGTGTTTTGAGAGGAATATCTGTAATGTTTTGCATAGTAGCTGCAGCAATTTCCAACCCAGCAGCAGTGCACTAGGGTTTCCTCTCTGCATCCTCACCACATTTTTTTTTTCTTTTGATGATAGCCATACTGATACATGTGAGATGTATCTTATATTGACTGAACCTTATATTGACATAGATTTGCTCTTTTTCTGAATATTAGAGACTTTGGGCATCTTTTCGTGTACCTGTTGGCTATCTCTTTGGAAAAATGCTGCTCAGGTCCTATGCCCATTTTTCAATCAGACTGTGTTTTTGATATTGAGGTACATGATGTCTTTATATATTTGAATATTAACTGCTTATTGCAAGTATCTACTCCCATTCAGTAGTTTGCCTTTTATTTTTGTTGATGGTTTCTTTGCTGTGCATTAGATTTTAGTTTGATTCGGTCTCATTTATTTATTTTTGCTTTTGTTGCCCTTGCCTTTGAGACAGAAAAAAATATTACAAAGAGAAACATCATGAACATACTGTATATTTCTTTGCGAGTTTTAAGGTTTCAGGTCTTACATCTCAGTCTTTAATCCATTTTGAGTGTATATTTGTATGTGTTGTGAGAAAATGCTCTACTTTTGGTCTTTTCCTTGTAGGTGTTCAGTATGGTCAACACCACTTACTGAAGAAACTTGTCTTTTCCCCATTTTAAGAAGCTGTATAAAGTCATTCAGAGTAATATCTCTTTATGACCACAGAGGGGCAACGCTGCTTCAGAGAAGATTAACTTTTGTCCCACATACACAGATTCTTCAAGGAGCCAGAAAGGCTCCTTTAAATATCTATCAACTTTTTATTTCCAAGTTTGCTTCAATTTACATCCACCATTCTTGTATGTATGTCTTGTATGTATGGTCTTTCCTGTGGTCATGTATGGATGCGAGAGCTGGACTATGAAGAAGGCTGAGCGCCGAAGAATTGATGCTTTTGAACTGTGGTGTTGGAGAAGACTCTTGAGAATCCCTTGGACTGCAAGGAGATCCAACTGGTCCATTCTGAAGGCGATCAGCCCTGGGATTTCTTTGGAAGGAATGATGCTAAAGCTGAAACTCCAGTATTTTGGCCACCTCATGCGAAGAGTTGACTCATTGGAGAAGACTCTGATGCTGGGAGGGATTGAGGGCAGGAGGAGAAGGGGACGACAGAGGATGAGATGGCTGGATGGCATCACTGACTCGATGAATGTGAGTCTGAGTGACCTCCGAGAGCTGGTGATGGATAGGGAGGCCTGGCATGCTGCAGTTCATGGGGTCGCAAAGAGTCGGACACGACTGAGCGACTGATCTGATCTGATTCTTGTATGTATGTAGGTATCCATTCATCTACCTAAATAGTATCTGTGTATATTTTAGTTTAACAATTTGAAAAATATGGCTTTGAAAATTAATATTTCTTTAAACAATGTTTTGTCCTCTGAGATTAAGGCCACATTAGTTTCTCTAATATAAATTTAATAATGTTTTCACCCAGATACATCCCAAACTCCAATCATACTGAGTTAATCAGTGCCAGAATTCCCTTACCCCATTCCTTACTAAGAAATCTAGTTGTGGTGTAAGTTCCAGTTCAAGCAGATCTTACATCAGAACTACTCTCTGACTGAACCCAGAAGTGAGTCCATTATCATTTTCTTGGATGCATCATATAGAAACACATTTCTCTTTAGTAGCTTTTATCTGAATGTACCTGAGTATTGGGAGTGGGTAGGCTGAAGATTGCTACTTCTGTCTCTTTCTTGAATGAGACCCAAGTATGACCATTTAGTAGGCACGAGTAAATATATATTGAAGACATGCATGAATGAGTGAATAAATGAAAGAGAAAACACACCAATAATTCAACAAACAATAAAAAATCCCTGTAGAGAGCTGGAGTAGATGGGATTAGATTGAGGACTGGGAATGGTTATTATTGCCTCCTGTTGAACTGTGATGATGTTTTTCTTTGACAGTGTCTGAGATGATATCAAATACAGAGACCACAAACTCTTTTTTGTGCTTAAGAAAAATGAGCTCCTTAATTTCTGTCTCTATCCCCTGATGTGTTGTCATCAAAAACCACATTGACTCTTCACATTTTTGTACTTTGCCTGTGAGGATAAGGTGTAATTCAGGATGAGAACTACCAAAAACGTTTCATTACTGAATGATCATGGTCCCATATCTTCTGCATTCTGCAGAATTTTCCTAGCCAATCTTATCCATTTGGAGATCAAATATCCTCCAGAACAGATTATGGTGCTTCTCGGTTTATTTTCTCCATGCATATTCTTGGAAACATTTTATTTGCCTGATTTATATTTTAGAAGAAATATAAATTGAAATTGATCTAATTATATTTAATTAATTCTTAGGATCATGTAAAGTGTGGAAACATTGAACGATCGTGTTAAAATTTAAGTTCCATCAGGGCAAAAGGACTATGTATCATTATGTTCTACTCCATAAGCTTTGCTTGAATGATATATTATGCCCCTTGTGTATTCACAATAGACTTTAGTTAGTATTTGTAATAAAAAAAAATACCCTTTAATGCTAATCTTGTGATTTCATGGGAGATCCTCTCTTGCCCATTGTAAACTAATTCTATTGCTATTAAAACATCAAACTCTCCTGATACATGATTTTTAACCTTCTAGGAGGTGTGAGGAAAAGGAAGAAGGGGACAGAGTGAGAGAAATTCTAACCTGGTCTTTATGCTTGTAAGGGGGGCATTTCTGATTCACAATGAATTTAAATTTCAGTGATTCTAAATTAGCACCAAATGAGAAGTAGTACTTTTGAGAGAGAAGGGTTTAAGGAAAGCACTTATGAAAGGGTGGGACCTACTAAAAGAATAAAAATAAGTGTTAGTTTAAAGTCAGAGTTCTAGCTGGCTGAGAAGAGCAGAAGAGGAACTTGAGTTGCCACTGAGCACTGGTGCCAGAAACAATGGACAAGATACTTGGAGCATCATTTTTGCTTCTGTGGCTTCAACTAAGCTGTGAGATGTGGAGGAGAAAATCTAGGATATCTCATTAATTAGGGGGACTGGGAAAATTGGGTTACAAACAAGTTCATGCAGATATTCTTAAAAAGAAATATATTTTATGGAATTCATGGCTTTTATTTGTTTAAACAGGGGTGAATGGTCAACAAAAGGAAAAAAGTGACCAGCAACAGGTGAAACAGAGCCCTCGATCTTTGATAGTCCAGGAAGGAGAGATTCCCATTCTGAACTGTAGTTGTGAGAAGAGTGCAGTTAACTGCTTCCTGTGGTACCAGCAATACCCTGGTAAAGCCCCTGCATTCTTGATAGACATACATTCAGTTGTGAATGAAATGGAAGAGGGAAGATTCACCATTTCCCTCAATAAGAGTGCCAAACAGCTCTCATTGCACATCACAACTTCCCAGCGTGGAGACTCAGCCACCTACTTCTGTTCAGCAAGAGCACAGTGCTCCCCAGGCACCTGCAGGCACCCCAGGCACCTGCAGCCTGTACCCAGATCTGCAGCCGAGGCTCCAGACACACCCTGCTGTGCAGATGAAATCAGATCAGATCAGATCAGATCAGTCACTCAGTCGTGTCCGACTCTTTGCGACCCCATGAATCGCAGCACGCCAGGCCTCCCTGTCCATCACCAACTCCCGAAGGTCACTCAGACTCACATCCAGTGAGTCAGTGATGCCATCCAGCCATCTCATCCTCTGTCGTCCCCTTCTCCTCCTGCCCCCAATCCCTCCCAGCATCAGAGTCTTCTCCAATGAGTTAACTCTTTGCATGAGGTGGCCAAAATACTGGAGTTTCAGCTTTAGCATCATTCCTTCCAAAGAAATCCCAGGGCTGATCTCCTTCAGAATGGACTGGTTGGATCTCCTTGCAGTCCAAGGGACTCTCAAGAGTCTTCTCCAACACACACACAAAATTTGTTTCTGCATAAAAAGTCTTAATATATTTAGGAAAACTGACATTATATAGAATTTATTTATTGACCAAAATGGAAATGATATGGAAAATTAAGTGCAAAGAGACATCTCCTCTGCTGCTGCTGCTGCTGCTAAGTCGCTTCAGTTGTGTCCAACTCTGTGCGACCCCATAGACGGCAGCCCACCAGGCTCCACCGTCCCTGGGATTCTCCAGGCAAGAATACTGGAGTGGGTTGCCATTTCCTTCTCCAATGCTTGAAAGTGAAAAGTGAAAGTGAAGTCGCTCAGTCGTGTCCGACTCTCAGCGACCCCATGGACTGCAGCCTACCAGGCTCCTCCGTCCATGGGATTTTCCAGGCAAGAGTACTGGAGTGGGTTGCCATTGCCTTCTCCGACTTCTTTCACTAAGTTCATGAATAACAACTCATCTACTCATTCAGAAAACAGATAACTCTTGAGTGCTTTATATGTAGCAACTTCTCTTTATAAACATTGAATAACCTTAAAATATGGGAAGGTTAAAGACAAAAGGAAAACTACAAAGAAGCAGACAACTGAGGATCATAATGGGGGTATGACAAAATAAAAGAGCCAAAAATAATTAAAGTCTTTTGTGGAGCAGTATAGAACTAAGAAAACACAGCTGAGTTTTTACCACAACTCAGAGGTGGTACAACTACGATGTATGTGTGTTCTCAGTCGTGTCCAGCTCTTGGGACACCATGGACGGTAGCCAACAGGCTCCTCTGTCCATGGATTTACCCAAGCAAGAATACTGGAGTGGGTAGCCATTTCCTTTACCAGAGGATATTCCTGATCCAGGGATCGAACCCTCATTGCTTGCATCGCAGGTGGATTCTTTACCAGCTGAGCCACCAAGGATATTTACCTTTCAAATGAGGAACTTTTCAAAAGGTTAATTTCTGGTGGGAGTTTAGCTCTGCAGTTTGTTTATTCAGCCACAAGAGGGGGCTGCTTTATTTGGAAACAGTGGTCCTTTCTGGCTATAAAGGAAAGGAAACATGTTTTCCATCGATGTTCCACAGAAAAGTGAAGAAAAAAAGACAGATTTTCATTGTCTTTCAGTAAACTGACTTTATAGTCCTTTGTTGAGTGCATGTGGTCAAGGATTCAGGGAATCATGGTCTTATAGCCTAAACCTTCTCCATATACCTCCCTGAACACTGTTTTTCCATTTCCCATCCCTGGTTAACTCTTCCTTTCCTATTCCTTATGCTCTTTTCTCTTCACTCCTCTTTCTCTGCCAGGATCATCCACCTCCACCCTTCTCCACCCCAGATAGTTTGCTTTCCCTCCTGTCTTTTCTCTCAGTGTCTGCATCCTTGGTGCAGAGCACCTACAAACCTGGGCACAGAGGGCATAAGGATTAAGGACCATTGTTCAAGGAGAATGAGGAGAATACCATCCTTGTCATCAGTTACTATATCAAGAACTGATGCATTGAGAAATGTCTGCCTAGATGGAGACAGATGCATGATTTCAAGGACATTTTCAGGATGCTGAGCTCCAATATCCAAGCTCAAGATGTTTAGCTCTTTGTCTCAATGTTACTAATATTTCCTGTCCCTCAGAACAACCACAGCCTACTTTGAAATCTCAGGTACATTTACTAGAACAGGGATGGGAATTTTCTTTTCTTTTTCTTTTTTTAATCAAGAATCTCTTTTATTGATTATCAGAAACATTACAAACATCTAATATGAACAAATTGTAACATGGCAGTGTTTAGTTTGAACGATTAATACATTTCAGATATAATATTATACATATTTCAATGTTATTCTCCCCATTCATCCCACCCTCTCCCGGTCCCAGAGTCCAAAAGTCTGGTCTATACATCAGTGTCTCTTTTGCTGTCTCGTAAATAGGGTTATTTTTACCATCTTTCTAAATTCCATATATATGCGTTAGTATACTGTATTTGTGTTTTTGTTTCTGGCTTACTTCACTCTGTATAATAGGCTCCAGTTCCATCCACCTCCTTAGAACTGATTCAAATGTATTCTTTTTAATGGCTGAGTAATACTCCATTGTGTATATGTACCACAGCTTGCTTATCCATTCATCTGTGGATGGACATCTAGGTTGCTTCCACGTCCTGGCTATTGTAAACAGTGCTGCTATGAACATTGGGGTACACGTGTCTCTTTCAATTCTGGTTTTCTCAGTGTATATGCCCAGCAGTGGGATTGCTGGGTCATAAGGCAGTTCTATTCCCAGTTTTTTGAGGAATCTCCAGACTGTTCTCCATAGTGACTGTACCAGTTTGCATTCCCACCAACAGTGCAAGAGGGTTCCCTTCTCTCCGCACCCTCTCCAGCATTTATTGCTTGTGGACTTTTGGATCGCAGCCATTCTGATTGGCGTGAAATGGTATCTCATAGTGGTTTTGATTTGCATTTCTCTGATAATGAGTGATGTTGAGCATCTTTTCATGTGTTTGTTAGCCATCTGTATGTCTTCTTTGGAGAAATGTCTATTGAGTTCTTTGGCCCATTTTTTGATTGGGTCATTTATTTTTCTGGAATTGAGCTGTAGAAGTTGCTTGTATATTTTTGAGATTAGTTGTTTGTCAGTTGCTTCATTTGCTATTATTTTCTCCCATTCTGAAGGCTGTCTTTTCACCTTGCTTATAGTTTCCTTTGTTGTGCAGAAGCTTTTTAAGTTTGATTAGGTCCCATTTGTTCATTTTTGATTTTATTTCCGATATTCTGGGAGGTGGGTCATGGAGGATCCTGCTGTGATGTAAGTCAGAGAGTGTTTTGCCTATGTTTTCCTCTAGGAGTTTTATGGTTTCTGGTCTTACATTTAGCTCTTTAATCCATTTTGAGTTTATTTTTGTGTATGGTGTTAGAAAGTGTTCTAGTTTCATTCTTTTACAAGTGGTTGACCAGTTTTCCCAGCACCACTTGTTAAAGAGATTGTCTTTAATCCATTGTATACTCTTGCCTCCTTTGTCAAAGATAAGGTGACCATAGGTGTGTGGATTTATCTCTGGGCTTTCTATTTTGTTCCATTGATCTATATTTCTGTCCTTGTGCCAGTACCATACTGTCTTGATGACTGTGGCTTTGTAGTAGAGCCTGAAGTCAGGCAGGTTGATTCCTCCAGTTCCGTTCTTCTTTCTCAAGATAGCTTTGGCTATTCGAGGTTTTTTGTATTTCCATACAAATTGAGAAATTATTTGTTCTAGCTCTGTGAAGAATACCGTTGGTAGCTTGATGGGGATTGCATTGAATCTATAAATTGCTTTGGGTAGTATACTCATTTTCACTATATTGATTCTACCAATCCATGAACATGGTATATTTCTCCACCTATTAGTGTCCTCTTTGATTTCTTTCACCAGTGTTTTATAGTTTTCTATATATAGGTCTTTAGATTCTTTAGGAAGATATATTCCTAAGTATTTTATTGTTTTCATTGCAATGGTGAATGGAATTGTTTCCTTAATTTCTCTTTCTATTTTCTCGTTATTAGTGTACAGGAATGCAAGGGATTTCTGTGTGTTAATTTTATATCCTGCAACTTTACTATATTCATTGATCAGTTCTAGTAATTTTCTGGTGGGATCTTTAGGGTTTTCTACGTAGAGGATCATCCCATCTGCAAACAGTGAGAGTTTTACTTCTTCTTTTCCAATTTGGATTCCTTTTATTTCTTTTTCTGCTCTGATTGCTGTGGCCAAAACTTCCAAAACTATGTTGAATAGTAATGGTGAAAGTGGGCATCCTTGTCTTGTTCCTGACTTTAGAGGAAATGCTTTCAATTTTTCACCATTGAGGATAATGTTTGCTGTGGGTTTGTCATATATAGCTTTTATTATGTTGAGGTATGTTCCTTCTATTCCTGCTTTCTGGAAAGTTTTTATCATAAATGGATGTTGAACTTTGTCAAAGGCTTTCTCTGCATCTATTGAGATAATCATATGGTTTTTATTCTTCAGTTTGTTAATGTGGTGTATTACGTTGATTGATTTGTGGATATTGAAGAATCCTTGCATTCCTGGGATAAAGCCCACTTGGTCATGGTGTATGATCTTTTTAATGTGTTGATGGATTCTGATTGCTAGAATTTTGTTAAGGATTTTTGATCTATGTTCATCAGTGATATTGGCCTGTAGTTTTCTTTTATTGTGGCATCTTTGTCAGGTTTTGGTATTAGGGTGATGGTGGCCTCATAGAATGAGTTTGGAAGTTTGCCTTCCTCTGCAATTTTCTGGAACAGTTTGAGTAGGATAGGTGTTAGCTCTTCTCTAAATTTTTGGTAGAATTCAGCTGTGAAGCCGTCTGGACCTGGGCTTTTGTTTGCTGGAAGATTTCTGATTACAGTTTCAATTTCCGTGCTTGTGATGGGTCTGTTAAGATTTTCTATTTCTTCCTGATCCAGTTTTGGAAAGTTGTACTTTTCTAAGAATTTGTCCATTTCTTCCACATTGTCCATTTTATTGCCATATAATTGCTGATAGTAGTCTCTTATGATCCTTTGTATTTCTGTGCTGTCTGTTGTGATCTCTCCATTTTCATTTCTAATTTTATTGATTTGATTTTTCTCCCTTTGTTTCTTGATGAGTCTGGCTAGTGGTTTGTCAATTTTATTTACCCTTTCAAAGAACCAGCTTTTGGCTTTGTTGATTTTTGCTATGGTTTCTTTTGTTTCTTTTGCATTTATTTCAGCCCTAATTTTTAGGATTTCTTTCCTTCTACTAACCTTGGGGTGCTTCATTTCTTCCTTTTCCAGTTGCTTTAGGTGTAGAGTTAGGTTATTTATTTGGCTTTTTTCTTGTTTCTTGAGGTATGCCTGTATTGCTATGAACTTTCCCCTTAGGACTGCTTTTACAGTGTCCCACAGGTTTTGGGTTGTTGTGTTTTCACATTCCTTCATTTCTATGCAGATTTTGATTTCTTTTTTGATTTCTTCTGTGATTTGTTGGTTATTCAGGAGTGTGTTGTTCAGCCTCCATATGTTGGATTTTTTAATAGTTTTTCTCCTGTTATTGAGATTTACTCTTACTGCATTGTGGTCAGAAAAAATGCTTGGAATGATTTCAATTTTTCTGAACTTACCAAGGCTAGATTTATGGCCCAGGATGTGGTCTATCCTGGAGAAGGTTCCGTGTGCGCTTGAGAAAAAGGTGAAATTCATTGTTTTGGGATGAAATGTCCTATAGATATCAATTAGTTCTAACTGGTCTATTGTATCGTTTAAAGTTTGTGTTTCCTTGTTAATTTTCTGTTTAGTTGATCTATCCATTGGTGTGAGTGGGGTATTAAAGTCTCCCACTATTATTGTGTTATTGTTGATTTCTCCTTTCATACTTGTTAGTATTTGTCTTATATATTGCGGTGCTCCTAAGTTGGGTGCATATATATTTATAATTGTTATATCTTCTTCTTGGATTGATCCTTTGATCATTAGGTAGTGACCTTCTTTGTCTCTTTTCACATCCTTTGTTTTAAAGTCTATTTTATCTGATATGAGTATTGCTACTCTTGCTTTCTTTTGGTCTCTATTTGCCTGGAAAATCTTTTTCCAGCCCTTGACTTTCAGTCTGTAGGGATGGGAATTTTCATCTCTTTACAATATAGAGCTCAGTAAAGCTTTCTGGGATTAAACGATGTTTTCCACAAGCTTCAAGGAGCATCAGAAAATTTCTTTAAAGAAGAAATGATAGAAGACAGGTTCTGGATAGGCACACCATTGTGATTGGTGTTTCTTTTCCAGAGCCAGACTTTAAACTTCACAAGGGATAGCAGTCAGCACCCTGTGAGTTAGGGATGTCTTGCCTTCTTTGCAGGATGTGTCTAAAACAGGGCAGGAAGACCTAGACAAGGAACTGCTTGATCACTGGCTGAGCGATCCTAGCAACAACACACTGCAACAGATACCTGCACAGGTTATAAGTCTCTAACAGCAGGAGTTGTTTCTGTTCTCTGGAAACAAGCCTAGGAGCAGACACAAGTGTGAGCTCTGAGCCCACAATCTTGGTTTGTCCCTGAAGTATGAGGCTGGTGAGTGGAGTAACTGCTTTTCTAACCTTGGGTAAGTGTTCTATGTCTACAAGGGTTGACTTTGAGGCCAAGGGACCATAATGTGTCATTTGATCTCTACTTACTGTGTTTTATTCAGCATTATAGCAATGGAATTGAGAACAGATCTATGCATTTGCTAATGAGTGCGAACTTCTACATGACAGGTTATTCCATAGCCATGATCCGGAAGAGACCTTAGCAGTAAGTAGGTTGGAAGAAATCTCTGAAGTTACTGAGCCAAGGACCCTGGGATAAGGCCTGTAGAGTTCTTAGAGTCTTGCCATGTGTCTTTGGTCCCATATAATAGGCATCAATAATATTTCTCAGGACATAGATAAAAACACTGGAGTAGCGGGTAGGTCCAGACAGTTTGGGGAGTGTTGTGCCCTTGATCCACAGAATTACACTGATTTGTTGTCAGGGGATAATTTTATTTTCTTGACCCTTTAGGGACTGTGATTGATGCTAAGACCACCCAGCCCAACTCCATGGATTCTGAACCTGCCTTGTAACCACTCTACCACTGGTGGAGATGACTATATACATTGGTATCGGCAAAATCCCAATCAGAGTCCACAGTATGTCACTCATGGCTTACGAGGCACAGTGAACAGCAGCATGGCCTCTCTGACCATAGCTTCAGACAGAAAGTCCAGCACCTTGGTCCTGCCCCAGGTCACCCTGAGAGATTCTGCTGTGTACTACTGCGTCCTGAGAGAGGCACACTGGGACAGACGGGGCTGCACCTGTGCAGCATCTCTGGTGGAAAGATGGGAGGGTGGGCAGAGTTAGGGGAGCAGTCACAAGAGCAAATCTAGAATCATCTGGAAGGAGAATCAGAAGAGCAGTAAGACATGAGGGAAATGAAGGGAAGGGAAATGGAAGAAGATGGATAAAGAAAAGAAGAGAAAGAGGACAAGAATGAAGTGTTTCTTTGATTGATGTGGCTATGAATGATAAGGAAACTAAGAATCATAATTTTAACACAGGAATAAAGTGAAGAGGTATTAATAGTTTGTCATGGCTCCTCCTCGTGTCAATAAAATGTTGGTTTCAGTGTGTTAAAGATGAAAAGATAAGGAAAACACAACTAATTCTGTTCCAAAGGCTTCTTTCATTTGAACCCAGGACAAATCCATACTCAGAAACACATATTATTACAGTTGTTTCACTTGCAGATTGATTTTAATCAGAGGAAAATCTGAAATGTTATTTTGTTACTACTCTAGAACACATGATTGTGATAAAAAAATTTTAACGAAACAAAAACTAAGTGAATATTTATTTTTAATCTGTCTAGAAGTTCTGCCTCTATAAAGAGTTTTCATCATTTTCTATATTCTCTAAGCAGCACATAGATACATCTCATCATAAAAGTCTCAGGCAGAGCAAAAGTGAAGGCTCATGGCTGTATCTCCTTCATTCCACCAAATGAAGAAGATCCCTCCCACTGTCCTTTTCTAACAGTTTAATATATATCATATCAGCCTGTTTATTTCAATTACATATATTTTTGCACAGTTCCCCGGGTGAAAGGTTTCCCTGATGAAAGGCTTCCTCTTGATGAAAATGAAAGAGGAGAATGAAAAGGTTGGCTTAAAACTCATCATTCAAAAAACTAAGATCATGGCATCCAGTCCCATCACTTCATGGCAAATAAATGGGGAAACAATGAAACAGTGAGAGACTTTATTTTGGGGACCTCAAAAATCACTTCAGATGGTAACTGCAGTCATGAAATTAAAAGACGCTTGCTCCTTGGAAGAAAAGCTATAACCAACCTAGATAGCATATTAAAAAGCAGTGAATTACTTTGGTGACAAAGGTCCGTCTAGTCAAAGCTATGGTTTTTCGAGTAGTCATGTATGGGTGTGAGAGTTGGACTATAAAGAAAGCTAAGTGCTGAAGAATTGATGCTTTTGAACTGTGATGTTGGAGAAGACTTTTGAGAGTCCTTTGGAGTGCAAGGAAATTAAACCAGTCCATCCTAAAGGAAATCAGTCCTGAATATTCATTGGAAGGATTGATGCTGAAGCTGAAGCTCCAGTACTTTGGCCACCTGATGCGAAGAACTAACTCATTTGAAAAGACCCTGATGCTGGGAAAGATTGAAGGTAGGAGGAGAAGGAAACAACAGAGGATGAGATGGTTGGATGGCATCACTGACTCAATGGACATGAGTTTGAGCAAGCTCCGGAAGTTGGTGATGGACAGGGAAGCCTTGCCTGCTGCAGTCCACGGGGTTGCAAAGAGTCGGACATGACTGAGCCACTGAACTGAATTGAACCCCAGGTGGTGCAGTGGTAAAGAATCTGCCTGCCAATGCAGGAGACACAACAGAGGCAGGTTCAATTCCTGAGTCAGGAAGATTCCCTGGAGTAGGAAATGGCAACCCACTCCAGTATCCTTGCCTGAGAAATGCCATGGAAGAAGAGCCTGAGTGGCTACAGTCTAGTGGGTCACAAAGTGTTGGACAAAATTGAACACACACTCACATATCTTTGCACATCACTTTATGCAACTGCATACACATTTATACACATACATACATGTGTACACACAGATCAAACGATTTGCCATTAAATTGAATTTATTTGGATTTTTTACATTGTGCCTTTTGATTTTCATTTAATAATGTCCTGGAGCTCTTTCTACGGTTGAAACAAAGTGGAGTGGCCCACTACATTCTTTCTGATGCTTATTTAGTACTTTGAAACATTTTATTATTAAATTAATTAATAATTAATTAATTTTAACTCATTAATGAATAATTGTTTCTTGTTCTTTACTATCATAAAGAATGTTGTCTTACACATCTTTGTAGAATCACTTTGGCATGGACATGAAAATTTTAATTAGATATATGAATTAGATACTAGAAAATTTGATTTGATGTTCAATAAAGGGCACGTTTAAAATTTTTGGAGAAGTGGCATCTTGCCCTCTATATGCTGTAAACAGTCATACTTCAACAGAGTGAGAAGACATATCTTGCATCCTCCACAAATAAGAAATTACCTATATTTTTTATTTTGACAATCCAAATGTACTTTACTATACACAATGTGCATGTATGCTAAGGAGTTTCAGTCATGTCCGACTCTTTGTGACCCTCTGAATTGTTTCCTGACTGTCTCCTGACTGTCTCCTCTATCCATGGATTCTAGGCAAGAATACTGGAGTGGATTGCCTTGCCCTACTCCAGAGGATCTTGCCAACCCTGGGACTGAACCCATGTCTTTTATATCTCTTGCACTGGCAGGCAGGTTCTTTACCACTAGTGCCACCTGGGAAGCCCCAATATAAGAAGAGGCTTTTTATTAATCAAATTGGTTCACTACTTTAGGATTGACAAGCACTGTGCTTCCTTGGGCACGTTGCTGAATCGTCATATGCATTGTTTACATTTTCATTGACTCATAGTTGTGATAACACGCTGATTGTGAGAATCAACTGATGTCTGCTGCTGTTGCTAAATCGCTTCAGTCGTGTCCGACTCTGTGCGACCCCATAAACGGAAGCCCACCAGGCCCCGCCGTCCCTGGGATTCTCCAAGCAAGAACACTGGAGTGGGTTGCCATTTCCTTCTCCAATGCATGAAAGTGAAAGTGAAGTCGCTCAGTCGTGTCCGACTCTTAGCGACCCCATGGACTGTAGCCCACCAGGCTCCTCCGTCCATGCGATTTTCCAAGCGAGAGTACTGGAGTGGGGTGCCATTGCCTTCTCCTGAACATTTTTTTTGTTATTCTTTTTTGCAAAGTTAGGAGAATTCCTTGCGTCTTTCCAGGGGGCTCTATCTAGCTACATGCAATCATAATCTTTCAAACTATGTGGTGTCCAACACCTTATGACAAACACCAAAATTAAAAATTTTAATAAAACAAGCATAAATTTATGCCATTTATCACAATCTATGAAGAATGTCTTAACTTTCAGTTTTCACTTTCATGCATCGGAGAAGGAAATGGACGCCCACTCCACTATTCTTGCCTGGAGAATCCCAGGGACCAGGGAGCCTGGTGGGCTGCCGTCTATGGGATCGCACAGAGTCGGACACGACTGAAGTGACTTAGCAGCAGCAGCAGCATGAAGAATGTCAGAGATAAAGAGAAGTGTGTATTGGAATGAACTGAAGTTCACAGGAAGAATCTAACAAAATAGTGGGGGACCAATTTCACATTTAATAATGATAGGAATGTGGAATAGAAAAAGGAAGGAAGGAAAAGAGAGAAGGTGGGAAGAAGGAAAGAAAAAAGGTAAATAGGAAGGAAAAATTTAATGAGTCCATGAATGAATAAGGATTTTGGAATATATCCTTGTCTTCATTATGAGATCCCATGTGATGTCCTTAGACTCTTTCTTCTATTTTTATAGATCTAACTCATGCCTTCTATATTTTATTGCATCCCTAGCTATTGTCAGTAAAATGTTCAGCCAAGAATATTTCTTTATTCAATAAATGTTTATTGAGCAGCTACTATTCGTCAAGTACTATGTTAATTACTGAGAACACTTCAATAAATAAAACAGACAGAAAGATATGTTTTAAGAAAAGCAGAGTGAGGAAATAAGCAAGTGAGCTCTAAAGCTGGAAAGAGGAGGAAATGAGGGGAAGGGTTACTGAAAGTGTCCTGAAGGGATATGCTGATCTTTGGAAGGTGCTAGAGCACCTCTCATTGTACTTTCCGAGACTTGAGTACAAGTATCCGTTACTTCAGATTTCACTCACAGAATCAAAACAATTTCCAAAGTATGATAAACATAGCCATTTACATTTCCATACACATCTTACACTCCAGGACAAATTTCTCAGTCTTTTTGAATATCCAAGAATACTATGTGAACGATGCCACATTGAGGATTCTAATGTTTCACAAATTCCATCTGTTAGGCACATCTGAGAGACTGATTCTAAGTTAGAAGAATATCTAATTCATTCTATCAGAATTGCATGAAATGTGCAACATACTAAGTGATTTCAAATTGATTTGCCCCTAAAGTAGATAAGATGTAAGAGGGTTATAAGAAACAAGTAACAAGTGTATACACACATGGCACATGGAAAAGACAATTTCCTGAACACAAAGAAAAAAAACTTCTGAAACTAATCCATTGGGATAGCCAAAATTTACTGATTTATGACATCTTCTTAGAGACTTGAGCACCAGTTGATCTGGTTTTGGCCACATTCCTCTGTATTAGGACCTTTGAAGGCACATGTGCTTCTACCCCTGATTGACTCCTTGTAGAGAGGAATGATTCACCAAGGAGTCTGACAGGTTTAATTTTCTACACTGACCTAACTACCTCTTACTATCCCATACTGCTTTCTACTTTGCCCTCTAAATACTCACTCTACTGAAAATAAACATTCAGTAGCTCCTGTAAAATTTCCTTCCACATATCCTAACTGAAACCTGACTGTTTGTAATAGAGCTCTTTCACTTGTGGTTACTTCTGGTCCTCCCTCATCTAAAACACATCAAATTTAGAGATGAGAATAGCATTCTTGTCACTACCACAGCCCCCAGAAAAATAGACTCTTGTCTTTGACCCTTTGGGGCTTTGCCTTTTCCCCTACTTTTCCTTATTCCTTTTATCACTCTCATCTTTATAAACATCACTCTTCTGTGGGAACCATGTTTGACTGTTTTCTCAGAAATGTCTCCTGGAATTGAATCTTACTCATTCCCTCTTCCTTGCTTGCTCTCCCCTACCTTTAAGTTAGATGTTCTGGTTGACATGTCAACATTGCAAGATGCTGTTCTGCATGATAAACAAACCCCCCTTTCTTCAAAGACCTTTCTTTAGGACTCTCATGTGATTTCCTGCAGAACTCCAGGAGGTAGCTTCCTTAACCCCAGAGTGCTGGTCTCTGTCTTGCTTTACTGCTCTTAGTTACAGATTATACGATAAGTTACCAAAAAATATGCACTCAGTGTTTTCTCAGAGAGCTGCTCTTCCATGAACTCTCCTTGCACTGTCTCATACAATCCTGTGTGTTTGTGAGAATTATTTAGTGTGACACTGCCACACTCTTCCTTATATATTGAAGATGTAAACACATAAGATTCTACTGTAACCTAAAATACTCCTTGACTTAAATTCAGAAAGGACAATTCAGAGAGAAACCTGAACTCATCAACTCTGAAGTCTATCAATTAGGATCCCTCTCAATCACAAACTCCCATGGCCACACTCCAGAAAGATGTGATGATATTTCTCCAGTTAGATGCCGCTCCACCTCTGAAATCTTATACCTGTCTAAATCTTGCATTCTCAGATTCTTAAACTCATATACTTCTGCTGCATTCGTTCCTTGACTGTTTATGATCATTTAGCCCCCAGATCTCTTTTAGATCAGATCAGTCGCTCAGTCGTGTCCAACTTTTGCGACCCCATGAATTGCAGCACGCCAGGCCTCCCTGTCCATCACCAACTCCTGGAGGTCACTAAGACTCACATCCATCGAGTCAGTGATGCCATCCAGCCATCTCATCCTCTGTTATCCCCTTCTCCTCTTGCTCCCAATCCCTCCCAGCATCAGAGTCTTTTCCAATGAGTCAACTCTTTGCATGAGGTGGGAAAAGTACTGGAGTTTCAGCTTTAGCATCATTCCCTCCAAAGAAATCCCAGGGCTGATCTCCTTCAGAATGGACTGGTTGGATCTCCTTGCAGTCCAAGGGCCTCTCAAGAGTCTTCTCCAACACCACAGTTCAAAAGCATCAATTCTTCGGCGCTCAGATCTGTTTATTGTTATCTTATTTCTCAGAAGTTTCCAATCTTTTATTTCTCTTTCTACAATATCTAAACTTCACAGTCCTCCTTCAATCAGTCTTCAGTCACTAACTTCATTGTTTTGAGTTAATTCTATGTCATATCAATGATCTTATTAATTCCTAATCATGGATTAATATCTGCTTTCTTATGTTCCTCATTGGGATAATGATTTAAAACACTATATTACACACATACCATGGAATAGTGTTCAGTCATTATAAAGATCAAATTACAAAAAAAAAATCTACTTTCTTATATACTTTGATAAAGTAGAGTTCAAGAAAATCACACAGATGGGCAGACTGGTGTCATTGAAATTGTTATTACCTCCAATACTAACTAGACCCACAGTGCTTACAAGAAAGTATTCTCTTTCTCTGTAATCATTTCTCATTGTCAATTCCTGCAGTAACTTTTTCAAAACTTCTCACACTCATCACATTTCTTTACCCAGGATCTCTTCTATTAATTATCTTGGAAGGTACTTAATTTCTATCTACAAGAAGTAAAAAATTCATTAAAATTAATAGATGTGTCAACTTTCTGCCTTCATACCTTGAAATAATACTGAAATCCAAACCAATTCTTTCCTTCTTCATTTCAATAAAATTGGAAATAACTGTTTCTTAGCTCAGCCCCTCCTCCAGCCACAGTCACACCGTGACACTGTTACCAGGTATTTGCCCTGTTTAGTATTTCTTACCTACACTAGTACAGTTTTAACCACAAACACTTTTTGGCCCAACGAATTTGGGATTTGGTCTTTTCCCTTCTCAGTATCTCCTATATTTCCTTCTGCACTAGAACCTCTGACTTGTAGCTAGGAGAGTATCTAGATAAGACTACAGATTTAAAGTAAATATTTAAACACTATATGCTGGACACCAAAGTGATAAAAAGTGAAAGGATCTAAAAGGAGAGAAAATGACTCCAACAAAGATGTTATCCAGTTTAGTTGAGTGTCTCAAGAATATTCAAATCTGCCTTATCATAATTGCAAATACAAATAACTCACAATTGCAATTACTCACGTTTGCAAATTGCAAATACTCACATCTCATCCTATGACTGGGGCAAAGCAAACAGAAAATATCTGTTCAGTGTTCATATATGAATTGATCACTTGAAACAAATTTATCCTCTTTCAGTTCTGGATGCAAGAAGTCTAAAATCAGTTTCACTGGCTACAGTCAAGTTCGTGGCAGGGTTGATTCTTTCCCTGCACTGCACATTGCCTAGTTTTATTTATTTTGTAAGTGGAAGTTTCTACCTCTTAATCCCCTTCACCTAGTTCACCCCTACACCCACCCCTTTCCCCTTAGTAACCAATAGTTTGTTCCCTATATGTCTGAGTCTGTTTGTGTTTTGTTATATTTGTTAATTTGTTTTGTTTTTAGATTTCATATAAAAGTGAAAGCACACAGTATTTGTCTTTCTCTATCTGACATTTCGCTAAGTGTGATATCCTCCAGGTCTATCATGCTGTCCCAGCTGGCAAAATTTTATTCTTTTTTATGGATAGTAATATTCTGTCTTATACACACACACACACTCACACATATATATCTTCTAGATCCATTCATATGAGTGAAAACTGAGGTTGTTTCTATGTATCTTCACTATTGGAAATAATGTTGCAGTGAACATTTGGGTGCATACATATTTTTGAATTAGTGTTTTGTTTTCTTCTGATAGACACCCAGGAATGGAATTGCTGAGTCGTATAATGCATGTGCATGCTAAGTCACTGCAGTAGTGTTCGACTCTTTGCAACCTCATGGAAACATAGATCGCCAGGCTCCTCTGTCTCTGGAAATTTTCCCAGCAAGAATACTGGAGTGGGCTGCCATTTCCTACTCCAGGGGATCTTCCTGACCCAGGGATCAAAAACTGTGTCTCCTGCATTGAAAGTGGATTCTTTATTGCTGAGCCACCTGGAGAGCCCCGAATCATATAGTAGTTATATTTTTATTGGTTTAGGGAATCTTTTGAATAGAGGCTACACCAGCTTACTTTCCCAGCAAGAATACACAAGTTTTCCATTTTCTCCACATCCTTAGCAATACTCAATTATTTTTCATTTTTGTCATGATGGTATTCTAGTAGGAGTGAGGTGATATCTCACTGTGGTTTTGATTTGCATTTACCTGATGATTAGAGATGTTAAACATCTTTTCATGTGTCTGTTTGCCATCTGTATTTTTCTTTGGAAAAAATGCCAATTCATGTCCTCTGCCTGTGGTTTTGATATTGTGTACAAAAAAATTTTTATATATTCTGGACATTAACCCCTTATTGACCAATCACTTCCAAATATCTTCTCCCATTTGATAGGTTGCCTTTTTTGTGTGTTAATGGTTTTTTTCACTGTGCAAAATATTTTAATTTAATTAGGTCCTATTTTCTGTGTTGTTTGTTTTTTGTCCTTGCCTGAGGAAATAGAGACAAAAATATGGCAAAGATGAATCTCATAAAGCATATTGCCTATACTTTCTTTAAGGATTTATGAGTTCAGGTCTTATATTTAAGTCTCTAATCCATTTTGTGTTTATTTTAGTATATGTTGTGAGAAAATATTCTAACTTCATTCTTTAACATGTAGCTGTATAGTTGTCTAACACCACTTATAGAAGAATCAGTCTTTCCCCCAATTGCTTATTCTTGCCTCCTTTGTTATAGATTGATTCACCATGTATACAAGGGTTAAAATCTGGACTCCCTATTCTGTTCCATTGACTGAATCTCTGTTTTTTGTCCAGCAATGTGTATTTTAGATTATAACACCTTTGAAGCATATTTTGATGTCAGGGACTGTGATATCTTCAACTTTATTCTTTTTTTTTTTCAAAATTGCTTTGACTATTTGTGGCCTTTTGTGGTTCTATACAAATTTTAGGATTATTTGCTCTAGTTGTGTGAAAAATGCCATGGCTATTTTGAGAGGGGTTGCATTAAATCTATAGATTGCTCTGGTTCAGAGGACATTTTAACATTGTTTATTCTTAAAACCCATGAACATGAAATATTTTTATATTTACTTGCATTATCTTCAATTTTCTTCATCAATATCTTATAGCTTTCAGAGTGACATCAATACAATTCTAGGGCACATGATCTAATAAGTACAATTCTCCTCATAGAGGCAACGAGACTGAATATCCTGATCCTCCTCAAAGTCTAATAAATAAGATTCAATGTCAGATTTCAAAGGAACAGTATTTTATTCCTGTTTCAGTTTCATAAAAACACATACAAATGAATAGATTCTGAAAGTCAGAAGAACTGATATTTCTTCATTTCATGTTAAAGTAATTCTAAAAAATCTAGATACAGCCCTAAAACCCAGTTAATGAAAGAAAAGATAAGTTAATTATTTTGGATAAGATAGCTTTTCACCAAGAAAGCTGAAAATCTGGGAGTTTTAAAAAAGTCATTGTTTCTGAATGGAGGAAAGGTAAGTATAGGTTAAATGAATGACCAGTAAGTAAGTTACAAAGAGAGTTCATAGCCTATACTAAATTATATCTTAAATGAGCTGGTAAAAGTATTTTACTGAATGATTATCAATTTTTGTCAATTTGTTTAAAATTCAGTTCCCCTCAGCTCATACCTTTAATACTAATTTTCTTTCCATACTCCTTTTCAGGATCTGCCTAACTCAATTACCAGGAAAAGACAAGTAGACAAAATAAAGTTTGTGGTTAGCCAGACTCTTCCCATATGTGCACAGACCACGTGGTCTATGAACATGACAAACCCCACTTCCCGTTGGGGTGAGTCACACAGGTACCGGGTAGTATGTATATGTGCTGCCAGGCACTCAAAGACACTGAACTCTCAGCTTGAGGCAAGAACTAAGCACATTTGTGTAGGGAAATCCATGCCTCATGCCGCTCTCCAGCCTGCTCTGGGTGTTCCTGGCCTTCACCTTCTCTGGTAGGGAGGCTTCCAAGCATGGGTGCGTGTGTTCAGGGTGAAAGGTCTGCACACAGGCATGCGGTGCTTCACAAGGACTTGGGACGAAAGGAGGGTTGGGGAAAAGCATACTTTTTATGATTTCAATTTGGGTTTTCTTTGGGTCCCAAATTAGTCTAATTCTTACATTATTTTGTTCATTACTTCAGCTGTGTTTCCTGATTTTTTTCCCACAGGATCTGGTGTGGCGCAGAGAGTAATTCAAGACCAGCCAGACACATCCAGTCAACTGGGACAGTCAGTCGCCCTGAACTGTAGATATGGAACAACCTGGAGCTCTTACTACATGCTTTGGTACAAGCTGCTTCCCAATGGAGAGATGATTTACCTTATTGGTCAGGCTTCTTCTGGCCAGAATGCAAGGAACGGCCGCTACTCTGTAAATTTTCAGAAAGCTCGTAAATCTATCAGCCTCACCATTTCAGACTTACAGCTGGAAGATTCTGCCGAGTATTTCTGTGCTCTCTGTGAGCTCACAGTGCTTGAAGTAATGGGAATAGCTAAACAAAAACCCCAGAGTTTAATAAAAGAGAGCTTCCCTGTTGCAGAACTCCAGCTGAAATATGCACCTGCAGATCCCAGACCAGAAATGGTAGTTGTGTGGTTGCTTAATCTGTGGTCTGGAAGTTCCTTTTAAGTCACTTAGGAACAGATGTCCAGACTAACTTTCTAGTAATATGTTCTCAGTCTTGATTTTTTAAAATTTTATATCAATCATACAGAACATGTGAAAAGTTGTCTAAATTTGAAAACTTGCCCTGTAATAATTTAATGTGGCAACTGCACCTAAAAAAATCTCACATCATAAATCTGGGTTTAATTTTCAGAAATTGTCATGAATATAATTTCCTTAATCTTTTCTTCTTAGGTTTTGTGTCAGTTAGGGTATAATCAGAAAAGTAGAACCACAGTGATACAGAATAAGAGACTCATTTTAAGGAATAGAACTCTCAGGCAATTGCTAGAGTTGGTGGAGGAGTTTATACAAAGCTATTATCTTTGTATCTTGTGCTGAGCCTGAATTTACTTTAAATCAACTAGAGTGTCATTTGGAAAGGAAAATTGGATATGGATAAAAGCATGGAAAAACTGGCATTTAAGGACATACTAGAACCCATGAGGATGACTGGAACCCACAAAAACACACTAAAAACTTCTCTGTCCCTCACCTCCTTCAATCTCATGATAGTGGGTGACCTTCAGGAGAAGTGGATATTTATCATCATGCTACATACACATTTGGCCCAAGACAGAGAGATGATGAGGAGGAGATCTGGTTGGAGGTTAAGGAGCTGTAAGTCAACAGTAAGATGAGCTAGCAGATCAGCAGCAACACGTGTGAGTTGCACAGTGACTGGAGCCCTGCACCAGCCAGCAGGGCAAAAAAAATGTGGCTACTTTATGACAACTACCTTCTAAACCTTGTACAATCCTTTTTATGGTCAACCCTAACCCAGAACAATACAGAGAAACAAATTCTGAGTCATAGATTTCCAGCTAGTAGAGACACTACCAAACTATTCCAATACTTTCTATGTCAACTGGTCATCCATTTATACCTCTTTGAACAACACACTTGCAAATAAAGAAAACAGCAAAACCATGCTTCTTGTTCAGTTCAGTTCAGTTCACTTCAGTCACTCAGTCATGTCTGACTCTTTGCAACCCCATGAATTGCAGCGCGCCAGGCCTCCCTGTCCATCACCAACTCCCAGAGTTCAATCAGACTCACGTCCATCGAGTCAGTGATGCCATCCAGCCATCTCGTCCTCTGTTGTCCCCTTCTCCTCCTGCCCCCAATCCCTCCCAGCATCACGGTCTTTTCCAATGAGTGGACTCTTCGCATGAGGTGGCCAAAGTACTGGAGTTTCAGCTTCAGCATCATTCCTTCCAAAGAACACCCAGGACTGATCTCCTTTAGAATTGACTGATTGGATCTCCTTGTTAATATGATGCAATTATTCCCCATTCGACCATAATCAACGTAACCTTCTCCTAAAAGGAGTATACCAGGTTTGTGCATGCATACTAAGTTGCTTCAGCCACATCTGACTCTTCATGACCCTATGTACTGTAGCCCACCAGGCTCCTCTGTCCATGGGATTCTCCAGGCAAGAATACTGGAGTGAGTTGCCACACCCTCTTCAAGGGATATCAAGTTCACTTATCCATTTTTGGGTGGTGTTCTTTCCTTTTATACCTCACCCACACTGTCCCATTGGATCCTGCATCTTAACTACTGAGATACAATCAGATACAAGATTAACTTGTATTTTGCACATCATATGTTTCCACAGGCAGGCAAGTGGGGGAGAGATTTAAAAATGGTTACTCTATGCATAAATATACTCATATCAAACTGAAAAAGAGATTGTCATAACTACTGTCAACTTAAAAAATATTCACAACCAGAAGTTGAGAGTTACGTTTATCTGGTGGGAATTTTTAAGAATTCAAGCCTGGGAGATAGCATCTCAAGTAAACCTGAAAGAACTGCTCCAAGGAGGTGAGCAGAGGAGCCAGGTTGTATAGAAGTTTTGCAACAAAGTGCAGGTAGTCAGAACATCAAAAGATTATTGTTAATTAAAGAAAAACGGATATCTCAAGTTAAGGATGGACTTCCCTGGTGGCTCAGACAGTCAAGAATCTGCTTGCAATGCAGGAGACCTGGGTTTGTTCCCTGGGTTGGGAAGATCCCCTGGAGGAGGGCATGGCAATCCACTCCAGTATTCTTGCCTGGAGAATCCCCATGGACAGAGGAGCCTGGCAGTCTACAGTCCATGGGGTTGCAAAGAGTCGGACACGACTGAGCGACTAAGCACAAGTTAAGGAGTCTAGCACACTTCTATGCATGGGGAGATGCAAGAGTCCAGGCTCACTGAAGTCATTCTTTTACTATTCACCTCAGCTATCTTGGGGCGAGTATCTGTGTTTCTTACATCCTGAGCTCCTTTAGTCTCGTGGTAGGGAGTGACTGCAGTTCTGATGGTTGTTAGATCACAGATATTCTTCTCCTTCCTGAGTGCCCTTAGGCTCAGGAGCTCACATTGGGCAGCAGTTGCTGAAGACTGTGACATCCTTGTTTACTGATATGGCAGGATATACTCCATTTCTGACTATTACAGTTTTGTTACTGCAAATGACCACTTGATTGTTGGTAGTATTTATAACTACCTTTTCCATTACCCATTCCATAACATTTTTGCTCATAAGAAGCACCTTCACTCACTGCCATACTTGACTTCCTATAAAACAAGCTCCTTACACAGGAGCAGTGCTATGTGGAAAGTCATCAAGATGAATAAGACATTCTGCAAGCCCACCACTGTGGTTTTGACAGAAGTTCAAAGGGTATTGAAGGCAAATCCTAGGATCCATTCAAGTGGAAATAATCTTGCCAATAAACAGGGAAAATTGAGATACTGTATTCTGGGAAATATCATTAAGAATGATGCTTGATTTCATATCAGATGCAATAGAAGTCACCAAGGGAAAGCATTTTTAAAGTGTTAAAAAGAAGCAAACAAGTAATACTTTAAACTAGCTTCTTATGAACATGAAAATGAATCCTTTATCTAAATCTTTTTTTTTTTTTTTCTCTGAGAATCAGGCTGTAACACACTGCATGAATCAAGAATGAAAGCTAAAGCTCTGCCAGCTGGTGTCCTGCTTAAATATCTTATGATGCTTACACTGGCCTCTCTGCTCCCCTTCAGTGATCATGGGTTAAACTGTGAGGAAGCCTGTTGCAGTAAAAAGGGAAAAAGAGAAATGAGGTTTTTTCTTTCCCTTTCCTGGGACCAAAGAAGATAAAGAGAACAGTGAGCAGGCCTGAACATTCCTGAAGTGAAGTGAAAGTTGCTCAGTCATGTCCGACTCTTTGCAACCCCATGGACTATAGTCCATGGAATTCTCCAGGGCAGAATACTGGAGTGGGTAGCCTATCCCTTCTCCAGTGGATCTTCCCAACCCAGGAGGTGAACCGGGTTCTCCTGCATTGCAGGTGGATTCTTTACCAACTGAACTACCAGGGAAGCCCTGATAGAGATTCCCTGAAGTCTCAATAGGAAAAGGTGTGAACATTCCTAGTTGCTTTTGTTTTGTTTTGTTTTTCCTTAACTGCTCCTAACTCTGCATATCTGTAGGTTTGCTCTGCTGCTCCCTAACTCTGCAGGAGCTGCAATTCACACTGTCTCCTTTGTCTCTATGCTAAATACATCTCCTATCTAGTGTTTTCCCTTACAACACCTTCCCTTTGTAGTTACAGATCAGAAAGAAGGCTGCAGGGCCATCTGCCAGACTCAATTGCTGGGTTACAAATGCCAGCAATTATTTGAAACAATGCAAGAGGAAGAAATCAAGATCCTATTATCACCTAGACTCCTGACTGTGATCCCTTGCCTGCAGCTCAGATGGTAAAGAATCCACAGGTTTTATCCTTGGGTCAGGAAAATCCCCTGGAGAAGAGAATGGCAACCTACTCCAGTATTCTTCAAGCCACCTTTGTATTTCCTCCAAATTCTGTCTCTGTCCTTTTTATTTGGCTTCGGTGGGCAGAGAAAGCCAAGAATTTGGCCAGCAAAAGAGTAGTCACAATAGGATCTGTCACTGGTGAACCATTCAGTAAACTTCCCTATGCAGAACTGGGGAGAAAGAAGATTCAACAAAACTGGGTGTTTTCTTTTTTTCTTCTTCTTTTGCCTGCCAGATGTGAGAGTGATTGACTTCAAATGACAAATACAGCACATGGCCTGATTATGGCCGCAGAGTAAGAGGTTACCTTGAAAAGAAAGCTTGGAATTGTTGCACAAGATGGGAGTTTCTTCTCTGGCAAGTAAAATTGTATGTACTGCTCTGTCTTTTCTTGTAGTATAGAAATATCTAGCGAAGTGGGAGCAAGAATCAATAATTGGAAAAAATAAACAATTGCAGAAAGCACTGCTTGGTATACTCATTCCAGTTTATTAATATAAACCAATCTCTCAAAATAACACCCTAATGAATTAATTTCTCATTAATAGTAATAAGAACATGATAGACATGGACTCTTATGATAACACATGAAATCTGCCAGGTAAACTACTACATATACGTCAGAAAGGGCTCCCCTGGTGGCTGAGCTGGTAAAGAACCTGCCTGGAAATGCAGGAGCCACAAAAGATGCTGGTTTGATCCTTGGTTATGGAAGATCCCCTGGAGTTCAGTTCAGTCACTCAATCATCTCCGACTCTCTGTGACCCCATGAATTGCAGCACGCCAGGCCTCCCTGTCCATCATCAATTCCCAGAGTTCACCCAAACCCACGTCCATCAAGTCGGTGATGCCATCCAACTATCTAGCCTCTGTCGGCCCCTTCTCCTCCTGTCTTCAATCTTTCCCAGCATCAGGATCTTTTCAAATGAGTCAGCTCTTCGCAAGAGGTGGCCAAAGTACTAGAGTTTCAGCTTCAACATCAGTCCTTCCAATGAACACCCAGGACTGACCTCCTTTAGGATGGACTGGTTGAATCTCCTTGCAGTCCAAGGGACTCTCAAGAGTCTTCTCCAACACCACAGTTCAAAAGCATCAATTCTTCGGCACTCAGCTTTCTTCATAGTCCAACTCTCATATCCATACATGACTACTGGAAAAACCATAGCCTTGACTAGATGGACCTTTGTTGGCAAAGTAATGTCTCTGCTTTTTAATATGCTTTCTAGGTTGGTCATAACTTTCCTTCCAAGGAGTAAGCGTCTTTTAATTTCACGACTGCAGTCACCATCTGCAGTGATTTTGGAGCCCAGAAAAATAAAGTCAGCCATTCTTTCCACTGTTTCCCCATGTATTTGCCATGAAGTGAAGGGATCAGATGCCATGATCTTAGTTTTCTGAATGTTACACTTTAAGCCAACTTTTTCACTATCTTTAGTTCTTCACTTTCTTCCATAAGGGTGGTGTCATCTGCATATCTGAGGTTATTGATATTTCTCCTGGCAATCTTGATTCCAGCTTGTGCTTCTTCCAGCCCAGCATTTCTCATGATGTACTCTGCATATAAGTTAAATAAGCAGGGTGACAATATACCCTGGAGTAGGAAATAGCAACCTGCTGCAGTATTCTTGCTGGAAAATCCCATGAACAGAAGAGCCTGGCAGACCATAGTCCATAGGTTGCAGAGTCGGTAATGAATGAGCACACATGCACTCATACATATCCCAGACAAATATTGATCTTTATTTTGTGGATAGACTATTCTGCAATTTCAGATTCTGTCTCCCAACCCCGTCGTCAAGATTGTGCACATTGCTGCAGTTGATTGAATATTTAAGTTAGGGAAGGTATTATGTTGGGTGATTTGAATGTTTGTTCCTACTTAATTCTTATTGGAACACTTCAAGGTTGGATCAGTTCACCTTTAGGCAGGCAATGTTACAAAGTGCTTGAGACCGAAGACTTGGTTTGTATTTCTAGATCTACCACTCATTAGTTGAGTATCTTGGGGAAATGACTTAATGATTTTTTGCTTTAGTGTTCACATATCTACAATGTTAGATATTGATAGAATGTCAATATTGATAGAATCTATCATGCAGAGTTCTCATGAGAAGTGAATGAGATAATAAGTGCCAGTGCTGAGTCCAGTGCCCAGCAGAAAGATACTGACTACTTACAGGAAAGAAAGTTGAACTTGAAGGGGGTTCAATATTTTTCCTGGTGTTGCATAGTAAGTATCAGAGTGGAGCCTCCCTTCCACTTAGAGCAGATGCCCTTCGTCACCTCAAGAGTAACTCTGTCTCAATACAGTATTGTGTTTATAGTACTTATTACTCTTTAAAATTATTTTTTCTAAAAAAAACCATTCATTTAATTTTTGTCTCTTCCTACTGAACTTTAGGCATTTAATATCTCTTTACTACAGCATCCTCCAGACCTGAACCCTGCTTGGCACATAAGAGGCCACACACACAAACACACACACACAATATGAAACCCAGCAGGATTCTATAGGGTCTTTCTGAAACAGACTCCCAATACCTAAACTCTGTTGGTTCGTGTGCATAGAAAATCATTAGCCTCTTGGGCTTTCCCTGAATTCCAAAGAATAAACTTAATCAGAAAAAAATGCAGAAGGAGAGGAAAACAGTCAAGCAAGACAAAATAATAATAGTTTCGCGATTAAGCAAAGCTAAGAAGGACTTTTTGTTTCTTTCCATTTGAAAGTTTAAATTTTAAATTGAAATTTTATATAAAAAATTTACAACCAAAGTGCTTTTCCTCCCATGGGTTGCCATCCCAATCTCTCTCAAGTTGAATAGCAGCAGTCCACAATGAGGAAACTGATTTCTGAAAGTTCTCAGAAACTTTCAGTTTCTCTTTGCTGAAAGAGTGAGGTCAGTTCTCTTTGCATGTGACTTTATGGGGGATGTCTGATTAAGCTTCTTCTTTGGCTAAAGTTTTTTCACAGACAAGGGCAGGCTGAGGATATGGGAGGCAAGGACAATAGAGCCCAGCTCCATTTCAGTATATGTAAATGAATCTTCAACTTTCTGCATCTCATAAAACATTCTGCTTTTACACTTGTAATTCACCTTCCCTCCCATAATAATAAAACAGGTATCTTTTTTACTTTGAAATAGTACCTCTTTGCCTAAACACTTCACCTACACCATTCTTTCTTGTTTCTATGGCCACTGATCATCCAAACTCTATGGTCTGATTTTTTAGGACTCATTTAAAATATTCAAGCTTTCTCATCTTAGAAAAAATATTTCATATTCTTCCAAACCCCTTACATGCCTCTCCTGCAACCAATCTATCTTTTACTCCCTGGCTATTGTTTAAAAGCCCTAAATTTAACTGCTTATACTCTGTCACCTCTTTTTCCTCTGTACACTTCTGTTTTTTCTCCCAATATTTTCTAAAATCTGTTTTCTTAAAAACCACCAATGATCTCTTTATTGTTAAATCTAAAAGATGTTTTTAACCTCCTTCATCTAGACAAGTATTTCTCAAATTTTAATGTGCACAGGAATATTATTAAAATGCAGATTCTGACTTAGGAATTTTGGGTTAGGCCTGAGATTCTGAAGTCAGAGTAGCTCCCTGGTGACTCGAATGCTACCAACCTACAGACCACATTCAAGCAGCCACTCTCTGCAGTGCTTGCCACTCTTTCTGGGGACCTTTGTGTTCCTGGCACATAGTACCTGAACCTTAAACTTTAACTTCTGGGAGATCCTTTGCAGGATCTCCTATTCTTCTTTACCCATCCCACATCAAAAGCATTCCTACTGCTTAGGCCCTCTTTTCCTCTCAATCTGTATACTATTCTTTGAATATTTCATCTGCTCATATTGCTTCAATTATCATGCAAACAGTCTTAGTGGAGTGCACATAAGACTGGTCTCTGGAGTTAGATCTAGATTCTAATCACTACCCTGTCACTTAAAAATACTCCAATCTTGGGTAATTTAAATTCTTTGAAGGTAGGTTTACCATCTGTAAAATGGAGGGTAACAATGAGTAACCCAAGATGTTGTTGTATTAAATGAGATATTTCTTATAAAGCTCAGACAGTAAAGAATCTGCCTACAGTGTGGGAGACCTGGGTTCAATCCCTGGGTCAGGAATATATGTTGAAGAAGGGAATGGTAACCCACTCCAGTATTCTTGCTTGGAGAATCCCATGGACAGAGAAGCCTGGCAGGCTACAGGTCATGGGGCCACAAAGAGTCAAACACCACTGAGCAACTAACACTTTTAGTATTTCATTTTAAAATAAAGCTTAAACTTCGGTGCCCCTTACTTAAACATGTCATTTCCAAGATGCACAGGGCCCTAGCCATATTTTATAGATGTTTCAGAAAATAAGATATCTTAACGAGTTAAGATCCTTGCCAGTTAAACCCCAACTTCCACTCTACTATAATTCTAGTCTGTCAGGTGGTGATCGAGTGAGCCACAGGCTTATTTAGCACCTGCAAGAGTGAATTTGAATTAAGAATGCATATAATTTTGACCTAGTGGAATTTATTTATGCAGCTCACAGTCACTTCAGTATATAAATGCTTGTCATCAAGATCTCACAGGCTAAGCATCAGAGGCAGATTTCAAACAAAAATCTGTTTGACGCTAATGCTAATTACCTTACATTACACTGTACTGCTGTTCCTTTGGTAATGATTCATTAACAAGTCTTTGTTTCCAAAAGGCATGATAGTCTATTGTCAGAACTTTTAGTGTTTTAAAAGCATGTAACACCTCCCTAACTGGTTCCAATATGTGTTTATAGTTTCTTTGCACGCTTTTGCATTCCACTCTGTGGAATACTTGTGCATTCCACCCTATACATTGGAAGATGAGTTTGCTTACGTTTTTCCTTTGGTATGAAAATGGCCTTGTCTGATCATATTTATTATTGTTCATATTAACTTCTTACTGACTGGTCACAATGTTTTACATTTATGAGAATAAAGTGAAACTCATAGCATGCCAGTCCAGTGAGGGCATTAACAACTATGGTAGGTAGATGATACCAAGGTTCCCCAGGTAGTGCGGTGGTGAATAATCTGTCTGCTGATGCAAGAGATGTGGGTTTGATCCCAGGATTGGGAAGATCCCTTGGAGGAGGAAATGGCAACCCACTCCAGTATTCTTGCCTGGAAAATTCCATGGACAGAGAAGCCTGGTGGGCTATAGTCCATGGGGTTGCAAAGAGTCTGAGGGACTGAGCACACACACACACACACACACACACACACACACACATAAAAGAAATTTGCAGGTGTAGTTAAAGTCTCTAATCAGTATGACCTTGAATGAATCAAAAGGAGATTGTCCTAGATGGGCCTAATCTAATCAAGTGAGCTCTTTAAAAAGAGCTTAAACTTTTCCTTTGATCAGAGACATCCTCCTTGTCTTGAGGAAACAAGTTCCCATGAGTGCTACAGCCACAAGGAAATGAATTCTACCAGCAACCACTGAGTCTGGAAGAGGACCCCATGCCCCAGACAGTCTTAGTTGACTCCTTGACTGCAACCTTGTGAGTTCAGCTTAACTGTGTGCTGATTTCTGACTTACAGAGCCTGTGATATAAACAGATGTTGTACTATCATGAAAGTTCTTGATAATTTGTCACTCATCAATAGGAAACTAACATAGAAAATAAACTCGTTAATTGGTGTGATCAGTTGATAGTATTTAGGATTTGTTATGACATAAGAAAATTTGGAATGTAATGAAATCTTGTAGCTCATAGTACTGTGATAGACAGTTTCCAAATTTTGACCATAATCCTATAAATTTTCATCCATTTTCAAAATGCACTTTGAATTTTTTAAGAAAATACCTTTCGATCAATAATTATCTTTCTTTCTCTGTATTAAAGTTTTTACAAATTTATTGTCATATGAAGAAAAGCATAAAAAGTATGAAGACAAAAAGCATAGAAACAAAAAGTATTATAGCAGTGTGTCATGGAAATAAGTACTAAAATATGACTAAATTTTCTAGATTTATGCTGTCTGTGGAATTTGCTTTCTAAAATTTATAATTTGCTATGATTTCATTTCTCATTCTAAACATTATTTTCTGTTTAATTTTTATCCATAATTTTGTGCTGCTGTAGAAAGTGCAATTTTGTAAGTTTCAGAGCCTACAAAACATAAATTTCTGCTCTGTACACAATTATAATGCTTTAAAATTCAACCATAGAAAGCCAGCAAGGGGGTGAACAAAAATTGTGAATCTCTATTTCTCTATCTGGCCCTTGGAGGGCACTGTTGTGAAAATTGGGAAAGATCAGAATAAGCTCAAAAAACCTTCCTCCATTACAATTTAAAGAGCAGCAATACAATATTGTAAAGTTAAACAAAATAAAATAAAAAAAAATAAAGAGATATCCTGACACCATTTTTTACACAATGACATGTAAAGCATCTCAGACACTAGAGACAGGAAGTTTTAAGACAGCCTCTCTTTCTAGCTCCCTCTACAGTCTCCATCAGAAGAAGATATCGATATCAACTGTCATTCCTCCTCAACCACAGAGCAACTTGGATTCAAGTCCCCCAGTCATGAGACTTCTGTCTGTGGGGAATCACCCAGAAAGCAGCTCACTGCCTCTTCACTGCTCCACCATGACCATGGTGTTCACCTTGATGCTTGAGGCACTCCTGCTGCTGAGTGAGTACTGTTCCATTTTACTCTCTTGTCCACACATGGAACATTGTTCTGGTGTGACTTTGAATAGAGACTTTTGTTTAGCTGAGTTCACTGATTCAGTATTAATGTTTCAGGAGCCCAGTCAGTGACCCAGCCTGATGGCCACATCACTGTCTCTGAAGGAGCCCCTCTGGGGCTGAGGTGCAACTACTCATTTTCTCTTCAACCTAATCTCTATTGGTATGTGCAGTACCCCAACCAAGGACTCCAGCTTCTCCTGAAGTACATGTCTGGAAACAATCTTGTTTCAGGCATCAGAGTTTTTGCATCTGAATTTAGGAAGAGTGAAACTTCCTTTCACCTGAGGAAAAAGCCCACTGAAGTAATTTGACCAAGCACTTCTATGCTCTGAGTGACATGGTGACTAGAACTGTAGGGGGCTGCTAAGTCACTTCAGTCGTGTCCAACTCTGTGTGACCCCACAGACGGCAGCCCATCAGGCTCCCCCGTCCCTGGGATTCTCCAGGCAAGAACACTGGAGTGGGTTGCCATTTCCTTCTCCAATGCATAAAAGTGGAAAGTGAAAGTGAAGTTACTCAATCGTGTTCGACTCTTAGCGACCCCATGGACTGCAGCCCACTAGGGTCCTCTGTCCATGGGATTTTCCAGGCAAGAGTACTGGGGGGCGGGGGGGGGGGGGTGGGGGGGGTGGGGGTGGCGAGGGGGCGGTGCCATTGCCTTCCCCGGGACTGTAGGGGGAGCTATCTGCAAACCCCTGAGATCTGGTAGCTTAAAGGACTTACACTTTCAGCCTGTGTTATTTTCAGGAAGTTGGCATGTTCTGTAAAGGCAAATAGTACAGAGAATATAGAGTACTGCAAATGTTTCATTCCTATGGGCATCTTAGATTTTTTTCTTTTCTTTTTCAATTTACAAAGAAAGGATTTGTTTTCTCAAGTTCAGTGTTCTCAGTGGAGTTGACTGTTAGGTGGGGCTTCCTGTCACAGAGTGTCACCTGAGCGGGGTTTGTTGGGTGAACTGATTGGTTGCAGGAGCAGGAACATTTCCAGACAAGAAGTGACACGCCACTTATGGGTTTAGCTGTGTATTTTAAGGTGAAAATTTCTCAGCAGCAAGTCAAGACATCATGAAGAGGCTAGTGGGCACTGTGCTGGGGCTTTTGTTTGCCCAGGTTTGCTGTGAGTTGGGGCTGCCGTGCAGGGAAATCTGAAGAAATGAGCAGCTGCTGTACTGTTGAGGGAGGGAGTAGAAAGAGTTGACAAGTCCTACACACTTTCCATCCATCTCAACGTAGATGGGAGCTGGAGGGACACGTTCAGGGTTTTTTCTGAGTTACAGTGAGCCTCACCTGTGACTGTCTGTCTCTTTCTCTTCAGGTGTGAGAGGGGTGGATGTGGAGCAGAGTCCCCCAGGCCTGACTCCACAGGAGGGAGCCAGCTCTACACTGTGGTGTAATTTCTCCACCTTGGCAGACAGTGTGTGGTGGTATCTTCAGAAGCCCGGGGGCCGCCTCATCCACCTCATTTACATTCCTTCAGGAACAAGGCAGGAAGGAAGATTAAATGTCACAGCAGTCCCTAAAGAACGCCGCAGCTCACTGCACATTTCCTCTTTACGGACCACAGACTCAGGCACTTACTTCTGTGCTGTGCAGCACTGTGCTCCCCGGGCACCTGCAGCCTGTACTCAAACCCCCCGCGGGGCTCAGCCCCTGCTCCAGCCACAGTCACACCGTGAGGCCACCACACTGCATTTGCAGTGCTTCTTATTGACCTTACAGATTTGAGACTTTGGTCTTTATCTTCCTCTCAATCTGTATCCTCTTCTGCGCTTGAGTCTCAAACTTGTAGCTGCTACTGCTGCTGCTAAGTCGCTTCAGTCGTGTCCGACTCTTTGCAACCCCTTGGACTATAGAGCCCATGGAGTTCTCCAGGCCAGAATACTGAAGTGGGTAGCCTTTCCCTTCTCCAGGGGATCTTTTTAACCAGCTGAACCACAAGGGAATCCCAAGAATACTGGAGTGGGTAGCTTATCCCTTCTTCAGCAGATCTTCCCGACCCACGAATGGAACTGAGGTCTCCTGCATTACAGGCAGATTCTTTACCAACTGACCTATGAGGGAAGCCCTATCAAAATAAATATTTAGCTACAATATGCTCTACTTCAAAATGGGAAGAAGTGAAAGGAACTAAAAGAAGAGAAAAGTGAATCCAAAAAGATGTTGTTCAGCTAAGTTGGCTGTCCCTAGAATGTCCATCCAAACCTGCCTCACCATGGTGCATCCCAACAGACAACTGCAGATACATCTCATCCTACTAGTGCAGCACAGCAAACAAAAAACACACATATGCTCAATGGTTAATATGAACTTGGTTTTTCAATTAAAACAAATTTATCCTCTTTCAATTCTGGGTGCAAGAAGTCTGAAATCAGTTTCACTGGCTACAGTTAAGGTATTGGCAGAGTTGATTCCTTTCCTTACTGCACATTACATAATTGTATTTATTTTATAAGTATGGAAAAATACACATAATTTTTGTACCTCTTAATCTGCTTCACCTGTTTCAGTCCTACACCCATCCCTTTCCCCTCTAGTAACCAGTAGATTATTCCCTGTATCTATGAGTCTGTTTCTGTTCTGTTAGTTTTGCATTTTAGAATCCATATATAAGTGAAAACATACAGTATTTGTCTTTCTCTGTCTGACTTATTTTGCTAAGTATAATACCCTCCAGGTTTTCCATGTTGTCTCATATGATGAGATTTTATCCTTTTTATGATTAATATTTCATTGTGTGTATATATATATATGTACACATATTATCTATTAATATGGATGAATACTGATTGCTTCCATATCTTGACTATTAGAAATAATGCTTCTGTGAATATTAGGGTGCATATATATTTTCAAATTAGTGTTTTTGTTTTCTTCTGATAGATATCCAGGAATGGAATTGCTGGATGATATAGTATTTATATTTTTAATTTTTGAAGAACCTTTATGCTGTTTTAAATAGTGGCTGCCCCAGTTTACTTTCACAGCAAGAGTGCCCAAAGGGTCCTTTTTCTTCACATCCTCAGCAACACTCATTACTTCTTGGCTTTTTGATGATAGTGTTCCGATTGGGGTGAGGTGAGATCTTATTGGGTTTTGATTTGCATTTACCTGATGATTAGAGCATGGCAGAAAGTGAAGAGGAACTAAAAAGCCTCTTGATGAAAGTGAAAGTGGAGAGTGAGAAAGTTGGCTTAAAGCTCAACATTCAGAAAACTAAGATGGCATCTGGTCCCATCACTTCATGGGAAATAGTTGGGGAAACAGTGGAAACAGTGTCAGACTTTATTTTTCTGGGCTCCAAAATCACTGCAGATGGTGACTGCAGCCATGAAATTAAAAGACGCTTACTCCTTGGAAGGAAAGTTATGACCAACCTAGATAGCATATTCAAAAGCAGAGACATTACTCTGGCAACAAAGGTCCATCTAGTCAAGGCTATGGTTTTTCCTGTGGTCATGTATGGATGTGAGAGTTGGACTGTGAAGAAGGCTGAGTGCCAAAGAATTGATGCTTTTGAACTGTGGTGTTGGAGAAGACTCTTGAGAGCTTGAGAGTCCCTTGGACTGCAAGGAGATCCAACCAGTCCATTCTGAAGGAGATCAGCCCTGGGATTTCTTTGGAAGGAATGATGCTGAAGCTGAAACTCCAGTACTTTGGCCATCTCATGCAAAGAGTTGACTAATTGGAAAAGACTCTGATGCTGGGAGGGATCGGGGGCAGGAGGAGAAGGGGACAACAGAGGATGAGATGGCTGGATGGCATCACTGACTCGATGGACATGAGTCTGAGTGAACTCCAGGAGTTGGCAATGGACAGGGAAGCCTGGCATGCTGCAATTCATGGGGTCGCAAAGAGTCAGACACGACTGAGTGACTAACTGAACTGATGATTAGAGATGTTGAACATCTTTTCATGTGTCTGTTGCCCATCTGTATGTTTCTTTGGAAAAATGCCTATTTAGGTCCTCCACCTTTTTAAAAATCAGATTATTTATAGTTTTTATATTGCATATAAATTTCTTTATATATTTTGGACATTAACCCCTTATTGACTAATTATTTGCAAATATCTTTTTTTCTGTTTGATAGGCTGTTTTTTTGCATTTTAATAGTTTTATTCCAATTTGGATGTCTTCTATTTCTTTGTCCTATATGACTGCTGTGACAAGGACTTCAAGTACTATGTTAAATGGAAATGGTGAGAGTAGGCATCCTCGTCTTGTTCCTCATCTTGGAGAAAAGATTTCAGTTTTTACCATCAAATATGATATCAATTGTGTGTTTGTTGTAAATGGCCTGTATTATTTTGAGATGTGTTCCCATTATACCAAGATTATTAAGAGTTTTAAACATGAATGGATGCTGAATTTTGTCAAATACTTTTTATTTGTCTGTTGAGATAATTATATAAGTTTTTATCCTTCATGCTATTAATGTATATCATGTTGATTGATTTGCAAATATTGAACCATCCTTGTACACCTAGACTATATCCCACTTGGCCATGATATATGATTCTTTCATAAATTGTTGAATTAAGTTTCCTAACTTAATTCAGTTCTAAAGGAAGTTAGTCTTGAATATTCATTGGAAGGACTAATGCTGAAGCTGAAACTCCAATACTTGGGCCACCTGATGCAAAGAACTGATTCATTGATAAAGACCCTGATGCTGGGAAAGAGGGCAGAAAGAGAAGGAGACAACAGAGGATGAGATCGTTGGATGGCATCACTGACTTTATGTACATGAGTTTGAGCAAGCTCCAGAAGCTGGTGATGGACAGGGAAGCCTGGCGTGCTTTAGTCCATGGCGTCACAAAGAGTTGGGCATGACTGAGCAGCTGAACTGACTGAATTGAAGTTTGCTAATATTTTGTTGAAGATTTTTTTTATCGATGTTCATTCAAGAAATTGACTTTTTTTGGTAGTTTTATTGTCTGGTTTTGGCATCAGGGTAATGAAGGCTTCATTGAATGAGTTTGGTAATATTTCATCACCTTCAATTTAACGGAAACATTTGAGAAAGTTGGGACCTAACTATTCTTAAAATGTTTGGAGAATTACCCTGTGAAGCCATGGAGTCCTCTACATCAGGAATCAACAAAATATGGCCCATGAACCAGTTCACTCAGCCATTTACTTTGTAAATAAGTTTTGTTGGAACATAAGAAAGCTTATTTATTTATGTATTATCAATAACTTATTTCATGAAACAATGGCAGAGTTCAGTAGTTGCAACAGAATGAATTTCCTAAAAAGACAAAAATATTTACTATTCTACCCTTTATTGAAGAAGTTTATAATCCCCTCTTCTACATCATTAGTCATCATGGAAATGCAAGTTAATGCCACAATGAGATCTCTATACACCCATTAATGGCAACCCACTCCAGTATTCTTGCCTACAGAATCCCATGGACAGAGAAGCTTAGTAGGCTGCTGTCCATGGGGTTGCACAGAGTCGAACACAACTGAAGTGACTTGGCATGCATGGCATTGGAGAAGGAAATGGCAACCCACTCCAGCATTCTTGCCTGGAGAATCCCAGGGATGGGGGAGCCTGGTGGGCTGCAGTCTATGGGTCGCACAGAGTTGGACACGACTGAAGTGACTTAGCAGCATATACCCATTATTTTGGCTAAAAATAAAAAGACAACTATATCAAGTATTTCCCCATGGAAAAGAAATGCAAAAAAGCAAAATGGCTGTCTGGGGAGGCCTTGCAAATAGCTGTGAAAAGAAGAGAAGCGAAAAGCAAAGGAGAAAAGGAAAGATATAAACATCTAAATGCAGAGTTCCAAAGAATAGCAAGAAGAGATAAGAAAGCCTTCTTCAGTGATCAATGCAAAGAAATAGAGGAAAACAACAGAATGGGAAAGACTAGGGATCTCTTCAAGAAAATCAGAGATACCAAAGGAACATTTCATGCAAAGATGGGCATGATAAAGGACAGAGATGGTGTGGACCTAACAGAAGCAGAAGATATTAAGAAGAGGTGGCAAGAATACACAGAAGAACTGTACAAAAAAGAGCTTCAAGACCTAGACAATCATGATGCTGTGATCACTGACCTAGAGCCAGACATCCTGGAATGTGAAGTCAAATGGGCCTTAGAAAGCATCACTACGAACAAAGCTAGTGGAGGTGATGGAATTCCAGTGGAACTATTCCAAGTCCTGAAAGATGATGCTGTGAAAGTGCTGCACTCAATATGCCAGCAAATTTGGAAAACTCAGCAGTGGCCACAGGACTGGAAAAGGTCAGTTTTCATCCCAATCCCAAAGAAAGGCAATGCCAAGGAGTGCTCAAACTACCGAACAATTGCACTCATCTCACAGGCTAGTAAAGTAATGCTCAAAGTTCTCCAAGCCAGGCTTCAGCAATATGTGAACCGTGAACTTCCTGATGTTCAAGCTGGTTTTAGAAAAGGCAGAGGAACCAGAGATCAAATTGCCAACATCCGCTGGATCATGGAAAAAGCAAGAGAGTTCCAGAAAAACATCTATTTCTGCTTTATTGACTATGCCAAAGCCTTTGACTGTGTGGATCACAATAAACTATGGAAAATTCTGAAAGAGATGGGAATACCAGACCACCTGATCTGCCTCTTAAGAAATCTGTATGCAGGTCAGGAAGCAACAGTTAGAACTGGACATGGACCAACAGACTGGTTCCAAATAGGAAAAGGAGTACGTCAAGGCTGCATACTGTCACCATGTTTATTTAACTTATATGCAGAGTACATCATGAGAAATGCTGGACTGGAAGAAACACAAGCTGGAATCAAGATTGCCGGGAGAAATATCAATAACCTCAGATATGCAGATGACCCCCCCTTTTTGGGAAAAAAGAAAAAGGGGAAAAAACCTCCTGAATAAAAAGAAAAGGGAAAATGAAAAATTTGGTTAAAATCAAAATTTACACATACCCCGGTTAAGATGGCGAAGGATTAGGACGGGGAATACGCTTTCTCCTCCACAAATTCATCAATGGGACATCTGGGCGCCGAGTAAATACCACAAACAGCTTCGGAGTGCTGGCGGAGGACGTCGGACACCCAGAAAAGCAACTCACTGCCTTCTAAAGGAGGTAGGAAAGAATATAGAAGCCAGAGAGAGACAAAGAGGGAGGGGGCGGACCTCTGTCCGGGGAAGGGAGTCTCAAAAAGAGAAGTTTCCAAACACCAGGAAACACTCTCCCTGCGGAATCTGCGCCGAACCTGGGAAACACGGAGACTATCATAACAGGGAGGAGAACAGTTGAGCAATTAGAACCCACAGACTGCGGGCCCTGCGGTAACTTCCGCAGCGGAAAAGCACCGCTGCAAACGCCCGCATCTGCCATTGGGGAGCCGGGGCTGGGCAGGGAGACGCCTTGGCCGTTCCCACGCGGGACGCTCCGCTGCCGGCGCTCCCCAGAGGGACGCTCCCCCGCGGGACTCTCCCCCACTGGACGCTCCCCCGCCGGCCACTCCCGCGCAGGCGTGCCCCCGCCCGCTGTGCCGGCGGCTCCCACGAGGGCCACCCCATCCCCCTCCCCCACCCGCCCGCCCGCCATTCCCGTCGCCGACCCCCTCCCCCTCTGCGGGCCTCAGCGCAGACTTCGTTCGCCTGATTGTCTGGAGTGCTGCCTAACTGGAGTAGTTTGGGCCGGCAATCCAGATTGTGCAGCGCCGACCACACGAGTGGCGGGCCTTAGCCCAGAACACCGCCGAACCGTGCACAGAACAAAGAACTATACAGAACAACCACAGAGAAAGGGGCCTATAGATCTTGAGAAATTTAAGTCGGAACAAGGAACTAGCTGAAAATGAACTGAACCCACAACAATAATAGAGAAACTCTTATATATATTGTTACTATTTTTCCCATCATTATTTCTTTTTTTTTTTTTTTTCTTTTTTTAATATATATATATATTTTAAATTTTTATTATTTTTTAATTGGAAAAAGGAAAACAAAAATTTTTTTTCCCTTTTAATTTTTTTTTTTGTTGTTGTTTGTTTTGTTTCTTTTATTTTTTTATTATTATTATTTTTTTTATCCTCTAGTACTTCTTTAATCTCCACGTTTAGATATAACTTTTGCGACCCTGTTTTTTTTTTTTTTTTCTTTTTTCCTTTTTGTCCTTTGCTTTTTTCCTTTCCTTTTTTCTTTTCTTTAATGATTACTGACTAGATCTGTCTCTCTCCTTCACACTCCCTCCTTTTATCCTCCTGACCACCTCTGTCTCCTTCCTCCCTTTTTCCTTCTATGTATAATTCCGTGAACATCTCTGAGCAGTCCAGTTGTGGAATGCATTATAGAAGAAGAAGTTTTTGAGACTACTGTAAAAATAAGACCAATAACTGGAACCAGGAGGCTTAAGTCCATACCCTGATCCCACGAAACACTAATTGACAGGAGCTCATTAAAAGCCTCCATACCTACTTTGAAACCAAGCATCACACAAAGACCAGCAAGTTCCACAACAAGACATACCAAGCAAATTCTCCAGAAAAACAAGAACACAGCCTGAGCTCCAATACACAGGCTACACAAAGCGACCCCAAAAGCATAGACATCTCATAACTCACTACTAGACACTCCACTGCACCCCAGAGAAAAGAAATCCAGCTCCACCCACCAGAACACCGATACAAGCTTCCATAAACAAGAAACCTCGACAAGCCACCGGTACAAACCCACATATAGTGCAGAAACGCCACAATAAAGAGAACTCCACAGACTACCAGAATACAGTAAAGACGCCCCAAACTTAGCAATTTAAACAAGATGAAAAGACAGAAGAATTCCCAGCAGGTAAAGGAACAGGATAAAAGCCCACCAAACCAAACAAAAGAGGAAGAAATAGCGAACCTACCTGATAAAGAATTCCAAATAATGATCGTGAAATTAATCCAAAATCTGGAAAGCAAAATGGAATCATGGATAAATAGTCTGGAAAAAAGCATTGAGAAGATGCAAGAAAGATTTAACAAGGACCTAGAAGAAATAAAAAAGAATCAACATATAATGAATAATGCAATAAATGAGATCCAAAACACTCTGGAGGCAACAAATAGTAGAATAACAGAGGCAGAAGATAGAATTAGCGAATTAGAAGATAGAATGGCAGAATTAAAGGAATCAGAGGAGAAAAAAAAAAAAACGAATTAAAAGAAATGAGGACAATCTCAGAGACCTCCAGGACAATATTAAACGTTACAATATTCGAATCATAGGAGTCCCAGAAGAAGAAGACAAAAAGAAAGACCATGAGAAGATACTAGAGGAGATAATAGTTGAAAACTTCCCTAAAATGGGGAAGGAAATAATCACTCAAGTCCAAGAAACCCAGAGAGTCCCAAATAGGATAAACCCAAGACAAAACACCCCAAGACACATATTAATCAAATTAACAAAGATCAAACACAAAGAACAAATATTAAAAGCAGCAAGGGAAAAACAACAAATAACACACAAGGGAATTCCCATAAGGATAACAGCTGATCTTTCAATAGAAACTCTCCAAGCCAGGAGGGAATGGCAAGACATACTTAAAGTGATGAAAGAAAAGAACCTACAGCCCAGATTATTGTACCCAGCAAGGATCTCATTCAAATATGAAGGAGAAATCAAAACCTTTACAGACAAGCAAAAGCTGAGAGAATTCAGCACCACCAAACCAGCTCTCCAACAAATACTAAAGGACATTCTCTAGACAGGAAACACAAAAAGGATATATAAATTCAAACCCAAAACAACAAAGTAAATGGCAACGGGATCATATTTATCATTAATTACCTTAAATGTAAATGGGTTGAATGCCCCAACCAAAAGACAGAGACTGGCTGAATGGATACAAAAACAAGACCCCTCCATATGAATGAAACTAGAACACTTTCTAACACCATACACAAAAATAAACTCAAAATGGATTAAAGAGCTAAATGTAAGACCAGAAACCATAAAACTCCTAGAGGAAAACATAGGCAAAACACTCTCTGACTTACATCACAGCAGGATCCTCTATGACCCACCTCCCAGAATATTGGAAATAAAATCAAAAATGAACAAATGGGACCTAATCAAACTTAAAAGCTTTTGCACAACAAAGGAAACTATAAGCAAGGTGAAAAGACAGCCTTCAGAATGGGAGAAAATAATAGCAAATGAAGCAACTGACAAACAACTAATCTCAAAAATATACAAGCAACTTCTACAGCTCAATTCCAGAAAAATAAATGACCCAATCAAAAAATGGGCCAAAGAACTCAATAGACATTTCTCCAAAGAAGACATACAGATGGCTAACAAACACATGAAAAGATGCTCAATATCACTCATTATCAGAGAAATGCAAATCAAAACCACTATGAGATACCATTTCACGCCAATCAGAATGGCTGCTATCCAAAAGTCCACAAGCAATAAATGCTGGAGAGGGTGCGGAGAGAAGGGAACCCTCTTGCACTATTGGTGGGAATGCAAACTAGTACAGCCACTTTGGAGAACAGTATGGAGATTCCTCAAAAAACTGCGAATATAACTGCCTTATGATCCAGCAATCCCACTGCTGGGCATATACACTGAGAAAACCAGAATTGAAAGAGACACCTGTACCCCAATGTTCATAGCAGCACTGTTTGCAATAGCCAGAACGTGGAAGCAACCTAGATGTCCATCCACAGATGAATGGATAAGCAAGCTGTGGTACATATACACAATGGAATATTACTCAGCCATTAAAAAGAATACATTTGAATCAGTTCTAAGGAGGTGGATGGAACTGGAGCCTATTATACAGAGTGAAGTAAGCCAGAAACAAAAACACAAATACAGTATACTAACGCATATATATGGAATTTAGAAAGATGGTAAAAAATAACCCTATTTACGAGACAACAAAAGAGACACTGATATATAGACCAGACTTTTGGACTCTGGGACCAGGAGAGGGTGAGATGATTGGGGAGAATAGCATTGAAATATGTATAATATTATATCTGAAATGTATTAATTGTTCAAACTAAACACTATCATGTTACAATTTGTTCATACTAGATGTTTGTAATGTTTCTGATAATCAATAAAAGAGATTCTTGATAAAAAAAAAAAAAATAAAGCTCAACATTCAGAAAAGGAAGATCATGGCATCTGGCCCCATCACTACATGGGAAATAGATGGGGAAACAGTGGAAACAATGTAAGACTTTGTTTTTCTGGGCTCCAAAATCACTGCAGATGGTGACTGCAGCCATGAAATTAAAAGATGCTTACTCCTTGGAAGGAAAGTTATGACCAACCTAGATAGCGTATTCAAAAGCAGAGACATTACTTTACCAACAAAGGTTCGCCTAGTCAAGGCTATGGTCTTTCCTGTGGTCATGTATGGATGTGAGAGCTGGACTGTGAGGAAGGCTGAACGCCGAAGAATTGATGCTTTTGAACTGTGGTGTTGGAGAAGACTCTTGAGAGTCCCTTGGAGTGCAAGAAGATCCAACCAGTCCATTCTGAAGGAGATCAATCCTGGAATTTCTTTGGAAGGAATGATTCTAAAGCTGAAACTCCAGTATTTTGGCCACCTCATGCGAAGAGTTGACTCATTGGAGAAGACTCTGATGCTGGGAGGGATTGAGGGCAGGAGGAGAAGGGGACGACAGAGGATGAGATGGCTGGATGGCATCACTGACTCGATGGATGCGAGTCTGAGTGACCTCCGGGAGCTGGTGATGGACAGGGAGGCCTGGCGTGCTGCGGTTCATGGGGTCGCAAAGAGTCGGACACGACTGAGCGACTGATCTGATCTGATCTGATATCAAGTATTGTTAATAATACAGAATAATTGTCAGATTTAGAATCTATTTAGAGATATATTCTCTTCAGTGTGCAGCAATCTCCTTGATCTGATGTTGATCTTATGGAAGGAGAGACAGCCCTATGCAGTGACTCGGCTTGAGGGCCAGTTTCTGCCTTTGAAGGGATCCCAAGACAGGTGAGGCCATATTATGAGTATTTAGAGAGCTCTACTTTCTCCTGGTGTGTCCAGCACCCAGACCAAGGCTTCCAGACTCTCATGAGACATGCCTCCATACGGAACAGAGAAGGTTTCACAGAAGACCTCAACAAGGGCAGAGATTTACTATCTGAAGAAATCCTTGACACAAGAAGAAGACTTGGCCACATATTTCAGTGTTCTGATAGATGCTCTAAAATATATATATTATCAAAAATAGTTAAAGAAGAAATAGAAAAGCTAAATAGGTATATAATCATTAATTTGACAATTAGAAATATAAATTTATAGAGAATTCCTAATAGATGGGAGTTTTTAACCTGGGAGTGTAATCCACTACATACTTAAAAATCGAATGCATAGTAGGATGTATATTAAACCATGTAACCAGAAAACATTAGAAATTAAGTTTATAGGGGGCTTCTACAAATAAATAAGAAAAACATTCAAAATGAAAAGAGATAATAAAGATAATTTACATAAAGGCAATTTAAAGAAAAGGAAATAGACATGTGAACATATAAAACATCAACTTCTACAGTAATCAGAGGAAATTAAATTAAAGCAAATTACTATCTCATTTCTGTCAGAGAACATGAAATGTGAAAATATGATAACATTAAGTTTTGACACAAATACACGGAGGAGACTATTAAATTTCTCCAGATCGAGAAAAGCAACCACATAGAGCACGTTTATTTAACAACTTCAGAGAAAAATTGCCTGAACTATTTAATAAAGAAGAAAACATATATATTTAAAAGTCAAGCAATTCCTATTCCTGTTATCTACATTCAAGTAATTCCAACATTTGAACAAGGAGGCATTTACAAGGATAGTCACACCAACCCTGTAAGCAGAAGTGCAATCATTCAAATACAGAATGAATGAATAATGAATTACATATGAAGTTGAAATACATGAACTATGACAAGCAAAGAAACAGTTCTCTATATTATTTTCTTAGATAAATCTTACAAAAATAAAATTCTGAGTATAAAAAGCATCAGAATGATATATGCTGCATGACATTACTTATGATAAATTTCAGAATATAATCACAATATAATATATTGTTTTGTGATACATAGCTATAACAGTACAATTGAAAAGACATGCAATGGAATCTTCCCAATAGTAGTTATTACTTTAAAAATAGAAATAGTACTAGGAGTTACTCTTTAGTTTTTTCTGTAATGTTTGGAGAGAGCTATTGAAAATATAGCAAAATTAAATATCTGTTTACCATCATTGCCAGAGGAAAATGTGTCTGCACATAATTTTGTGTACTGTTTCATGTAAGAATTATTTAGTATTTAAAAAAAAATTTTAATCGGATGGTAGCAACCACATCTTTTACTAGTCCAATCAATTCATAGAAGGAATAAGATAATTCCTGTTACCTATAACTTTGACAGATATACTTTTAATAGGCCATAAAATGCCAATAAAATGCCAGAGAAAAAACTTTTAACTTGTTTAAGCATTAGAAATTATTCATCCGAAAATAAACAGCACAGAGACTTCCTACCACAGTTAAAATATACACTTTGAGTACACAAAAAGAGAAAGTGAAAAGAAAATCAGATCATCTGGCTTAGCAGTGGGAGACATGCCCCCAAGATGTTAGTCTACATTGTAACTAATATACAAATTCAGCAAAGTTGCAGGATACAAAATTAACCTGCATTCCAATAATGAACTATCTGGAAGAGATATTAAGAAAACAATTCTTTTCCCATCACATCAGAAAGAAAATACCTAAGAATAACTTTAAGCAAAGAAGTAGAGATTTGTATATTGAAATCTGTAAGACATTAATTATAGAAATTGAAGACAAAAATTAATGGGAAGATATTTTGTTCTTACAGACCGAAAAAATTCAATTGTTAAAATAGCCATAGTACCCAAAGCATTCTAAAGATTCAATGAAACCGCTATCAAAATTCAATGACATTTTTCACAGAGATAGAATAAACAAACCCTAAGATTTGTATGAGAGACAATAGACTACAAATAGCCAAAGTGAACTAGAGAAAGATCAAAACTGAAGGCATCACATGACCTTATTTCAAACTACATTACAAAATTATAGTAATAAAAACAGTGTGTGGGGTTGTGTGTGTGTGTGTGTGTGTGTGTGTGTGTGTGTGTTTTGGCATTAAACAAAGACACGGAGATCAATGGAGCAGAATAGAGAACCCAGAAATAAACCCTTGTATACACGGTCAATTCACGGCAAAGAAGCCAAGAATATATCCTCAAGAAAGGAACATCTCTTCAATAAATGGTATTATGAGAAATGGAAAGCTACATGCAAAAGAATGAAATTGAACTCATCAAAATGGATTATAGAATTGAATATAAGAAGCACAACAGTAAAGCTCAGAAGAAATATAGCGGGTAAGTTCCTTGACATCAGTATTGGCCATAGTTTTTTTTTTTTTTTTTTTTGGTATTTGACACTAAAAGGAAGGACAACAAGAGAGGAAAACAAACAAACAAACAACAAAAAACAAGTGTGACTACATCAAACTAATAAGTGCCAGGGACCAGCCCCGGTGGATGCAGGGAATTTGAAGGGGAGATGGCTTCGGTGATCAGGATACAATAGAATTAAAGATACAAAGAGTGATTAAATAAGGATAGCTCAGTGAGGAAATTCAGTGGAGAAAAGAGGCTGAATAATTCAGCCAGAAAGTGAGAGAAAGAAAGACATGGGGAGACCAAGCTTTGGTGAACAAGGCTTGCACTTTATTTTCCAAAGTAGTTTTTATACCTTAAGTTATACATAGAGGATAATGGGGGAAGGGGTAGAGTCATGCAGTAAGCCAGGCTTTCTTCCTGCAAACTTATCATATATAAAAGTTTAGGTGATTTGCATCATCTTCTGGCCCGGAGGCCTGTTAACATTTTAAGACCCTTTTTGCAGAAAACTTATTTTTCTCTAAAGGTGATTAGTCAGGCACAACCCTCCAAAAGCATTAGATAAAGTTGCATTCTTACAGGGCAAAGGTGTGGTGGGCTATAACAAGAAAAAGAATTAACTCAAGGGTCCAAGGTTACAAACATTAAAGCTACTACTTATACCAAATATTCTAATCAATACACTGCCAGGGACACAGCAGTTAAGGGATATGGAAACTTAGCAGCAAACATTGGCCCAACAAGTGAAAAACCCTTCACCAATACAATTTCTAATCAATCTTTTAACTGCTCAAAGGAATCTGTTTTTAGACAGTTTAGAATATCTCATGTCTCTCACAGTTGGGAGGCTCTGAACAATCACATGTGGCTGGAAGAACCTATTCAGGCAGGCTAGAAGACTTCCAAAGGAGTTTGTAGGTTGGAACACTATCACACCCAGGAACTTTATTAACTGGAGCTGTAAGTTAACTCTTTTTTTCAGAGAGAGGTAGTGGGGGACAGCCCCCCATAAAGTCAGAGGTGTAGGTGAGAGCACAAAGCAGTAAAGTAGGCAGACTCTGGTTTGGGGGGTAGATGCTCGAGAATTTTCAGGGGGACTCCTGAGGCTAGATCCCGCCTTTGCGTATGCCGAGCCTCCTTCCTCATGACCTTTGCCACGGGCGGAGTTCCTCACGCTGGCTCCCAGCAAATAAGTTTATATATGGTAAAAGAAGCCATCAACAAAATGAAAAGGCAATCTACAGAATGAGAGCAAATATTGCCCAAACATATATCTGATAAGGGGCTAATACCCAAAATATATAAATACCTTGTATAATCATTAGAACAAAAGTCTGTTTTAAAAATAAGCTGATGATCTGAATAAACCTTTTCCCAAAGAAGACATACTAATGACCAGAAGGTAAATCAGAAGATGTTCAACATCTCTAATCATTAGGGAAATGAAAATCAAAACCAAAAAGAGCTATCCCTTTACATCTGCCAGAATGGCTACTATCAAAAAGACAGGGAATAAAACATTTTGACATGAATGTAGAAGAAAGGGAACCCTGCCCATTGTTGTTCGAAATATAAATTGGTGCAGCCTCTATGACAAACAGTATGGAAGTTCCTTAAAAAATTAAAACTAGCTCTACTATGATACTCAGCATTTCCACCTCTGAATATTCATCTGAAGAAAATGAAATCACTATCTCAAAAAGATATCTGTACCCCACGTTTACTGCAGTTCATCTACAACAGCTGAGATATGGAAACAACTCAAGTGTCCTTTGACACATGAATGGATAAAAAAACATGATAAAAAAAGAAATTTTTCATAGATTTACAACAACATGAATGAATCTTGAGGGCACAATACTAACTGAAATAAATCAGGCAGACAAAGTCAAATACTGTATGAAGTCATTTACATGTGGACTCTAAGACACAGGTGCAGGAACACACACACACAGAGACATATAGACACACAGACACACACACCCCCAGACCTCATAGATACAGAGAATAGATTGGGGGTGTAGGGTGTGGAATAGGTGACTATGTTCAAAAGACAAAAACATATATTTATAAGAGAAATAAGTCCTGGGGATGCAATATACAGCATGATGACTATAAAACAATTTTTTTAATGGTGTCAGTGTGTAAACCCTCTTGGCTCTCAAATATCTTTTTTAAGTAAAAAAATATTGGCTGCTCTGGGTCTTTGCTGCTGTACACGGGCTTTCTCTAGTTGCACCAAGCGGGGGTTGCTCTTGGTTGCAGTGCACAGGCTTACTGTTCTGCCTTCTCTTGTCGTGAAGCACAGGCTCTAGGAGCACAGGCTTCAGGAGTTGCAGCATGCAGGCTCTAGGGCACGTGGGCTTCAGGAGTTGTGGCCACAGGCTCAGCAGTTGTGGCTCTTGGGCTCTAGAGCAAACCTCCGTAGTTGTGGTGCCCGGGCTCAGTGGCTCCAGGGCATGTGGAACCTTCCCAGACCAGGGATTGAACCCGTGTCCCCTGCATTGACAGGTGAACTCCCATCCACTGTACCACCAGGGAAATCCTCTCGAAGTTTGTTTTGCCTTTTTTTTTTCAGGTAGTTTGAACAGTTGAATAACAAGTTTGGAATATGATGTATAACTACTGGACTGGAGTAACTTTCATTGGACTGAAATACGCAAAACTCAAAATAGGATGTAGTACCCAGATTGGAATGCAAGGTGAGCTTCAGAAGACAGTCACCAGAGATGCAAGAGGGAGAACTAGGGGAGATCTGGGAACCTCAGTAGTAATTCTGTGCAATCATATGCTATGTGAGTTTGGGGGTTCCTATGAAGGAACCATGGAGAATCCAAGGACAATCTATTATAAAATAACACAGTTAGGTCTTTCCTAGAGGCTCAGTGGTAAAGAATCTGCCTGCCAAAACAGGAGACGTTGGTTCAACCCCTGATACAGGAAGATCCCACATGTCATGGAGCAGCTAATCCTGTGCACCACAACTACTGAGTCTGTGCTCTAGAGCCTGTGCTCCACAGGAAGAGAAGCCACCGCAATGAGAAGTGCAACGACAGAGGAACCACTCTCTCTGCAGCTAGAGAACAGCCTGTGTAGCAATGAAGACCCAAAACACTCTAAATTAATAAATAAATAAAATTATAAAAGGAATAAGTTATTCTCATTGAGGTTTCTTTATGAGGTGTTGAAACAAAAATAAAATGTTTGAAATTTGATTAATTTGATGTAAATGACTTCATTAGTTGAAATTTCAGAATAAAATGAAATATAATTTTCATTCCTTCAATGTCAAGAAAGGAAATATTTTTATTTTAGAAATATATATTAGTTTTATTAATTATATATATTAATTAATATTTATTTTAACAATATATATACCATATATATTGCTAATAGCTTTTAATATTTTTACTGATTAAGCAACATTTTAGGAGTTTTGTCCTCATGACAACTCTAATGAGAATTATAAGACTGTACTGAAGAGTATAAGTGCATTCATGACAGCAACATGGTCAAATATTTGACTTTAGAAGACCCATTGGTTCTTGCTTCCTAAACCTTTAATAAGCTAATCACAGAGTTACGTCACAGATGAAATGACTTTACAGCCATTACCATTTGTTATTCCAATGCTCAACTGGAGAGATTACAAAAGTCATAAGCCTATTTTGTGTTCATTTGTCTGTGTGATATTTGCTATTCTGAAGTTATGTGCCAAAGTTATCAGTTCACATGGTTTGGTGGGTAAGTGGGAAGAAAAGGGAAAGAAAGAAAAGAAAGTGAAGTCGCTCAGTCGTGTCCGACTCTTTGCGACCCCATAGACTGTAGCCTACCAGGCTCCTCTGTCCATGGGATTTTCCAGGCAATAGTACTGGAGTGGGTTGCCATTTCCTTCTCCAGGGAATCTTCCCAACCCAGGGCTCGAACCTGGGTCTCCCGCATTGTAGGCAGACGCTTTACCGTCGTTTGGTGGGTAAGTGGGAAGAAAAGGGAGTTCATGGCTTATTGTTGGTCTTTTTTAGGGAAACTAGGGAACAGTATAATTCATCTTAGAATCAAAATCAGAAAGGCAAGAGAACAATCAGAACTTGAATGAATATTTGCAATCCCAGAATGATTCATAATGAATTTTTTCAGATAACATCCCAGATTTTAGAAGAGATTAATTTACTACTAAATTTGGAAGTTTTAAGTAAAAAATCTCTTTCAATTTCATCCTTCAATATTAAACTCTGGCTTGTCCTTTACCGGGTATTATCATTTATTAGTAAATCACAAGGGAAAGAGAACAATGTTTAGGACAGTCTAAATCTTCCAACCTGAGTGTCAGCACATTCAGACTTGATCCAGCCAGAAGCTACATTTTTTCAGAGTCAGCGTCTACAATGCAGCTGAGGGAACATGCACCGTTACTGTCAGAAACTCAGAGCAAGGCCATATCAACAAAGGGGAAAAACCCCCTTCATGCTCTCCCTGTGTTGTTGTGGGCATTTGTGGTGTCCTCTACTTAGTTACAAATAATTGGAAACCAGGACACCTGCTGCCTGCCAGCACCCAGAGGTGAAACGGAACAGAGGAGTAGATGTCTCAGCTAAGTATAAACTCTCCTTCCTGCATCACTCATTAATGTGTTACTTCGACTTTCAAATCTAAGAACTGGCACTGTTTTAGATCTTTCTGTACTTTCTTTTCTACTTGTCTATTTGCCTTTGGTTGTTTTATATTAATTCATCTATTTAAACAATGAAATCAAATGGAAGATTGGCAATGACATTCTACATGATCATGTACAGTATATAAAACTTCAGTCACCAAATAGTGTGGTGTCAACATTTACTAAGTGTTTACAGATACCATATTTTGTAAGAGTGCACTGTAGCATTGTGTCACAGAAAAATTCAGCATGCTTAACTTGACTTTACAGAGAAAAATAACGAACCACCAAGAAGAGAAACTGAACACTTTGGGGTAAAAAATATGACATGAGGACAATTTAAGGACACCTGATCTAATAAATACAATTCTACTTGCAAAGGCAGGAGGATTGAATATACTGATGCTCTTCAAAGTCTACTAAGTAAAACTCAATGTCAGATTTCAAAGATTAATGTTTTTTTTTTTTCCTGTTAAGCATTTCATTAAAAAAAAAAAAAACACATACAACTGAGTAGATTCTGAAAGTCAAGAGTGATTTTTTATCATTTGATATTGAAGTCACTTTATTTATTGAAAAATATAAACAAAGACCTAGAATCAAGTGAGAAAGTAAAAAGATACATTAATTATTTTGGAAAAGACTGCCTTTTGTCAAGAAAGGTAAAGGGCTTTCCAGGTTGAGCTAGTGGTAAAGAACCCAGCTGGCAATTCAGGAGACATGAGATGCTGGTTCAATCCCTGGGTCAGGAAGATTCCCTGGAGGTGGGCATGGAAACCCACTCCAGTATTCTTGGCCCTTCCCAGGTGGTGCTAGTGTTAAAGAACCCATCTGCCAGTGCAAGAGATGAGGGTTTGATCCCTGTGTTGGGAACCCACTCCAGTATTCTTGCCTGCAGAATCCCCATGGACAGAGGAGCCTGGCAGGTTACAGTCCATGGGGTTGGAAAGAGTTGCACATGACTGAAGCAACAGCACAGCACACACATAAGAAAGTTAAAGATCTGTGAGTTTGTTTTATTGTGTTTTTTTAAGAGTCATTAAATTCTGGATAAAGAAATATAGTGAAGTGAAAGTGAAGTCACTCAGTCGTGTCTGACCCTCAGCAACCCCATGGACTGCAGCCTTCCAGGCTCCTTCATCCATGGGATTTTACAGGCAAGAGTACTGGAGTGAAGCATAGGCTAAATGACCAGAAAGACCAGTAAGTAGATTACAGGAGGGATTCATAGTGTATATTAATATGTTTTGAATGGGCTGGCAAAATTACTATCAGTGTATGTCAACTTATTTAGCCTTCTGTTTGTCTCAGCTCAAACCCTTAACATGAGTGTGTATTAGTCACCCAGGCGTGTCCAACTCTTTGGGACCCCATAGACTGTAGCCACCAGACTCCTCTATTCATGGAATTCTCCAAGCAAGAACACTGGAGTGGGTTGCCATTCCCTTCTCCAGGATATCTTTTTAAGTCAGAGAACAAACCAGGGTCTCTTGAATTGCAGGTATATTCTTTACCATCTGAGTCATCAGGGAAGCCCTCAGACATAATACTAACTGCTTTCTCCATGACGCTTTCAGGATCTACCTAACATAATAATCAGGGAAAGAAAAGTAGAAAATTAAACATCTGTGAACCAAAAGTTTTTCCCATCTGTGAAAAAGACCATGTGATCTATGAACATGACAAACCCCACTTCCTGTTTGAAGGAATCACACAGAAACAGGTACTATGTATATGTGGTGCGAGGCACACAGAGACACTGAACTCTCTGCTTGAGGCGGAACTGAACACATTTGTGCAGGGGAATCCATGTCTCATGCCGCTCTCCAGCCTGCTCTGGGTGTTCCTGGCCGTCATCTTCTCTGGTTAGGGATGCTTCCAAGCCTGGGTGTGAGAGTTCAGGGTGAAAGGCCTGCACACTGACACGTGGAGCTTCACAAGGACTTGGGGAGTAAAGGAGGGTTGGAGAAAAAGAAGCACTTTATAATTTCAATTTGGTTTGTCTCTGGGTCCTAAATTAATCTAAATCCCGCACTATTTTATTTACTACTTCATCTCTGTTTTCTGTTTTTTTCCCATAGGATCCAGTGTGGCCCAGCAAGTAACTCAAGTCCAGACAGCCATACCCAGTCGAGTGGGGCAGACAGTCACCCTAAATTGTCGATATGAAGTAAGTTGGACCACGGACTACTACTACATTTTTTGGTATAAACAGCTTCCCAGGGGAGAGATGACTTTGCTTATTCGTCAGTATTCAGAAGATGGTAATGCAAGGAATGGCCGCTACTCTGTAAACTTCCAGAAAGCGCATAAATCCATCAGTCTCATCATTTCAGCCTTACAGCTCGAAGACTCTGCAGAGTACTTCTGCGCTCTCTGGGAGCTCACAGTGCTTGAAGTAATGGGAAAAATGAACAAAAACCCCAGAGCTTAATAAGAGAGAGCCCCACTGCTTCAGGACATCAGTTGAAGTGCACACCTGCACATCCCAGAAGAGAGATGGTAGTCCTGTGGTTGCTTCATCTGTGGTCTGGGTCAGAGGATTTAATTCTAAATAAAAGCTCCTTCTAGGTGGATCACCAGGCTACAGCTGGAACCAGGTGGGCCTGCCCCACAGGACCTGGCGCCTGAAGAAGACAGGGAATCACTGTGGTTTCTCCCTCCCTTTGGTCCCCCAGTTTCCCACTACTGCTTTGGGTCCCCCATTTGAGAAGGAGGCCAGTAGACGCTGGAAATGGGAAAGCACATCTTATCTCCTGCATCCCCTTTCTGGTGAATCCACTTCACAGCTCTTGCCTCCCCTTTCACTAAGAATTTCCTCTGGTTGCCCAGGTTGATACAGGCTTTCAGCTCTTGCTAGTATCTTGATGCTTCCCATCTCTTATTTGTTTTCCTTAACCCTGCCTGCAAATCTATAAATATTCCCTTCATTAAGCTTTGTAGTTAAATCTTCAAGTAAATCAAAGATCTTTCTATGTTATTTGGAAGCAGGTGTCCATCAGTTCATGGGAAATAGATGGGGAAACAGTGGAAACAGTGTCAGACTTTATTTTTGGGGGGCTCCAAAATCACTGCAGATGGTGATTGCAGCCATGAAATTAAAAGATGCTTACTCCTTGGAAGAAAATTTATGACCAACCTAGAGAGCATATATATTCAAAAGCAGAGACATTACTTTGCCAACAAATATCCGTCTAGTCAAGGCTATGGTTTTTCCAGTGGTCATTTATGGATGTGAAAGTTGGACTGTGAAGAAAGCTGAGCACCGAAGAATTGATGTTTTTGAACTGCGGTGTTAGAAAAGACTCTTGAGAGTCCCTTGGACTGCAAGGAGATCCAACCAGTCCATTCTGAAGGAGATCAGCCCTGGGATTTCTTTGGAAGGAATAATGTAAAGCTGAAACTCCAGTACTTTGGCCACCTCATGTGAAGAGTTGACTCATTGGAGGAGACTTTGATGCTGGGAGGGATTGGGGCAGGAGGAGAAGGGGACGACAGAGGATGAGATGGCTGGACGGCATCATTGACTCGATGGACGTGAGTCTGAGTGAACTCCAGGAGATGGTGATAGACAGGGAGGCCTGGTGTGCTGCCATTCATGGGGTCGCAAAGAGCTGGACACGACTGAGTGACTGAACTGAACTGTCCACAGTAACTTTTTACTAATACATTCTTCTCTTGAACTTTTGACTTTAAATCCATCATACAGAACATGTGTAAACTTGTCTAAAGCTACAAACTTGCTCCATAATAATTTAAAGTGACTGCTTCACTAAAATGCACTCACATCACAAACCTGGGTATAGTTATCTGGAATCGTTATGAAAATCATTTCCTTAGTCCTTTGTTCTTAGACTCTGTGTCACTTAAGGTACAATCAGGGAAGACGACCATCAGTGATATCGAATAAGAGATTAGTTATATATAAAGATTAGAACTCAGGCAGTTGCTAGAGTTGATGGAGTAGTCTATACAAGCAGAAAATATATAAGCATGGTAATGTTCATTGCAGCACTAATTACAGTAGGCGGACATGGAAGCAACTGTCCATGTCCAACAATGTCCAACAATGGAATGTTGGACATTCCAATGTAATGTCCAACAATGGAATAATAGATAAAAAATATATGGCATATATATACAGTTGAGTATTATTCAGCCATGAGAAAGAACAGAACAGTGCCATTTGCAGTGGCATGGATGGACCCAAAGATTGCCATGCTGAGAGAAGTAAGTCAGACAGAGAAAGACAAGTGTCATCTGATATCTCTTTTATCTGATGGAATTTTTTAAAATGGTATTTACAAATGAAGATGTTTACAAAATAGAAATAGAATCCAGGATGTAGAAAACTAATTATGGTTACCAAAGGGGGAAAGGGATATGAGGGATAAACCGGCAGATTGGGATTCACATATACACACTGCTATATATAAAATAGATAACTAATGAGAACCTTCTGTATAACACAGGAAACTCTACTCAATATTCTATAATGACCTATACAGGAGCACAATCTAAAAAAGAGTGGATATATGTATACATATATCTGATTCACTTTGTTGTACAATAGAAACTATCATTGTAAAGCAACTATACTCCAATAAAAATTAATTTTAAAAGTAGATATAATAAATCTACTGGAAAAAATAAGAGTTTTCAGAACTTTGAAAAAACAGTGGTACCTGACTTCTCATCCAGACCAATAGAAGTTACAAAGGAAAGGTATTTTTAAAGTGTTTAAGAAAATAAACAAAAAAACTTTCAAGCTAGCTTCTTATGAAAATGAAGATATATATTAAAATGTCTGTGTTGAATATCAATGCTAAGATGGTGGAAAGTCAATGTGCAGGCTTTTAAACTATATTTGCAATGCATATTTCTGAAAAAGGATTCAAATAAAAAAATATATAAAGCACATACAAATTAATCAGTAAAGAAAACAGCCAAGAAGAATGGGACAATCTTGGAGATCCAATTCAGAAATTTGGTATTCAATACCTAATAAATATACTAAAAATAATATTATTATTCATCAGGTAAGTGAAAATAAGCTTCTTCTGTGTGATCCACCTGCGTCTTTTCAGCACCCTGAATGTACTAATGTAGCTAGGAGAATATGACCCAAGAGGACAGGGAAAAATAAGGACTGTCTCAAAGAAAATAAGTGATTAAATAAATTTCCTATAGTTTCCCTCATCAAACCAATGTGGAGGAAAAAAAAAAGTAGTAACAAGTCACAGATTCTGGATATTGAAGAAGAGGAAGGGTTTCACTAGAAAAAAAAGAAAAATGATATTTTTTGAGCTTATTCTATGTCAGGCACTGTGGTATGCATTTCAGACTCATCATCTAATTTAAATATCAAAACCCTATGAGATAGGTTTTATTGTTTCATTTTTTTTTTAATCTTTGGGAAATGAGCCATAACTTTCCTAACTGTGAAATGCTTCTCTACCTTTTATTATCAGCCAGAGTGTAGCATTTTAGGGGGCTCCTGAGGAGCAAGGTCTGGACTATGGAGAAGCACTTGGACTCAAAATAGGGTGGCTGGGCATCTGAGTGATGGTGACATTACTGGTTTAAACTGAAACCAAAAGTGAACTAGAATAGAAGATTCCAAACCTAGGCACAAGGTCCCAGGATGAGTAGATGAGGAAATCATCCACTAACCAGTTAACAGTGCTGAATGCTTTAGCAAGTTTTTTATATTATAGTATGCTGGGGAAATTGAGGGCTATGATGGGGTATTATTCTTTAAACACTCCTGTGATGCCATCTTCCCAAATATCTACATGATGTTATTTCTGAAGTTCCTTTACATCTTTTCTGATCTTTATCTGGTGAATTCTTTATTTAAATCTTTCTATTTTCCACTGAAACCATATTCACAGAAAACTAGTCAATCTAATCACACCAGGACCACAGCCTTGTCTAACTCAATGAAATTAAGCCATGCCGGTGGGGCAACCCAGGATGGGTGGGTCATGGTGGAGAGATCTGACAGGGTGTGGTCCGCTGGAGAATGGAATGGCAAATCATTTCAGTATTCTTGCCTTGAGAACCCCATGAACAGTATGAAAAGGCAAAATGATAGGATACTGAAAGAGAAACTCCGCAGGTCAGTAGGGGCCCAATATGCTACTGGAGATCAGTGGAGAAATAACTCCAGAAAGAATAAGGGGATGGAGCCAAAGCAAAAAGAATACCCAGCAGTGGATGTGTCTGGTGATAGAAGCAAAGTCCAATGCTGTAAAGAGCAATATTGCATACGAACCTGGAATGTCAGGTCCATGAATCAAGGCAAATTGGAACTGGTCAAACAAGAGATGGCAAGAGTGAATGTTGACATTCTAGGAATTAGCGAACTAAAATGGACTGGAATGGGTGAATTTAACTCAGAGGAACATTATATCTACTACTGTGGGCAGGAATCACTCAGAAGAAATGGAGTGGCCATCATGGTCAACAAAAGAGTCCAAAATGCAGTATTTGGATGTAATCTCAAAAACGACAGAATGATCTCTGATCGTTTCCAAGGCAAACCATTCAATGTCACAGTAATCCAAGTCTATGCCCCAACCAGTAACGCTGAAGAAGCTGAAGTTGAATGGTTCTATGAAGACCTACAAGACCTTTTAGAACTAACACCCAAAAAAGATGTCCTTTTCATTATAGGGGACTGGAATGCAAAAGTAGGAAGTCAAGAAACACCTGGAGTAACAGGCAAATTTGGCCTTGGAATACGGAATGAAGCAGGGCAAAGACTAACAGAGTTTTGCCAAGAAAATGCACTGGTCATAGCAAATGCCCTCTTCCAACAACACAAGAGAAGACTCTATACGTGGACATGACCAGATGGTCAACACCGAAATCAGATCGATTATATTCTTTGCAGCCAAAGGTGGAGAAGCTCTATACAATCAGCAAAAACAAGACCAGGAGCTGACTGTGGCTAGGACCATGAACTCCTTATTGCCAAATTCAGACTTAAATTGAAGAAACTAGGGAAAACCACTAGATCATTCAGGTATGACCTAAATCAAATCCCTTATGATTATACAGTGGAAGTGAGAAATAGATTTAAGGGCCTAGATCTGATAGATAGAGTGCCTGATGAATTATGGACTGAGGTTCATGACATTGTACAGGAGACAGGGATCAAGACCATCCCCATGGAAAAGAAATACAAAAAAGCAAAATGGCTGTCTGGGGAGGCCTTACAAATAGCTGCGAAAAGAAGAGAAATGAAAAGCAAAGGAGATAAGGAAAGATATAAACATCTGAATGCAGAGTTCCAAAGAATAGCAAGAAGAGATAAGAAAGCCTTCTTCAGGGATCAATGCAAAGAAATAGAGGAAAACAACAGAATGGGAAAGACTAGGGATCTCTTCAAGAAAATCAGAGATACCAAAAGAACATTTCATGCAAAAATGGGCTCGATAAAGGACAGAAATGGTATGGACCTAACGGAAGCAAAAGATATTAAGAAGAGGTGGCAAGAATACACAGAAGAACTGTACAAAAAAGAGATTCACGACCCAGATAATCATGATGATGTGATCACTGACCTAGAGCCAGACATCCTGGAATGTGAAGTCAAGTGGGCCTTAGAAAGCATCACTACGAACAAAGCTAGTGGAGGTGATGGAATTCCAGTGGAGCTCTTCCAAATCCTGACAGATGATGCTGTGAAAGTGCTGCACTCAATATGACAGCAAATCTGGAAAACTCAGCAGTGGCCACAAGATTGGAAAAGGTCAGTTTTCATCCCAATCCCAAAGAAAGGCAATGCCAAAGAATGCTCAAACTACGGCACAATTGCACTCATCTCACACGCTAGTAAAGTAATGCTCAAAATTCTCCAAGCCAGGCTTTGGCAGTATGTGAACCGTGAACTTCCTGATGTTCAAGCTGGTTTTCGAAAAGGCAGAGGAACCAGAGATCAAATTGCCAACATCCGCTGGATTATCGAAAAAGCAAGAGAGTTCCAGAAAAATATCTATTTCTGCTTTATTGACTATGCCAAAGCCTTTGACTGTGTAGATCACAATAAACTGTGGAAAATTCTGAGAGAGATGGGAATACCAGACCACCTGATCTGCCTCTTGAGAAATCTGTATGCAGGTCAGGAAGCAACAGTTAGAACTGGTCATGGACCAACAGACTGGTTCCAAATAGGAAAAGGAGTACGTCAAGGCTGTATATTGTCACCATGTTTATTTAACTTATATGCAGAGTACATCATGAGAAATGCTGGACTGGAAGAAACACAAGCTGGAATCAAGATTGCTGGGAGAAATATCAATAACCTCAGATATGCAGATGATACCACCCTTATGGCAGAAAGTGAAGAGGAACTAAAAAGCCTCTTGATGAAAGTGAAAGTGGAGAGTGAAAAGGTTGGCTTAAAGCTCAACATCAGAAAACGAAGATCATGCACTGTCCCATCACACAGGAAAAGATGGAGAAACAGTGGAAACAGTGCCAGACTTTATTTTTCTGGCTCCAAAATCACTGCAGATGGTGACTGCAGCCAGAATTAAAAGACACTTACTCGAAGGAAAGTTATACCAACCTAGATAGCATATCAAAAGCAAAAACACACTTGCCACAAAGGTTCGCCTAGTAAGGCAGTCTCGTGGTATAGGAGTAGAGGAGAAAAAGATTGAATGTGAGAAGACGAGAGTCGACGCAAGGAGATCAAACAAGAAAGCCTGGAGAAGAGATGCTAAGCTGAAACTCAGACTGGCCACCCAGCGAGAGTAATGGAGAAGACCGATGTGGGAGGGAGAGGGCAGGAGGAGAAGGGGAGACAGAGGAGAGAGGGCACACGACCGAGGAGTGAGTTGAGTGACCCCGAGAGGGTGAGGATAGGGAGGCCTGGCGTGTGCAGTTCATGGGGAGAGAGTCGGAAATGAGATGATATAGATTTCCTTCTTGAGAATCACACTCCAGCACACTGATGTAGTAGGATGAAAGCGAAGCACTGCCACCGGTGTCCTACTCAGATGTTTTCTGATTTTACACTGGCTTACTTGCTGCCCTCTGTGCTAAGTCTCTTCATTCGTGTCCAACTGCAACCCCATGAACTGTAGCCCACCAGACTCTTCTGCACGTGGGATTCTCCAGGAAAGAATCTAGAGTGGAGTTGCCATGCCCTCCTCCAGGGGGATTTTCCTACTCAGGGATCAAACCCACACCTCTTAGATCTCCTACACTGACACTCCTATACTCCTTTCCCCTAGCGCCACCTGGGAAGCACTAAATGTGAGGAAGTCTAGTCAAGGTCAGGAAGCAACAGTTAGAACTGGACATGGAACAACAGACTGGTTCCAAATAGGAAAAGGAGTACGTCAAGGCTGTATATTGTCAACCAGCTTATTTAACTTATATGCAGAGTACATCATGAGAAAAGCTGGGCTGGAAGAAGCACAAGCTGGAACCAAGATTGCCGGGAGAAACAACAATAACCTCAGATATGCAGATGACACCACCCTTATGGCAGAAAGTGAAGAGCAACTAAAGAGCCTCTTGATGAAAGTGAAAGAGGAGAGTGAAACAGTTGGCTTAAAGCTCAACATTCAGAAAACTGAGATCATGGCATCTGGTCCCATCACTTCATGGGAAATAGATGGGGAAACCGTGGAAACAGTGTCAGACTTTATTTTTCTGGGCTCCAAAATCACTGCAGATGGTGAATGCAGCCATGAAATTAAAAGACGTTTATTCCTTGGAAGGAAGGTTATGACCAACCTAGACAGCATATTGAAAAACAGAGATATTACCTTGCCAACAAAGGTCTGTCTAGTCAAGGCTATGGTTTAGATGTGAGAGTATAGATGTGAGAGTTGGACTGTGAAGAGAGCTGAACGCCAAAGAATTGATGCTTTTGTACTGTGGTGTTGGAGAAGACTCTTGAGAGTCCCTTGGAGTGCAAGGAGATCCAATCAGTCCATTCTAAAGGAGACAAGTCCTGGGTGTTCATTGGAAGGACTGATGCTGAAGCTGAAACTTCAATACTTTGGCCACCTCATGTGATGAGTTGACTCATTAGAAAAGACCCTGATCCTGGGAGGGATTGAGGGCAGGAGGAGAAGGGGACTACAGAGGATGAGATGGCTGGATGTCATTACCGACTTGATGGACATGAATTTGAGTAAACTCTGGGAGTTGGTGATGGACAGGGAGGCCTGGCGTGCTGCAGTTCATGGGGTCACAAAGAGTCGGACACGACTCAGCAAGTGAACTGAATATTGATGTGTGTGTGTGTGTGTGTGTGTGTATCAGTGTAGTAGATCACAACTCACTCCAGTATTCTTGCCTGGAAAATCCCACGGACAGAGAAACCTGGTGGACTGTAGTCCATAGGGCTGCAAAGAGTTGGACACAACTGAGCATATATATATATATAATAAATGTTTTATTTTTCACATAGTACAGTCATGTGCAGTCCTACAGGTCAGTAGATATTATTTTAACTTATTTAGTTCTTTTTCTTATTGAGAATAACCTTTAGTGAAATATCTTAACATAAAAATAAGGCATTTCCATTACAGAAAATATGACCAGTCAGGTAAAGACAAAAAAAGAAATAAAATTAGGAGGGAGAACAAGATGGCAGAGGAGTAGGTGGACATGAGGTACATCTCTCTCAGTGGATAACATCAGGAATACACCTTCAGACACAGAAGTACGTGCAGAACACCAACTGAGAGTGGACAGGAGTATCTGATCAGCAGAAAAGAATATATAGGCCCACATAAAACTCTGTAGGAGAAGGAACTAGGGGGAAAAATAGGAGTTTTTGTAGGACTGGACCTGCTCTCAGCAGGTGGGGGAACTGAAGCAGGGGTCCAATTCCCACACAGGAGCAATTGTCTGAGTCAGAGAAGAAACATTTAAGGCTGACAGTGAAACAGATGATCTGTGGCAGCCTAAATGGAATGAAAATCAGAGGATCCTTGCCACAGCCATACAGACTCCAGATGGCACAGTGGCTGGGAGCTGGAGTTTAGGGATTGTGGACCAGTCCCCGGCAAGGGCTGCTGTTGACTGCAGAGAGACAGATGGAGGGGATGTGAGGGATGAGTTTGTGGTGTGCAGTGCCTGTGCAGAAAAGCCGGGCAGCCATGGAAGCAAGACGATACTGCTGAGTCATGTGTAGGGGGTGGAGCCATCACTATAGTCTCTCTCCCCCTACACACCAGCATCTGCAACTGAACAATAGGGAGGCTGGCCCATCAAACACCTGACTCCTGAACTACAAAGTAGGACCCCACCCAGGGTGCCCCATTAAGTGCCTGATGCAGCCCTCTATAGAGTAGGACCCCAGCTGGAGGGCCTCCTCTATGTGCCTGATGCACCTGAGCAACAGAGAAGGACCCCAGGCAAGGAAGCCCTCTAAGTGCCTGAAGGGGCAGAGCCTTAGAGAAAGACTGGCCAAAGAGGCCTTCTGATGGCCAGCTACAAGAGGCTCAAAAAGACTGTGATAGGGCCATAAATCCTGAAGTGGAGGCAGTCTGTGTCCCTGCACATTTGACGCTGCCAGGGTCCTCACAAGCTAGGCAGCTGTACCACCTTCATGCTCAACTCTCACTGGGGCAGAGCTGCCATAGGCAAAAAACAAGTCTTGCGCCTATGCACACAGGGTAGCTTCGGTAGTGTCCAACTCTTTGCGACCCTGTAGACTGGCCTACCCGGAGAGGCAAATGGCAACCCAATCCAGTATTCTTGCCTGGAGAATCCCAGGGACAGAGGAGCCTAGTGGGCTGCTGTCTATGGGGTCACACAGAGTCGGACACGACTGAAGCAACTTAACAGGAGCAGAAGACTGGCTTACTAGGTTTCTCTGTTGAGGGGTGGAGTGGGGCATGGGGGTTCTCCAGGCAAGAATACTGGAGTGTATTGGCCAATACTGGCTGTCGTACCCTTCTAGAGCACTATATTTCCTGCTGCCCTAGCCGCCAACTCTCCTGAGTAACTGGTGCTGCCAGAACCCCTGCAACCCAAGCAGCTGCACCACCTCCACATCTGGCCCTCACAGGGGCAAACCCAAGTCCTTCATGACAGCCTCAGGGGCAAACCCCAGTGGATGACCCACATGCAGAGGTGGAAAGTGAAAGTGAAAGTGAAGTCGCTCACTCGTGTTGGACTCTTTGCGACCCCGTGGACTGTAACCCACCAGGCTCCTCTGTCCATGAGATTCTCCAGGCAAGAATACTGGAGTGGGGTGCCATTTCCTTCTCCAGGGGATCTTCCCGACCCAGGGATCGAACCCGGGTGTCCTGCATTGCAGACAGACGCTTTACCCTCTGAGCCAAAACCACAACTGAAACCCAAGGGCAGTGTGACTAAGGAAGAAGATCCAAAAACCTCCCACCAGCTGTACAAGCTGCAAATTAAATCCACACATGGACCACATGGGGTCGCTGTTGCTATGAGTTGATTCTAAAACGAGACCCTTTTATGTTACTTCTATACAAGGTGTTCTAGCATATTTAACTCCCTCATAAATCCTTCTTTCTTCGCCACCTGGTACTGAAGGAAGCTGGTTATTCCATACTTGTTATTTCATATATACTATGTCAAAATGTTACTAGAAGTCATTGACACTCATTGATCTTTTCCATGGGAAAATGAAAAAGTTGCTTACTTAGAATACTTTCAACAATTTTAGACCTGGAAGTGCTCCCCAAATATTTTCTAGTGATTTTCCTTTCCCATGTTATATGAGCAAAAAACTCAACATACCACTATTTTTTTCCATATTAATGTGAGTATCTAATGTGTTTGGATTATTGCAATTAGCTGATTCAACTAACATTAAGATATCTTTTGGATTTAGCTCTTTTTCAGAGTTATTATTATTTTTTTTTACTGTTACTGAGTTTATATTGGGTTTTTTTTTTTTTTTGACTGTGGGATCTTAGTTCCCCACATACACCCTGCAATGGAAACTTGGAGTCCTAACCGCTGGACTGCCAGGGTATTCTCTACTGGGTATTTCTTGAAGGAAGAGTGAATGATCCATATATACATTAAAAATAGTCACATATACTATAATTCCTACACAACTGCTTTCTACTGGTCACGGTTCTTTAATGTGGTTTAGAAAAGAAGGAAAGGAATGGGAAGCAATTACAGTTTACTGCTGACTGTTTCAGAGAAGGCAATGGCACCCCACTCCAGTACTCTTGCCTGGAAAATCCCATGGATGGAGGAGCCTGGTAGGCTGCAGTCCATGGGGTCGCAAAGAGTCGGACACGACTGACTGACTTGACTTTCACTTTTCACTTTCATGCATTGGAGAAGGAAATGGCAACCCACTCCAGTGTTCTTGCCTGGAGAATCCCAGGGACGGGGGAGCCTTGTGTTCTGCCGTCTACGGGGTTGCACAGAGTTGGACACGACTGAAGAGACTTAGCAGCAGGCGCAGCAGCAGCTGACTGTTTACAACTGGCTGACTCTGAAGTAGGTGTTATGGTCTCCATTTTATAGATGAAGAAACTGAGGCTCCAAGGAGAGAGTTGCCCTAGGTTACAAGGTGGAAGAGCTGGGATTTGGATTTAGGTCTGTCTTGACTCTGAACTTGTGCCTTTTCTTCTCCTTCACTTCCTGTTTTGGTGACTGATTCTACATCAAATATCTTTTCCTAGCCGGTCAGTAGGGACTAGTGAGGGGTCCACTTCTCCGTTTAAGATCTGTTAAGTGAGTTTGAGTAGCAGATGTAAGGTGTGGATTTAGTGTGATTACAAAAGGTCACCAGGGTGTCAGGAGATGAAGGGTCCAGTTCAGATGGCCTCATTTGCTCTTTTGTGTAATAAGATTAAGATTTCATTTCATCTTACATTGTAACCAATAGGGTATTTTTGGGCATGAACAACCACCTCAGATGGATTATTCTCAGAGCTCCATGGATACGAGACTGACTACAGTGGATGAGCACCTTCTGGAACTGTGGAAAATCGATGCGGAATAAGGAGCCCAGTGGAATCTATCCTTTGAAATATTTGTTTCATTTAGACCAAATCTTTAGAGGGTTAGAACATAGCAAAGTTGTAAAAGGAAATCAGGCTGCTATGCTGTTGTGCTAGAAGTTTTTACCACTGTTCTTCTTCCTGAGTGCTCAGTTGAACCTTGAGGGGAAGCCCATTCTGAGGAGCTGTCGCCCTACTATTGGCTTGCTTCTGAGGACAGCCCCGTGTGAGAGCTGCTAGTGTGGGCTCTGGAAGTTGCTGCCGCGTCTCTTCCCTGGTTCATAGCCTGGTCCAGGCTCAGACTCAGCAACAGAACTTAGACACTGGGTCCTGGTTTACATTAGAATATGAGGCAGATGACAAGAGTGACCGTGCTCCTGACCTTGGGTGAGTTATTATGGCATTAAGAGAATTTGGGATCTGGGTCCAGACAAGGATCTACAGCCCTGCCTGCTACCATTGCTCTTTATTCAAGATGCCGAGGGATGGCTTTGGGGTCCTATTTTTCTCCAGGCTGTTCCTTGGCATTTATGTGAGGAGTGAGAGAAATAAAGACATTCGGGGTTACTGAGCTCTGGTCTATCCATGGGAGGAAGAAATTAGACCTGCCACTTCTGTTCATGTGTTCCTGGGATTTTTCAGAATAAATATATATAAAACAATGTGTCCCAAAACATGAGTGAGAAGTAAATTGTCTGTTCATGTGTTCCTGGGATTCCTCAGAATAATTGTTTTAAAAAATGTGTCCCGAAACACAAGTGAAAAGTAAATTGTGTGTGTCTGTATATGGTGGGGAAACAGGGGGTTTACTTGAGAAAGAACCTGGAGGGTGCTGAGTTGTACCTTCAATTTGATTTCAAAATAGGAACTGGTGTTGTGTTTTTTACTTCCACAGGTACTTTGAGTCTTGCTAAGACCTCCCAGCCCATCTTCATTGACTCATATGAAGGACAAGAAGTGAATATATCCTGTAACCACACCACAATAGCTACAAGTGACAGTATCTTCTGGTATCGACAGTTCCCCAACCAGGGACCACAATTTATCATTCAAGGATATAAGACAAACGTGGAAAATGAAGTGGCATCTCTGTTAATTCCTCCTGACAGGAAGTTCAGCACCCTGAGCCTGTCCCGGGCTTCCCTGAGAGACACCGCTGTGTACTACTGCATCGTGAGAGAAGCACACTGCGACAGATGGGGCTGCACCTGTGCAGTATCCCCGTGTGGGGTGGGAGTCACCGCTCAGGGGATCCCCAAAGCAGTACCTTCTAAACTGTTTATTTTACTGTATTATTTCAGAAAGTGAAAGTGAAGTCGCTCGATCGTATCTGACTCTTTGCAACCCCATGGACTGTAGCCTACCAGGCTTCTCTGTCCCTGGGATTTTCCAGGCAATAGTACTGGAGTGGATTGCCATTTCCTTCTCCAGGGGATCTTCCCAACCCAGGGATTGAACCCGGGTCTCCCGCATTGTAGACAGACGCTTTACTATCTGAGCCACCAGGGAAGTCCCATTATTTCAGAAAGTATTAGCAAATCCATGTATTACTTTACTATTTTACAAAATATTGGTCTTATTTATTTTTTAAATAGGTATTCCATTTCTATGATCTAAAATTCAAAAAACACAAAAGGGCGTGATGACTGTCCCATTATTGTCTCTGAGCTGCTCAATTATACAAAGGGAGACAATCTATGGTATGTATACTGTTGTCACTTAGCTCACTGATGCCCCTCAGTTCATGCACACGCATGCACACACACACTGTGCACACACACACTACACACACTTACACGCACATTGCATGCAGTCAGTTTAGACAACAAGCTTCTCAGCTTTTGAAAAATTCAGTCTAAGTGTCAAGCAATTATTGTCACACAAATTTTGAACATTTCTTTGGCATTTTAAGCCCCCACAAGTTTCTTTTCAAGTTTTCTCTGTGTTTGGATCTTTTGCTCTCTGTTATCCTCTTTCTCTCTTCTTTTGTCCCACTCCCTTGTTGTGGGTGGCATGGCAAATAGAATGGGGATGATGGTCGGGGAGCCAAAAAGTTTTTTGATTCTGGTTGGTATCATAGATTACTTTGCAATATATTAAGCAGAAACATAGGGATTCTGGGTCATTATCAGTTTTCAGAGTTGAGTCCTTTGGGGACCAAAGGGAGACAGGAATAATGGTAAAGTTCCTGGGAATCTTGCTAGTGAGTCCTGTTGTTATTTGAATTTATAGGACTTCCATCATAGTGATCAGAAGTATTTATGGAGTATCATTAGAGTAGGGACCTTGCTTAGATCTCACTGCTGCGCTGAAAATCGAAGGGAGACAGGAATAATGGCAAAGTTCCTGGGAATCTTGCTAGTGAGCCTGCAGCTTAGTCAGGACTGTGAGGATATTATTATTAGTGTTTTAGTGGGGAGTTGTCTCTGATTTTGACAACAAAGAATGCAACAGTTGATGATATTTTTTATGCAACATTTTTTATGCATAAAATATTTTTTATGCAACTGTTGCAAAGAATGCAACAGTTGATGAGACCCACCTCATGGAATGGGTTTTAAGCCAACTTTTTCACTCTCCTCTTTCACTTTCATCAAGAGGCTCTTTAGTTCTGCTTCACTTTCTGACATAAGGGTGGTATTATCTGCATATCTGAGGCTATTGATATCTCTCCTGGAAATCTTGATTCCAGCTTGTGCTTCATCCAGCCCAGTGTTTCTCATGATGTACTCTGCACATAAGTTTAATAAGCAGGATGGCAATACACGACCTGGCCATACTCCTTTCCCGATTTGGAACCAGTCTGTTGTTCCATGTCCGGTTCTAACTGTTGCCTCCTGACCTGCATACAGATTTCTCACGAGACAGGTCAGATGGCCTGGTATTCCCATCTCTTAAAGAATTTCCCACAGTTTGTTGTGATCTACAAGGTCAAATGCTTTAACATAATCAATAAAGCAGAAGTAGATGTTTTTCTGGAATTCTCTTGCTTTTTCTATGCTCCAACAGGTATTTGCAATTTGATCTCTTGTTCCTCTGCCTTTTCGAAAACCAGCTTGAACATCTGGAATTTCATGGTTCACGTACTGTTGAAGCCTGGCTTGGAGAATTTTGAGCATTACTTTGCTAGCATGTGATATCAATGCAATTGTGCGGTAGTTTGAATGCTCTTTGGCATTGCCCTTTGTTACTGGAATGAGAACTGACTTTTTCCAGTCCTGTTAACCACTGCTGAGTTTTCCAAATTTGCTGGCATATTGAGTGCAGCACTTTCACAGCATCATCTTTTAGGATTTGAAATAGCTCAACTGGAAATTCATCACCTCCACTGGCTTTGTTCATAGTGATGCTTCTTAAGTCCCACTTGATTTCACATTCCAGGATGTCTGGCTCTAGATGAGTGATCACACCATCGTGATTATCTTGGTCGTGAAGCTCTTTTTTGTACAGTTCTTCTGTGTATTCTTGCCACCTCTTCTTAATATCTTCTGCTTCTGTTAGGTCTTTACCATTTCTGTCCTTTATTGAGCTCATCTTTGCACGAAATATTCCCTTGATATCTCTGATTTTATTGAAGTGATCTCTAGTCTTTCCCATTCTGTTGTTTTCCTCTATTTCTTTGTCTTGATCACTAAGGAAGCCTTTCTTACTCTCCTTGCTATTCTTTGGAACTCTGCATTCAGATGTTTATATCCTTCCTTTTCTCCTTTGCTTTTCACTTCTCTTCTTTTCACAGCTATTTGTAAGGCCTCCTCAGACAGCCATTTTGCTTTTTTGCATTTCTTTTCCATGGAGAAGGTCTTCATCCCTGTCTCCTGTACAATGTCACGAACCTCCGTCCATAGTTCATCAGGCACTCTGTCTATCAGGTTTAATCCCTGAATCTATTTCTAAGATCATGGCATCTGGTCCCATCACTTCATGACAAATAGATGGGAAAACAGTGGAAACAGTGACAGACTGTATTTTGGGGGCTCCAAAATCACTGTGGATGGTGACTGCAGCCATGCATATTAAAAAGCAGAGATATTACTTTTCCAACAAAGGCCCATATAGTCAAAGCTATGGTTTTTCCAATAGACATGTATGGATGTGAGAGTTGGACTCTAAAGAAAGCTGAGTGCTGAAGAGTTGATGCTTTTGAACTGTGGTGTTGGGGAAGACTCTTGAGAGTCCCTTGGACTGCAAGGAGATCCAACCAGTCCATCCTAAAGGAAATCAGTCCTGGGTGTTCATTGGAAGGACTTATGCTGAAGCTGAAACTCCTATACTTTGGCCACCTGTTGTGAAGAACTGACTCATTTGAAAAGATCCTGATGTTGAGAAAGATTGAAGGCGGGAGGAGAAGGGCACGACAGAGGATGAGATGGTTGGATGGTATCACCAACTCAATGGACATGAGTAAGCCTCAGAAATTGATGATAGACAGCTGCAGTCCACGGGATCGCAAAGAGTCGGACACGACTGAGCGACTGAACTGAACTGTGGAATGGGAGAGTATTTCCATCTAGCTCATCTGAGAGTTTTGTAGGGAAATACTATTGTGGAAAAACAAAGAACTACAGAGCATTAGAGCCCATGAACTCATCTCGCTTTGGCTAACATCTTTTTAAAGACGGTTGAGGAACCTGCAGAAGGAGTGCCTGGCTGCTGAATGTTTAAGATGTAGACAGCTCTTTTCTCAACTTTGCCTAAGACCACAATTTCTAGTACTTCATGCAGTAGAAATAATATAATGGGAAAGCCCAAGGCTTCTAATCTCCATTATCTCAAAGGGAGAAAAAGACAAAAGAGTCATAGCATTCAAACAAAGATGAGAAACACATCTCCCTGCACATCACAGATTTGAAGCCTGGAGACTCAGACATCTACATCTGGGTAGCGAGTTCACAGTGGTCCCCAAGTATCTGGAGCCTCTGCCCAAACCAGCAGCAGGGGCTCCAATCACACTCCTGATGTAAAAGTTGAGACAGTAGGGTAGAGGGGAATATCTAATGTTTATATCTACTTTTGAAAATAAATATTCATATCATTTCTGAGAGTCTGTGTGTGATTAACTAAGGAAGATGTTAGACAGTTCTGTAGATAACTGATCCAGGAAATTATAGATGGAATATTGGCTGGATAAATCTTCAAAATGTTTTCTATCCACATTGGCATTTCATCCCACATGGCATCGATGTTTGAATGACTCCTTGGTTATAGTATAGAGGAAAGGAAGCCTCAGGGATGAAGGAACAAGAAATATTGTCCAGCTTGCCTCAGGGATGAAGGAACCAGAAATATGGTTCAGGTTCTTTCAAGGAGTCACTGGCTATGGGGAAACAACAGAGTGAGGTTTAGTTTTAAGTTCTAGTTTTATAAACAGGAGTCTGCATGTTGAACATTTTGGAATAATAACCACTGTGTGACGGTTAAAAGAGCACTGGGATTAGAAGTAGTAAATTATAATTCTAGTTGTGCTTCTTCATTGCTACCTGCCCTTGAGTAGCAAAACAATGGAAAAAGAATAAGCTCTGGAGCCAGGCCTTCCTAGGTTGGAATCTGAGATCTTACTCTTAAAGAGTTTGACAAACAAATACTTATGGGTTCTGAGCTTCAATACTCCTTCTATAAAATGGGGCTCAGAATCCTATGTTCCAGGGTTATTATGAGATAAAATAATATTACACCAAAGGTCTTGTACTTAATATGCTCTCATTAGATAAATGGTGTCCATAGTCTGCACTTCCTGCTATTCAAAACTGTTTGGAAAATGACATCAAATCTTGTCATAAATTGAAGAAGATCTAAACAAATATAAGAATTTTTGTGGGTGAGAGAAAACTCTTGATTTTCTTATCTTTGTCCAAAAAAATCAATATTGATCAGCCATTTCTCTGTAAGAGATAACACGACTTTTTTTTTTTTTTTTTTTTGCCAAATAATCCCCAGAGTGAGGCTTTCGAGGTTCAAGTAGATAAAGGATGGTTCATGGAATGACTGTTGATTCTGGACTCTCAGGGATGAATAGGTAACTCCCTGCCTCCAGGTTGAAGACAGTCTATTATGAATAAATGATTACACATGGTTTAGAGCTTTGTGCAATTACAGAGACAAGGATGAGTTTTTGTCTGCCTTTCTGGCAATCAACAGTGTATCAGAGCACAGAGCCTTGTTGTTATTTGGACTTACAGGACTTCCATTATAGAGATCAGAATTATTTATGGAGTATCATTAGAGTAGGGCTCTCGCGTAGATCTCACTGCTGCACTGAGCGCATTACAGGCACATAGCCTACTTTACTCAGATGCATTTCCATACTCCCATGGACCTACACATGTGTGTGTGGTTTTAAAATATAGAATATATAGTTGATCTTTCCAAATGGTCTCTGCACATGCTGTCATCAGCATGGTAGTTGGGTTTCTTTCATGGTAGTTGCTAAGCGTTTGGATAACTGATTAAGCTTAAGTTCAGGACTGATTTGATATCACTCTTCCTGCATTCTACCAGTTATGTGAATCCCAGGGCCCTCCTAGATTCATGGAGAGGGGACTATGAGATCAGATCAGATCAGTCACTCAGTCGTGTCCACCTCTTTGAGACCCCATGAATCACAGCACGCCAGGCCTCCTTGTCCATCACCAACTCCCAGAGGTCACTGAGACTCACATTCATCGAGTCAGTGATGCCATCCAGTCATCTCATCCTCTGTCGTCCCCTTCTCCCTTTGCCCTCAATCCCTCCCAGCATCAGAGTCTTCTCCAATGAGTCAACTCTTCGCATGAGGTGGCCAAAGTACTGGAGTTTCAGCTTTAGCATCATTCCTTCCAAAGAAATCCCAGGGCTGATCTCCTTCAGAATGGACTGGTTGGATCTCCTTGCAGTCCAAGGGACTCTCAAGAGTCTTCTCCAACACCACAGTTCAAAAGCATCAATTCTTTGGTGCTCAGCCTTCTTCACAGTTCAGCTCTCACATCCATACATGACCACAGAGGGGACTATATAGGTCAGTAAATATCAGGAAGCATGATTCATTGAGAGTCATCAATGTAATGGAGTACTACTATAGCAGGAGAAAATTTAGAAAACAATGATAAGTAAATGGACAAAGAAATAAAAATGCCCCCCATACCTCAATATCTTTAGATAAACATAAATTACTTCTTGATGTGTATACTTCTGGAATTTTACCATAAAATTTAAGAACCTAGATAGCATATTCAAAAGCAGAGGCATTACTTTGCCAATAAAGGTCCGTCTAGTCAAGACTATGGTCTTTCCTGTGGTCATGTATAGATGTGAGAGTTGGACTGTGAAGAATGCTGAGAGCCGAAGAATTGATGCTTTTGAACTGTGATGTTGAAGAAGACTCTTGAGAGTCCCTTGGACTGCAAGGAGATCCAACCAATCCATTCTGCAGGAGATCAGCCCTAGGATTTCTTTGGAAGGACTGATGCTAAAGCTGAAACTCCTGTACTTTGGCCACCTCATGTGAAGAGTTGACTCATTGGAAAAGACTCTGATGCTGGGAGGGATTGGGGGCAGGAGGAGAAGGGGATGACAGAGGATGAGATGGCTGGATGGCATCACTGACTCTATGGACTTGAGTCTGAGTGAACTCTGGGAGTTGGTGATAGACAGGGAGGCGTGGCGTGCTGCGATTCACTGGGTAACAAAGAGTCAGACACGACTGAGCAACTGAACTGAACTGAACTGTAAGAGACTCATAGACCTGACAGAGAACTGATGGAGGCAGAGTTCTGGGAGGGGTCCTGTAATGTGGTCACTTTTTTTATGTGAAAAAATTTAAAAGCAAGCTATTTTAGCAGCAATTGGTTAAAACGATCTTTTCCCATGCTCACTACTCCTGTATCACTCTTCCCCTTGTTTCAGGTAGTATTGGAATAGCTTCAGACATATTTGGAAATGATTATATGGGTGACTATATGGGAGAGGTTGAATTGAGGACACATTTAGTTTGCATCAAATTAGATGTATTAATTTTGACTCACAGTGACTTCTGTGTATAGTTAAGTTTTTGCTAGTCAATCCTACTGTAGGAATTGCTTCCAGAAATATTCCTTCACACTACTATGTCCACTCACCCAGCATTAGGACATGAAACTTCACAAAACTAGCTTGGGCATGTTCTATGGTCCTCAGTACTTCAGTATATAGTTAGAAGAGGAGAATCAAAGTTTAGAATATACAGATTGTATCATATAATTTAGTAATTTGCCTATTCTAGGTCTCATATGAATGGAATAAATATTATGGTATTTGCCCTTTTGTGCCTGGCTTATTTCACTTTAGCATGATGTCTTCCAGGTTCACCCGTTTTGTAGCATGTCTCAGAATTTCATTCTTTTTAAAGGGCAGAATAATATTCCATCATAGAGATATGCAACATTTTTGTTTATCTATTTATCAGTTGAAATATGATTTTTTAATCTGAGACTTGAAGGATAAGAAAGATTTGAGCGAAGCTGGCTACTTAATGGAGGTGAACATCAGGAATATAAGAAAAGATAGAAGAAGTAGTCTGGGGCCACAGCATTCAAATATTTGTGTAGAATATGGATTTTATTCAAAGTATAAAGACAATGCTGTTGGTTGAATGAAAACTCCACATTACCATGATGTAATTTCTATTTTAATATTGTCATCCTTGCTGCAGTGTAGTGAGCAAGGAGTGAATATTGTTTTGTGAATGTGTTCAAGATGTATTTATCTCTTCCAACAGTTTTTTTTTTTTAAACTGAGATATAGTTGACATATAACATTGTGTAATTTTAAAGTGTACAATGTTTTTATTTGACATATTTATATATTGCACTACGATTCGATTCAGTTCAGTTCAGTCACTCAGTTGTGTCCGACTCTTTGCAACCCCATGAACTGCAGCATGCCAGGCCTCCCTGTCCATCACCAACTCTCGGAATCCACCAAACCCATGTCCATTGTGTCAGTGATACCATCCAACCATCTCATCCTCTGTAGTCCCATTCTACTCCTGCCCTCAGTCTTTCCCCGCATCAGGGTCTTTTCAAATGAGTCAGCTCTTCACATCAGGTGGCCAAAATATTGGCGTTTCAGCTTCAACATTAGTCCTTCCAATGAACATCCAGGACTAATCTTCTTTAGGTTGGACTGTTTGGATCTCCTTGCAGCTCAAGGCACTCTCAAGAATCTTCTCCAACACCAGAGCTCAAAAGCATCAATTCTTTGGCACTCAGCTGTCTTTATAGTCCAACTGTCACATCCATATATGACCACTGGATAAACCACAGCCTTGACTAGATGGACCTGTGTTGACAAGGTAGTGTCTCTGCTTTTGAATATGCTGTCTAACTTTCCTTCCAAGGAGTAAGCGTCTTTTAATTTCATGGCTGCAATCACCACGTGCAGTGATTGTGGAGCCCCCTCAAAATAAAGTCTGACACTGTTTCCACTGTTTCCCCATCTATTTCCCATGTAGTGATGGGACCAGATGCCATGATCTTCGTTTTCTGAATGTTGAGCTTGAAGCCAACTTTTTCACTCTCCACTTTCATTTTCATCAAGAGGCTTTTTAGTTCCTCTTCACTTTCTGCCATAAGGGTGGTGTCATCTGCATATCTGAGGTTATTGATATTTCTCCCAGCAATCTTGATTCCAACTTGTGTTTCTTCCAGTCCAGCATTTCTCATGATGTACTCTGCATAGAAGTTAAATAAGCAGGGTGACAATATACACCCTTGACGAACTCCTTTTCCTATTTGGAACCAGTCTGTTGTTCCATGACCAGTTCTAACTGTTGCTTCCTGACCTGCAAACAGATTTCTCAAGAGGCAGGTCAGGTGGTCTGGTATTCCCATCTCTTTCAGAATTTTCCACAGTTTATTGTGATCCACACAGTCAAAGGCTTTGGCATAGTCAATAAAGCAGAAATAGATGTTTTTCTGGAACTCTCTTGCTTTTTCGATGATCCAGCAGATGTTGGCAATTTGATCTCTGGTTCCTCTGCCTTTTCTAAAACCAGCTTGAACATCAGGAAGTTCATGGTTCACGTATTGCTGAAGCCTGGCTTGGAGAATTTTGAGTATTACTTTACTAGCGTGTGAGATGAGTGCAATTGTGCGGTAGTTTGAACATTCTTTGGCATTGCCTTTCTTTGGGATTGGAATGAAAACTGACGTTTTCCAGTCCTGTGGCCACTGCTGAGTTTTTCAAATTTGCTGGCACATTGAGTGCAGCACTTTCACAGCATCATCTTTTAGGATTTGAAATAGTTCAACTGGAATTCCATCACATCCACTAGCTTTGTTCATAGTGATGCTTTCTAAGGCCCACTTGACTTCACATTCCAGGATGTCTGGCTCTAGGTCAGTGATCACACCATCGTGATTATCTGGGTCTTGAAGATTTTTTTGTACAGTTCTTCTGTGTATTCTTGCCATCTCTTCTTAATATCTTCTACTTCTGTTAGGCCTATACCATTTGTGTCCTTTATCGAGCCCATCTTTGCATGAAATGTTCCTTTGGTATCTCTAATTTTCTTGAAGAGATCTCTAGTCTTTCCCATTCTGTTTTTTTCCTCTGTTTCTTTGCATTGATCTCTGAGGAAGGCTTTCGTATCTCTTCTTGCTATTCTTTGGAACTCTGCATTCAGATGTTTATATCTTTCCTTTTCTCCTTTGCTTTTTGCTTCTCTTCTTTTCAAAGCTATTTGTAAGGCCTCCCCAGACAACCATTTTACTTTTTTACATTTCTTTTACATGGGGATGGTCTTGATCCCTGTCTCCTGTACAATGTCACGAACCTCATTCCATAGTTCATCAGGCACTCTATCTATCAGATCTAGGCCCTTAAATCTATTTCTCACTTCCACTGTATAATCATAAGGGATTTGATTTAGGTCATACCTGAATGGTCTAGTGGTTTTCCCTACTTTCTTCAATTTAAGTCTGAATTTGGTAATAAGGAATTCATGATCTGAGCCACAGTCAGCTCCTGGTCTTGTTTTTGCTAACTGTATAGAGCTTCTCCATCTTTGGCTGCAAAGAACATAATCAATCTGATTTCGATGTTGACCATCTGGTGATGTCCATGTGTAGAGTCTTCTCTTGTGTTGTTGGAAGAGGGTGTTTGCTATGACCAGTGCATTTTCTTCGCAAAACTCTACCTGTTAGAGTCATTTAAATATAGATTTGAAAGAGCATTCTCTGTTAAGAAAATTGTCATAACTCTTTCATATGTATGTCTTTAAAAAGTTTAATACAATCTTTTTGACTTTGTTCATGTTTGCTATGCAGAATTTTAAAAAATAGTATGTAGTAAATTTAAGAAAATTTCCTTATATGGATTCTGAGTTATATATTTCATTCTTCACAATCTCTAGCACCTTAAATGATAAAATTTTATCCTCATATTTTCTTTAATTTCTCTCAGGTTAGTTTTGTCTTTAAATTTGCATGTGTGTGTGTGTATGTGAGTTGAGATTGAGGTTAAGGCTATCTGTTTTCTTCAGTTTTTGTTTATTTTGAGGCAGCTATCCAGGCTCGAATGGCTCATTTTTCTTCTGATTTTTAAATGTTATATTTGTCTTTTTTCCTATCTCTTTAATTTTTCCTTATTAAGACTTTCAACCTAGGCATTTTTTTCTGTTCAATATTTATATCTCAATATTAGCAGTGCTTTTTGCCAGTTGCTTACTGGACACATAAGGAATACATGTTCAGTCAACTTCAAGCCTGTGCTAGAAATTTAGAGAAAACAATGTGGCTGGGAGAGCTGCCACTGGAGAAGGAGGGAGAGATGAATCCACCCCATCACGTCACAAGATGTGTATGAAGCAGCATCTCAGGCAATGGAAACTATCTGCCTGTGTTCCCAGCTCTGTCAGTCAGGGACCCAGGCAAAGTCCCTAAAAACATGTTCACAATTAGTCCACACAAGGATGGGAGGTGGACAATCAACACTGGAGAACAAGAAGGATTTTGTGTCATCTGTCTTCTTGAAGAAGATTTAAATAATGAGGACTAGAATTTGGAGTTTGGAGGAATCACATCTACTTGAAATGCCTTGAAATCTGCAGCTGCCTCAGTGTTTTGAACTCTGTCATTGCTTTGTAGGACATTTTTGATTTTTTGTTGTTGTTGTTGTTGCCACATTGATTTTTGATGAAGTTTGTAAAAATTTACTTTAGTAACTATCCTTGCTTCTGTTGAGGGTGTTGTTGAAAATTGATTACTGTATTTCAAAACTCTTGCCCCTAATTTAAGCGGAACAGGTATGGACAGCTCTGTGGTCTAAGGCTCTTTCCTTCTCTCTCCTCTTCCTCTCCTGCTCCCTTTGCCTCTCTCCTCTCTTGTCTTCTCTCAGCTTTTCTGCTCTTGATTTTCCTGGACTGATTCTGTTTTCATCCTTCTCTGAAGTAAGCGTTTCTAATCAACCATTTCTTTGAGCCATCAATGTTTAAAAATAGTTTTATTGTAAAATATAACAAATGTTCACAAAAGTATGTAAAACTCACAATATATATTATTTAGGTACATACAAATTTGAGACTATAGTTTTTTGCTTATGAAATGTCTTTATGAATTTTAAAAGTTCTCTGTATTAGGGTTCCCCAGAGAAACAGAACCAATAGGATTAATTTAATGTGTGTGTGTCTTCATCTCTAATAATCCTACTCTGAAGGCCTAGTTTGTTATACGAGGGGATGATATGTTAGCTTTTTTAAGGTAAGTGTTTATGTGATATATCTTTTGCCATTCTTTTGCTTTCAAAATCTTTGGGCATTATATGTCAAGTTGGGAATAAATCCTCATATAGCCCCACTCTCAAGTGTTCTTTGGCCTCCTATTTCACTGAGAAAATAGAAGCAATAAGAAAATTTTCACAAGCTTTTACACTTAAAACTTTTTAAGATAATTCACAGATTTCCATTTCTTTCAGTTGGTTACTGGAAATTTATTTCTTGCCTTTGATTGTATCATGTTTTCTCAATTCTTTATGCATCTTATAGATTTGCTTTGTTGTGTGAGCTTTTCAAGCAGCAGATACCTCTCCCAGTGTTTATGGTCTGGTCTTGAGTAGAAGAGCCTTTCCTCAATCAGCAGTGCTAATATGAGGCAAGATAGAGACCAGTCCCTTCAGGAGTGTACTCCTGAGGAAATGTGGACAAGGACCCGTTGGTTTCTTGTCATTTGGAGGAAACACCTCAGTTCTATCTTTTCTCCTCCTTGCAGATCAGTACTAGCTGTAATACCACACCATTCTTTTTTCCTTTGCTGCTAGCTGTTCCAGTGATAAACCCTGCCAGTCATTCAGTGCTAAGTATGACCCAAAGCAAGTAGAAACTGGCTCCATGGGGGATGCTTTGAATTATCTGGCATAAGGCCCCTTCACTTTATTCCCATCTGGGTAGGGTTAAAATCAGTTCTGCGCTGATTCCCAGTCTTGCAGGACAGTGCTAGTTGTGGAACCACACTCTCCCTTTCCTTGTTCCTCACTATCCCAAGGGACAAGGCTCTGCTCCTTCCTGAATAGGGGGAAATAGAGATCATTCCTACTCTGAAATGCTAGCAGTAAGGACAGCTCCTTCTCCTCCCCCCATTAGCTCTCTTGTCCCCTGTGGAGGACGAACCTCAGTTCTGCTCTTCCAAGTTCTCAGAGCAGGACTGGCAGCAAAAGAGACGTCCTGCATTTTCCTTTGTTTCTCACTGTCCCGAGGGGTTGCTCTCTGCCTGTCATACTGGGCATGAGGTAAGACAGAAAACCACCCCACAGAGGGCACCCTGAGAGGACTGAAAGGGAAGTCGCTCAGTCATGTCCGACTCCTAGCGACCCCATGGACTGCAGCCCACCAGGCCCCTCCGTCCATGGGATTTTCCAGGCAAGAGTACTGGAGTTGGGTGCCATTGCCTTTTCTGGAGAGGACTGAAGGTCCGGTGGAAGCTCCACTATCACTCCCCTCCCCCTTGGGGGACACGATGGGCGCAGGCTATCTTCTTGGTACTGGGCTGAGCCCATCTGGCTGAGGGACTGATGTGGATGAAGTGAAGTTGCTCTTCTCTCCCCTGTAAATGTGACTGCCCTCAGCTTGTTCTTCCGTGAGTGTGGAAGAACCCAACTTTTAGCTGGGTTCGGCATTGTCCTTCAAGGTATATTGTTGCTAATATCATTGTTAAGTCCATGTCTGAGGAGGAAAGAGAGATAGGGCTTTCTCCTTTGCCATTATGCTGATAGTCCACATCATGTCTTTTAAATCTTTCACAAATGTCAGGAAAGTGTTACCATATATATTTTCAGATAAGAAAACCGAGGCTTAACTCTCCTATCCAATAAGTCAGAATTCATACCGGGGATTTTAAACATATGTTTTATGTACTAACCTACTCTGTTTACAGAGACTTATAGGAGCTTATATTCAGTATTATGTTCAAAAGAGTGAGAAAGAAACCTAGCAAGAAGCCTAACCCGAGGTTCTGAGCAACCATAGCTCTGACCCCAAGATGGCAGTATTTGCGATGGCTGTGCTTCGCTGGCCGGGAGCAGCCGGGAGCAGCCGGGACGAGATACCCCACACCCAAGGTAAGAGAAACCCAAGTTAGACAGTAGGTCTTGAAAGAGGGCATCAGAGGGCAAATACACTAAAACCATTCTCACAGAAAACTAGTCAATCTAATCACACAAGGACCACACCCTTGTCCAACTAAATGAAATTAAGCCATGCCCGAGGGGCAACCTGGGATGGGTGGGTCGTGGTGGAGAAATATGACAGGGTGTGGTCCGCTGGAGAAGGGAATGGCAAACCACTTCAGTATTCTTGCCTTGAGAACCCCATGAACAGTATGAAAAGACAAAATGATAGGATACTGAAAGAGAAACTCCCCAGGTCAGTAGAGGCCCAATGTGCTACTGGAGATCAGTGGAGAAATAAGGCTCCAGAAAGAATGAAGGGATGGAGCCAAAACAAAAAGAATACCCAGGTGTGGATGTGTCTGGTGATAGAAGCAGAGTCCGATGCTGTAAAGAGCAATACTGCATAGGAACCTGGAATGTCAGGTCCATGAATCAAGGCAAATTGGAAGTGATCAAACAAGAGATGGCAAGAGTGAATGTCGACATTCTAGGAATTAGCGAACTAAAATGGACTGGAATGGGTGAATTTAACTCAGATGACCATTATATCTACTACTGTGGGCAGGGATCCCTCAGAAGAAATGGAGTGGCCATCATGGTCAACAGAAGAGTCCGAAATGCAGTACTTGGATGCAATGTCAAAAATGACAGAATGATCTCTGTTCGTTTCCAAGGCAAACCATTCAATGTCACAGTAATCCAAGTCTATGCCCCAACCAGTAACGCCGAAGAAGCTGAAGTTGAACGGTTCTATGAAGACCTACAAGACCTTTTAGAACTAACACCCAAAAAAGATGTCCTTTTCATTATAGGGGACTGGAATGCAAAAGTAGGAAGTCAAGAAACACCTGGAGGAACAGGCAAATTTGGCCTTGGAACACGGAATGAAGCAGGGCAAAGACTAACAGAGTTTTGCCAAAGAAAATGCACTGGTCATAGCAAATACCCTCTTCCAACAACACAAGAGAAGACTCTATACATGGACATCACCAGATGGTCAACACCGAAATCAGATCGATTAGATTCTTTGCAGCCAAAGATGGAGAAGCTCTATACAATCAGCAAAAACAAGACCAGGAGCTGACTGTGGCTCAGACCATGAACTCCTTATTGCCAAATTCAGACTGAAATTGAAGAAAGTAGGGAAAACTACTAGACCATTCAGGTATGACCTAAATCAAATCCCTTATGAGTATACAGTGGAAGTGAGAAATAGATTTAAGGGCCTAGATCTGATAGATAGAGTGCCTGATGAACTATGGAATGAGGTTCGTGACATTGTACAGGAGACAGGGATCAAGACCATCCCCATGGAAAAGAAATGCAAAAAAGCAAAATGGCTGTCTGAGGAGGCATTAAAAATAGCTGTGAAAAGAAGAGAAGTGAAAAGCAAAGGAGATAAGGAAAGATATAAACATCTAAATGCAGAGTTCCAAAGAATAGCATGAAAAGATAAGAAAGCCTTCTTCAGTGATCAATGCAAAGAAATAGAGGAAAACAACAGAATGGGAAAGACTAGGGATCTCTTCAAGAAAATCAGAGATACCAAAGGAACATTTCATGCAAAGATGGGCACGATAAAGGACAGAGATGGTGTGGACCTAACAGAAGCAGAAGATATTAAGAAGAGGTGGCAAGAATACACAGAAGAACTGTACAAAAAAGAGCTTCACGACCCAGATAATCATGATGATGTGATCACTGACCTAGAGCCAGACATCTTGGAATGTGAAGTCAAATGGGCCTTAGAAAGCATCACTACGAACAAAGCTAGTGGAGGTGATGGAATTCCAGTGGAGCTATTCCAAGTCCTGAAAGATGATGCTGTGAAAGTGCTACACTCAATATGCCAGCAAATTTGGAAAACTCAGCAGTGGCCACAAGATTGGAAAAGGTCAGTTTTTATCCCAATCCCAAAGAAAGGCAATGCCAAAGAATGCTCAAACTACCGAACAATTGCACTCATCTCACACGCTAGTAAAGTAATACTCAAAATTCTCCAAGCCAGGCTTCAGCAATATGTGAACCGTGAACTTCCTGATGTTCAAGCTGGTTTTAGAAAAGGCAGAGGAGCCAGAGATCAAATTGCCAACATCTGCTGGATCATGGAAAAAGCAAGAGAGTTCCAGAAAAACATCTATTTCTGCTTTATTGACTATGCCAAAGCCTTTGACTGTGTGGATCACAATAAACTGTGGAAAATTCTGAAAGAGATGGGAATACCAGACTACCTCATCTGCCTCTTAAGAAATCTGTATGCAGGTCAGAAAGCAACAGTTAGAACTGGTCATGGAACAACAGACTGGTTCCAAATAGGAAAAGGAGTACGTCAAGGCTGTATATTGTCACCATGTTTATTTAACTTCTATGCAGAGTACATCATGAGAAATGCTGGGCTGGAAGAATCACAAGCTGGAATCAAGATTGCTGGGAGAAATATCAATAACCTCAGATATGCAGATGACACGACTCTTATGGCAGAAAGTGAAGAGGGGCTAAAAAGCCTCTTGATGAAAGTGAAAGTGGAGAGTGAAAAAGTTGGCTTAAAGCTCAACATTCAGAAAACGAAGATCATGGCATCTGGTCCCATCACTACATGGGAAATAGATGGGGAAACAGTGGAAACAGTGTCAGACTTTGTTTTTCTGGGCTCCAAAATCACTGCAGATGGTGACTGCAGTCATGAAATTAAAAGACGCTTACTCCTTGGAAGGAAAGTTATGACCAACCTAGATAGCATATTCAAAAGCAGAGACATTACTTTACCAACAAAGGTTCGCCTAGTTAAGGCTATGGTCTTTCCTGTGGTCATGTATGGATGTGAGAGCTGGACTGTGAAGAAGGCTGAGCGCCGAAGAATTGATGCTTTTGAACTGTGGTGTTGGAGAAGACTCTTGAGAGTGCCTTGGACTGCAAGAAGATCCAACCAGTCCATTCTGAAGGAGATCTAATCCTGGAATTTCTTTGGAAGGAATGATGCTAAAGCTGAAACTCCAGTATTTTGGCCACCTCATGTGAAGAGTTGACTCATTGGAGAAGACTCTGATGCTGGGAGGTATTGAGGGCAGGAGGAGAAGAGGACGACAGAGGATGAGATGGCTGGATGGCATCACTGACTTGATGGGTGTGAGTCTGGGTAACCTCCGGGAGCTGGTGATGGACAGGGAGGCCTGGCATGCTGCGGTTCATGGGGTCGCCAACAGTCGGACACGACTGAGCTACTGATCTGATCTGCCTGTGGGTATGATTGAGTATGAAGCAGCAAAATCTGGTCTTTGGCTCAAAAGGGATGTAGTCTCTGATTGGCTAAGCATAATCCCTGAGAATCATTTGTTAATGTAAAAAAATAAAAGGTGTTGAATAGAGAAGTCAGTTTTGGGGGACAGCCCAGTGCAGAAGAATCGAGATGCATGTGAGAGCCTCCCTGATGGTTTTGTGGCTTCATTTTTGTTGTAAGTTAATGAAGAGTTTTAGCCAGGTTGACACAGTAAGTCCAGGGAATATTTTTAAAGGTTTTCAAAAAGGTGTATTGCATGTATTGCTTTGGGGTAGAAGGAGAGAAGAATTTGGGGCCATATTACGGTTCAACTGGGATTCATTCTGGAGAGGAGTGAGAGATGCAAATGAGAAAGCAATAAAAATGGGTGAGCTATCTCTCAGATCTCTCTTTGCTTTTTGAACAGGCATGAGTGGCAAAAACCAAGTGGAACAGAGTCCTCCATCCCTGGTGGTCCTGGAGGGAGAGAATTGCACATTTCAATGCAATTATACAGTGAGCCCCTTTAACAACCTAAGGTGGTACGCACAGGACACTGGGAGAGGTCTTGTTTCCCTGATAACCATGACTTACAGTGACAACAAAAAGTCAAATGGACGGTACACAGTGATTGTGGATGCAACTGCCAAGCACAGCTCCCTGAACCTCACAGATGCCCAGCTCAGCGATCCAGCCTTCTACATCTGTGTGGTGGGCGCACGATGCTCCCCAGGCACTTGCACTCTGTACCCAAACCTGCACCTGGAGGTTGTCCAGGAGCATGTTTTGAAATGTTGTATGCAATTTCAAAGTGAGCTAGTCCTTCTCTTTCAGACGTGGCTGAATTTGTATCTACTAACATAGAGGTGTCCTCACTAAACACAAAAAGTTAGCTGCTCACCTGGTTATTCCCAAGGGTAAGATCATCATATTGCATTACTACCCTGAAGTAGATGATAATTTTGATTTAAAGAGAGAGGTCAGCTCTGTGTGGGGTCCAGCAACTAGTAGAATGTTGACTGAGTATAAAAGTGAAATGTTGACGAAGCTGACGACAACATTTGGTAAGACCACTAATGTCTTTTGTGTTTGTTTTCTTTATCTCACAGGCATTATGCACAGAAAATGACAATACCTTCCTTCTTGTATAATTTAATGTAGATTGGAAGAAGAATCCATGCAAGACTTATGAAGCAGGGTCCGGATATAAGATAATTATCCTGAGCTACAGTGTCAATAACTAAATTCATACATATCAGCTCATCGAGAAGGTTTTGCACTGATTGGAAAGAAAAGAATCTTATGAGGTTTTCCCTGGAGATGGTTGATTTTAATTATTCAATTTTTATAACTTGTACATGGTAGATGCTCAAGAATTTTATATAAGTAGAAAGAGAAGAGAAAAATCTAGGCGATAAATAGTAGGTGTATCTCTCCAACTTCTGCAACTACCCTGCACTTGATCTTGATGTGGTCCTCTCTCCATGTTACCTCTTCAGAGATCAGAAGACGCTGGGTGAGTGTGTGCACAGGGCCTTGGATCTAATTTCTGATTTGCTGAGGAGTCTCTCAGCTTCCTGTGACAGCAAATTCATGAATATGCACTCAGATAAACACGTTGCTTGACCTGGTAGTGTCTGAGAGCTCGCAGATTCCAACCTGAGTTCTCATGAGTCTGGTGAGTGGAAAAAATGGAGAAGTCTTTGGGAGTTTCATTCCTGGTTCTTTATTGGCTGCTGTGCTGTGAGTTGGCTGGTTTTGAAGTTGTGAATAAAAAGAGCAGATCCTAGTAATCTCTATAAATCTGAAAGTTATAGAAGGGTGGCTAGTGTTACTGGGGTCACCTGGGGGGCACTGTGAAAAAGAAATATATTCTTTCAAAAAATAATCGGCCAATGATGTATCTTCTTTGTCTGTGGTTCTCTGTTCAAACAGGGGTGAGCAGCCAATATACATTGGACCAGAGTCCTTCATTCCTGAGTATCCAGGAGAGAACACATGTCGATCTTAATTGTACTTATCAAAAAAAAAAAAAAAAAAAAAACCATTTTACAACTTCGTTTGGTTCAAGTAGGAGCCTGGGAAAGGGCTTGTATCTTTGTCTTTAATTCAATCAAGCCAGAAAGAGCAGGCAGACAAAAATTTTAAAGAACTCCTGGGAAAAGAGAAGGTTTACAGTGTTTTGCGTATCTCAGCCTTCCACCCTGGAGACCCAGCTACCTACTTCTGTGCTTTGCATCGCAGCACTCTCCAAGCACCTGCAGCCTGTCCCACAACTGCCAGCTGGGCCTCTTGACAGGGGTCTAGCCTTGGGGTGGGAATGAAGGTCTTTCCTTTATCCACAGAGGGAGTTTTCTTAAAATCTCTGTCTCCAAACAGAAATCAAGGATAATTTATCCCTCTCTTATGTGATGGATCTGAATTTATATTGAATTACATTTCCTTTTGTTACTATTGAAAGCTCATTCCTCAGTGCAAATGGTACTCCTCCTGGGCCTGTTTGCCAAGATTTCTTTTCACCGTCTACCCTTCAGGTGAGAGGGCAGGCCCCTTTGTGCTCAGGCTCCAGTTCAGAAAGCAAGTTTTCACCATGCTGTACCCTCACCAGTAGCGTCATACTCATTGGCTCATAGTCTTCATGATATTTGTTTATATCTGTGTACCATTTATATGATTATTTACTAATTTAATATTAAATTTACTTTTATATTAAATAGACTTTAAAAATGACTGTGTAAAAAGTTATCATTGTTTTAATGAATGTTATATATGAAACCATATATTTCATGCGCAGGTTATATTTTTCTATTACAAATTAAAATAATATCTTATATGTAACATATTACAAATTAAAATAATACCTTATCTGCAACAATTACAGTTTTCTTTTATGTACTGCCTACCATGACCTCTTGCATCAATCATACTTTAGGAAATACTGATTTAGTCCATGCCCTTCATTTCATAGGGGAAAGAATTAGGATCTACAGGATATGAATGGCCACTTAAAGCATGACTTACAGCAAAATGGAAGCTTGGAACAGAACTCAGACACTCTGACCTTTTGTCACTTGCTTCTTCCACTAAAGATCAAAAATGGATCCAGAGTTTGAAGGAAGGAGTCTAGTATTTTAAATTTAAATTAAGCTAAAATTTTATTACTTAGATATATATATATATTAATTTGAAATAAATTAGAAAATATAAACACATTTAAAAAGAGAACACTCCCATAATTTCATGGCATAAAGGTTATGACTATCACCAGTTTTCAGAATTTTTGGTGCATGTATTATACAGCTATATTATTCTATGAGAGGGGACTATAATATACCTAGAATTTTTAGCATATTTGTTTTTCTCAACATTGTAGATATTTCCATGTCAGAAAACATATATTAAAGGCATAATTTTAAATGATAGGCTAATTTCCATTATTTAGATGTATTTTAAAAGCTAATCACTATTTGGTATTTTTCCAATTATACAGTATTATGGACAATATTTTTATGAACAAACATCATTTAAGTTGTAGTTTCAATGGAAGTAAAATTGCTTGGATAAGGGAAAAAACATTTCACTAAATATTTGGCTTCCATGAAGAAATTTTTCACCAAGCTATGGCTTCAACAGCAACCCATGAAGCTGCTGACTTTACAATTCTATACCAAGTCAGGATATTACTACTTTAAATTAGTTTTCATTTTACTAAGTGAAAAATTTCAGTTTTAATTTTCTTTTATTCTAATCAGTAAGGTTTTTGTCATTACACATTTTGTAATAAAAAATAATATTAGAAAACATCAGAGTACCTCACAGAGAATAAGAACTAATATATTTTCATAAAAGTGAAAAAGCTGGCTTAAAACCCAACATTCAAAAAATTAAGATCATGGCATCTGGTCTTCATGGCAGATGGAAAATAGATGGGGAAACAGTGGAAATAGTGATAGATTTTATCTTCTTGGGCTCCAAAAGCACTGCAGATGGTGACTGCAGCCAAGAAATTAAAAGATGCTTGCTCTTTGGAAGAAAAGCTATCACAAACCTCGACAGCATATTTAAAAGCAGTGACATTACTTTACTGACAAAGTTTAATCTAGTCAAAATTATGGTTCTTCCAGTAGTCATGTATGGATGTGAGAGTTGAATTATAAAGAAAGCTAAGTGCTGAAGAATTGATGCTTTGGACCTGTGGTGTTGGAGAAGACTCTTGAGAGTTCCTTGGACAGCAAGGAGATCAAACCAGTCAATCCTGAAGGAAATCAGTCCTGAATATTCATTGGAAGGTTGATGTTGAAATTGAAGCTCCAATACTTTGGCCACCTGATGTGAAGAACTGACTCACTGGAAAATATCCTGATGCTGAAAAAACTGAAGGCAGGAGGAGAAGGGGATGATGACAGAGGATGAGATGATTGGATGGCATCACTGACTCTATAGACATGAGTTTGAGCAAGTTTTGGAAGTTGGTGATAGACAGGGAAGCCTGGCGTGCTGCAGTCCATGGGGTTGCAAAGAGTTGGACATGACTGAGTGACTGAATTGAACTGATCTTTTCACAAAATAAGATGTATTAAACAAAATTTGGAAATCACTGTTCTGATCCAGGTTACCTTCTAACTTGTCTCTTTTCTCTCAAAGTGTATTACCCAGAGTTTTGATATTCAAAATATAGACCGATAATATTAGAACTTGTGCAGAATCCCAGGATCAACTCAAATCTACTGAATTTGAATCTTCATTTTAACAAATCCCCAGGTGATTCTACCACTTTGAAATTTGAGAAGCATTAATCTAACTGGTAGCAACAGTGTTTTTTTAATTATAAATCAAAGTTGTTGCTACCTACCTAAATGCTTCAGTGGATTTCTATTGCCTCTAGAATAAAATACAAACTATTGGCTATGGTCGGGGAAGGGGATGGCCCCCCCCCCCTTTTTTGGAAAGGGGGGGGGCGTGCCGGGGGGGGGTTTTTTTTTTTTTTGAAAGCCCTTAGGGGGGGGGGGGGGGGGGGGGCTGGGGGCTTGGCTATGGTATACAAATTCTGCACAATGTGAATCCCACCTGACCCTTCAATCTTAGTTCATAACTCTCTTCCCTGACTCTCTGTGGAGTCACGATGTTGATCTTCCCATTTTCTAAACTTGTCACGTCTTGTCCCATGTTGGGTTTTATTCTTTAATTTGTCTGCAATCACCCACCCTCCCAGATCTTGGTGAGTCTGACCTATTTTCATCCTTCAGGTCTCAGCTCAAATATAACTTGTTTAAGTTTGGTCACTAATTGGTGTCCAACTCTTTTGTGACTCCAGGAACTGTAGTTCACCAGGCTTCCCTGTCCATGGGATTTTCCAGGCAAGAATACTAGAGTGGGTTTCTATTTTCTTATCCAAATATCACTACCATAGAGAAAACCTTCTGACTTTTGCTGAACTTCCTGACTAGTGTAGCCATCCATAAACCCTTTCTTAACTCTGTATCAAACACCCTTATCATTTCCCAATGGTAATAACCATAATTAGCAGGCATATTTTTGATTGACATGTCAATATATTCATTGCTAATAACTCCAGTTAGATTATAAGTCCTGGGAGATCAGTACTGTTGTGTGTTCTGCTCATGGGCTCTACTCTTAGTGTCTAGAACAGTGACTGGCCCATAGTAATCAGGTGATAAATATCTACTAAATAAATGTTGTGTGGGCCTTCTCCCTCTTTGTTTTCCTTTTCCCTTCTTGTCATTTCCACCCTTGAAACTCTTAACTATATGTATGTTCTCATTGCTTCTTATGTGGCATAGTTCAGTTATCTCTGGCTCTTACTTGAAGACTCAGGTTCCAGCTTTCCTTTACTCAGTAGGCTCTGTTAAATAATTAGATCCACTCAGGGTATCAGTCTGTCCTCAGTCAAATGACTTCACTTTATCAGGTGTAATCTCAATGAATCGGGTCGACTTGAAAGCTAGAAACCCTGAAGTGAAATATGTAAAAGAAAAAAAAAAAAAAGACATGTCCCAAAGACTTTGGAAAATATAAAAGGAATTTCAAGTCAAATAATTATGAACACGTGTCAAAATTTGATTTCAAATTACTGCAAGAGAAAGTCTCAGGAAACATATTCAAATAATTAGCCTTGGTAGAAACATTTTATAGGAGATGAGTTTTTTTAAAAAGCGTTGATTAGAGATCATAATTATGGTCAGAGGGCTGGTTCGTTTTTATTCTACTTTTGATTGTGTACTGGTATTAGGTTCCTCACATGATTAATAGTCATTTGAGGGTGTAACACTAATTTCCCAGGAGACTTTATCCCATTAAAGTATGTAAGAGAATTGCTAAAGCATTTCATTAGAAATGATAGTTAAGTCCCATGTGAGGCTATAAAGAATATCCTTCAGAAAAGATTCATTTTAGACCACTTTGGGGAAACATTTTTCTGAAAAGTAATCCAAGTATTTATTATACTATCTTTAAAGGTGGCAGAGAGAGTTTTGTCAGGTCTTGATCTTACTTCGAAGAAGGCAATGGCACCACACTCCAGTACTCTTGCCTGGAAAATCCCATGGATGGAGGAGCCTGGCAGGCTGCAGTCCACGGGGTCGCTAAGAGTTGGACACGATTGAGCTATTTCACTTTGACTTTTCACTTTCATGTATTGGAGAAGGAAATGGCAACCCACTCCAATGTTTTTGCCTGGAGAATTCCAGGGACGGTGGAGCCTGGTGGGCTGCCATCCATGGGGTCGCACAGAGACGGACATGACTGAAGCGACTTAGCAGCAGCAACAGCAGCAGATCTTACTCTCTTACAGGCTAATAGCTTGTTGTTTCTTTGGTGCTATCAGTAAAGTCAAAAATCCTGTGTCAGTGATGAAGGATGTTACTCCTTAGGACACAGCAAGCAGCATGAACACTAGCATATTTGCTACAGTGGCCTTTGTCCATAAGTCTCTCATGGTGATTTCAGATCAGTTTAGTTCAGTTCAGTCGCTCAGTGTGTCTGACTCTTTGCGACCCCATGAGTCGCAGCACGCCAGGCCTCCCTGTCCATCACCAACTCCCAGAGTTCACTCAGACTCACGTCCATTGAGTCAGTGATGCCATCCAGCCATCTCATCCTCTGTCATCCCCTTCTCCTCCTGCCCCCAATCCCTCCCAGCACCAGAGTCTTTTCCAGTGAGCCAACTCTTCGCATGAGGTGGCCAAAGTGCTGGAGTTTCAGCTTCAGAATCATTCCCTCCAAAGAAATCCCAGGGCTGATCTCCTTCAGAATGGACTGGTTGGATCTCCTTGCAGTCCAAGGGACTCTCAAGAGTCTTCTCCCACACCACAGTTCAGGGGTGTAAATGGATGCTATGCATGCGATGGGGTTGTGTCACAGCTGATGAATAGCGAGGTTGAGGAATTCATTGCTATTTGGTATTGCTCTTGCCAAGCAGTAAGCAAGCTCACTCTTTGTCTCAGAGAAGACATTACCCCGTCCATCAAGGTTACATGCTGCAAGCACAACTCTGAGAAATGATTCAGGTTGAGTGGTAATGACTTTACGTTGTTGGTAAACCCAGAACATCACATAGAAGTATAAGAGATTCACAGTGAACTGCCTTTCAACAACATTCACTTCATGGTTCTAAATTGTATTCGTTTCTAGAAATTTTTCTTGAGAGTTTGCCACTCCATCCACTGTTCTTATTTCTCTGAATGACAAAGACTGAGATTAAATCTAAAAAAAAAAAAATCTAAATTTGATTTTTCTCTAATAACAGAGAAATTAAATTTAATTCACTATTTAATTAAATCCACTATTAGCAGGGCTTCCCTTGTGACTCAGTGATAAAGAATCTGCCTGCAATCCAGAAGACACAGGAAGCACTGGTTTGATCCTTGGGTTGGGAAGATACCCTGGAGCAGAGAATGGTGATCCATTCCAGTATTCTCACCTGGGAAATCTCATGGACAGAGGAGCCTGGCAGGCTACAGTCCATGGTGTCATAAAAGAGCTGAACACAGCTTAGCGAATAAACAACTGTGAGCAGGAATTTATATAGCAGGATGATACCACTCTGCATGATTAAGATCAGTCATGTCTCCTAGGATCAGGATTCAGGAGACTGTGAATTTTAGGATTCAGTCAACTGTGAGTAAGTTCCAGGATATAAACAACTTGGATGTCATATAATATTCATTATGACCCAAGTAAGATGGTAGGTGTTGCAAGAGGGCATCAGAGGGCAAACACACTGAAACCATACTCACAGAAAACTAGTCAATCAAATCACACTAGGACCACAGCCTTGTCTAACTCAATGAAACTAAGCCATGCCCATGGGGCAACCCAAGATGGGCAGGTCATGGTGAAGAGATCTGACAGAATGTGGTCCGCTGGAGAAGGGAATGACAAACCACTTCAGTATTCTTGCCTTGAGAAACCCATGATCAGTATGAAAAGGCAAAATGATAGGATACTGAAAGAGAAACTCCCCAGGTCAGTAGGTGCCCAGTATGCTACTGAAGATCAGTGGAGAAATAACTGCAGCAAGAATGAAGGGATGGAGCCAAAGCAAAAAGAATACCCAGCTGTGGATGTGACTGGTGATAGAAGCAAGGTCTGGTGCTGTAAAGAGCAATATTGCATAGGAACCTAGAATGTCAGATCCATGAATCAAGGCAAATTGGAAGTGGTCAAACAAGAGATGGCAAGAGTGAATGTCGACATTCTAGGAATCAGAGAACTGACATTGTCTGAAATGGGTGAATTTAACTCAGATGACCATATATCTACTACTGCGGGCAGGAATCCCTCAGAAGAAATGGAGTGGCCATCACGGTCAACAAGAGAGTCCGAAATGCAGTACTTGGATGTAATCTCAAAAACGACAGAATGATCTCTGTTCATTTCTGAGGGAAACCATTCAATACCACAGTAATCCAAATCTATGCCGCAACCAGTAATGCTCAAGAAGCTGAAGTTGAATGGTTCTATGAAGACCTACAAGACCTTTTAGAACTAACATCCAAAAAAAGATGTCTTTTTCATTATAGGGGAATGGAATACAAAAGTAGGAAGTCAAGAAACACCCGGAGTAACAGGAAAATTTGGCCTTGGAATACGGAATGAAGCAGGGCAAAGACTAATATAGTTTTGCCAAGAAAATGCACTGGTCATAACAAACACCCTCTTCCAACAACACAAAAGAAGACTCTATACATGGATGTCACCAGATGGTCACACCGAAATCAGATTGATTATATTGTTTGCAGCCAAAGATGGAGAAGCTCTATACAGTCAACAAAAACAAGACCAGGAGCTGACTGTGTCTCAGACCATGAACTCCTTATTGCCAAATTCAGACTGAAATTGAAGAAAGTAGGGAAAACTACTAGACCATCCAGGTATGACCTAAATCAAATCCCTTAAGATTATACAGTGGAAGTGAGAAATAGATTTAAGGGCCTAGAGCTGATAGATAGAGTGCCTGATGAACTATGGAATGAGGTTCGTGACATTGTACAGGAGACAGGGATCAAGACCATCCTCATGGAAAAGAAATGCAAAAAAGCAAAATGGCTGTCTGAGGAGGCCTTACAAATAGCTGTGAAAAGAAGAGAAGTGAAAAGCAAAGGAGAAAAGGAAAGATATAAACATCTGAATGCAGAGTTCCAAAGAATAGCAAGAAGAGATAAAAAAGCCTTCCTCAGAGATCAATGTAAAGAAATAGAGGAAAACAATAGAATGGGAAAGACTAGGGATCTCTTCAAGAAAATCAGAGATACCAAAGGAACATTTCATGCAAAGATGGGCTCGATAAAGGAGAGAAATGGTATGGCCCTAACAGAAGCAGAAGATATTAAGAAGAGATGGTAAGAATACACAGAAGAACTGTACAAAAAAGAGCTTAATGGCCCAGATAATCACGATGGTGTGATCACTGACCTAGAGCCACACATCCTGGAATGTGAAGTCAAGTGGGCCTTAGAAAGCATCACTAGGAACAAAGCTAGTGGAGATGATGGAATTCCAGTTAAGCTATTCCAAATTCTGAAAGATGATGTTGTGAAAGTACTGCACTCAATATGCCAGCAAATTGGGAAAACTCAGCCGTGGCCACAGGACTGGAAAACGTCAGTTTTCATTCTAATCCCAAAGAAAGGCAATGCCAAAGAATGCTCAAACTACCACACAATTGCACTCATCTCACATGCTGGTAAAGTAATACTCAAAATTCTCCAAGCCAGGCTTCAGCAATATGTGAACTGTGAACTTCCAATGTTCAAGCTGGTTTTAGAAAAGGCAGAGGAACCAGAGATCAAATTGCCAACATCTGCTGGATCATGGAAAAAGCAAGAGAGTTCCATAAAAGCATCTATTTCTGCTTTATTGACTATGCCAAAGCCTTTGACTGTGTGGATCACAATAAACTGTGGAAAATTCTGAAAGAGATGGGAATACCAGATCACCTGATCTGCCTTTTGAGAAATTTGTATGCAGGTCAGTAAGCAACAGTTAGAACTGGACATGGAACAACAGACTGGTTCCAAATAGGAAAAGGAGTACATCAAGGGTGTATATTATCACCCTGCTTATTTAACTTCTATGCAGAGTACATCATGAGAAACGCTAGACTGGGAGAAACACAAGTTGGAATCAAGATTGCCAGGAGAAATATCAATCACCTCAGATACACAGATGACACCACCCTTATGGCAGAAAGTGAAGAGGAACTCAAAAGCCTCTTGATGAAAGTGAAAGTGGAGAGTGAAAAAGTTGGCTTAAAGCTCAACATTCAGAAAATGAAGATCATGGCATCTGGTCCCATCACTACATGGGAAATAGATGGGGAAACAGTGGAAACAGTGTCAGGCTTTATTTTTCTGGGCTCCAAAATCACTACAGATGGTGACTGCAGCCATGAAATTAAAAGGCACTTACTCCTTGGAAGGAAAGTTATGACCAACCTAGATAGCATATTCAAAACAGAGACATTACTTTGCCAACAAAGGTTCGTATAGTCAAGGCTATGGTTTTTCCTGTGGTCATGTATGGGTGTGAGAGTTGGACTGTGAAGAAGGCTGAAGTGCATAAGAATTGGTGCTTTTGAACTGTGGTGTTGGAGAAGACTCTTGAGATTCCCTTGGACTGCAAGGAGATCCAACCAGTCCATTCTGAAGGAGATCAGCCCTGGGATTTCTTTGGAAGGAATGATGCTAAAGCTGAAACTCCAGTACTTTGGCCACCTCTTGCGAAGAGTTGACTCATTGGAGAAGACTCTGATGCTGGGAGGGATTGGCAGCAAGAGGAGAGGGGGACAACAGAGGATGAGATGGCTGGATGGCATCACTGACTCAATGGACGTGAGTCTGAGTGAACTATGGGATTTGGTGATAGACAGGGAGGCCTGCAGTGCTGCGATTCATCGGGTTGCAAAGAGTCGGACACGACTGAGCGACTGATCTGATCTGATCTATCTGTTGACCGATGCAAGGGAATTGGACACATTGGTCTTTGGTTTAATTTCTAAAAAGGGACCAAATATCAACCATCCTTCCCAATGGAGAGATGTTCTTTTTTCCGAAACACAAACATATAACTCCAAGGGAGACATATTGGTCCAGTTTTAAATTTATTGTTAAACTTGATTAGAATCATCATTACATCAGTTATTAAGTTATATGAGCAGTGTCATTTATGAGGCATAATTCAAGATGCCTCTTGAATCATAATTCAAGAAATACCTTTGACAGACACCAAAAGTATATGCATTTGAACCCGCCGTACTCAAAGTTGTGCTGATTTATAGGTTTGTACACATAGGGGGTTGGGAATCCATGTTGAACTGCTTCTGCTGATGACATCAGGCACAGAAGAACAGTCCAGGACAAGCCGTATTCATACCAATTATTCTGTTTTCACAGACCATATGGTTGTTCTGCTTAGGCTGCAGTGCTGGGTCTAGCATACAAAGAGAGCATGAACAATCTTCCTTTCCAACAAACACAAACGTACCAGGGTCTAAGGTGTTCCCTTCTCTAGTACCAGGGTTGTTGCTCCTTTTCCACTACCACAAAATTGGCGTGATCATTCTAGTAGCTATAACTTTGCCGTTTTTCCTAGTCATTTTCTAATCACACTCAAAACTTTTGTATAGAATGATAAGGAGCAAGAGGAATAAGTGCATTTTCACACCATTTACAGAGATCATGTATATTCACCACCTTAGGCCTACTGGGCCATTTAAGGGAATTCTTAGAGCAGTGTACTCAAGTAAACCATAGTTATCTTCAAAATCTAGGACCATATTTATTCAACAGGAGAATCTAGGTGGCTGAACAAGAATTAAATAATTTTAATACCATTTTGACTGGCCTACTGCCAAGGAGGTGGACTAGCCAAGCTGGTCAGAGGTTCACTCTTTAGGCAAAGAAGGAAGCATCATGCTTTCTTTCCACTTCTGACAAGCTGTAGTAGGTGTTTTTTTTTTTTTTTTTAATCTACTCAACCTGTTAAGGACAGTTAGAAACCCTGGACCACATGTAAAAGAAAAACATAAGAATTTGGAGAGGAGAAGCCAGACTAGCTTAGGAACTTGGGGCTTCAGGAATGATAGAGCAGTGAGTTCCCTGAGCTTTCTTTCGCCTCATGTAACCCAAGTGAGTCCTGGAGAAGCCAGGAACCTGGAAATGCCAACAGATGTAGACAAAAAAGGCCATGAAAAGTCTTCTCTCTGCAGCCAAAGGACCAGGAAGAGGACAGCTTAGAAAGACAGGAAACTTTAGCACATTTACCTGTACATAGAGTCAAACACCACAGAGAGCTGTGCAGCAGCCAAGCAAACACATAAGTAAAAGGAAACGGACGCCTGGCAGGAAAGCCCTGTCGTGTTTTCACTCACCCTTGTTCCGTCTTTCCATCACTGGATCCATGACAGTTTTTAGATAGCTGCCTGCATCCCCAGTGTGGGTTCCGGTGGTGGAGGGGGAAGAGCTCTTTGTCATGAAAGAGCAGAGCTTCACTGCTTTAACCTGTCTGGTAGCTCCCTCAAGGACTAACGCAAAGAGCTTGTCTATATGTCACATAACTCAGCAGTCTCTCAGGGCAGAGAAATTGTTACACAGAGAACATTTTCTAAGAAAAATTCGACAGTAGATTTGAATAGGCAGGAGAAAGAATTTGAAGATAGGTCAATTGAAATTGTCCAGTCAGAGAGCAGAAAGAAAAAAGAATGAAGAAAAATGAACTGAGCCTAAAGGACCTGTGGGACATTGTCAAATTTTCTGACATAAGTATAATAGGATTCCCAGAAGAGGAGGAGAGTGAGAAATAGCTGTGTGAGTTTTGTCAAAAGCAATGTTCTCTTAAAGAAAAGGATCCCACTGTTAGCATCTTCTCCCTCATCCTACTTCCTACATAGTCGTCGGTGGGAATAGGGAGGACCTGACCAGTCCATCTTTGATGGATACTGTTTACCTAGTTCTTGAGCAGAAAGGGACCTGCTGCATTGCTGGTCTCTAGCCACTAGCTTCTTCAAGGGCATGAGGCAGGAGGCGAAATGAGAAGGAACAGTACTTGTCTGTGCTTCTTTCTCCATTAGACTCAGTTAAGCTTCTTGCATAGGTAGCCCTCTGATAAACCTGGTTTGCTGGTTAGGGTACAATAGAAAGGCAGAGAGTGATTGTTGCTGTTCTTGTCTAGTTGCTAAGTCACGTCTGACTCTTTTGCAACCCCATGGACTATAGCCTTGCCAGGCTTTTCTGTCCATGGGATTTTCCAGGCAAGAATACTAGAGTGGCTTGCCATTTCCTTCTCCTGGGGAATCTTCTCAACCCAGGGATTGAACCCACATCTCTTGCATTGGCAGGCAGATACTTTACCATTGAGCCACCAGGGAAGCTTGTTAGAGAGACTAATACCAGACCCACAACTTTGGAGATTAATCCTGAGATGCTAGGGCCGTGTACAAGAAGAGAGATTAGATTCATGAACACGTCCTTTGGGTTCTATTTACACTGTAGGTACTGAAGGCTGGTCCATCTACTCCTACCATCAGCCCAACTAAGTGATGATTCCTCACAGATATGCCACTGGTAGAAAATGGAATTAAGAATTAAGTCCTTGACTTTGTTAAAATTCTTCCCAAGTTGTGAGCTGGAAACATGTTTGTTCAGTTAGATTTTAGGTCATTGTGTCTTAAGAAGATTCTTTTGAGTTAGATTAGATTTCTTTAAAAATAGAAGTGGGGAAATAAGACAGGAAGTTTTGGCCTGATATGAAGAAAAGCTACACAGGTCCCCTGAATCATAAGAGCCTCGCCCAGATATCTATCACTAGAATATCTTAGGACTGGTTTTTCAGTGTGAGAGAGTGGCCATTTGATAAAACTGTTTATAATCAGATAAGCATTGCCATTTGACATAAAACACACATATAGACATCAGTCTATCCCCACACACATTGACATGGACCATATGCTTTTCAAGTTTTTAATTTAACTCAAGTGGCCAATTTTTATTTTCATCAGTTCCCACAGTAAGGATCTATGTTTCAAATATTTCTTTGATCAGGGTCTTGAGTCCACAAGATGGCAGTGTCTTTTCAGGAACCCTGCTCATGTATTCCTCCTCTGTGTGTGTGTGTGTGTGTGTGTGTGTGTGTGTGTGTGTGTGTGTGTGTGTGTGTGTGTGTCTGTGAGCAAAGAGAGCGAGAGAGCGAGAGAGAGGGGGAGAGAGAGAGAGAGAGAGAGAGAGAGAGAGAGAGGGAGGGAGGGAGAAAGAGGGAGGAGAGAGGAGGAGCTCGGTGGTGTGTTGCATGGGTAATGAAAAAAGTCTCTTTTGTCTTTGACTGAACAGGCTCTTTTTATGATTTCTAAAGCAGAAGAATTGAAATGTCTGAGGTAGACTCTTTTTTTTTTTTTTTTTTAAAGGGCTTAAAATTTGAATCCTCAGTGAACCAGAGGAGGAAAGAATGATGAAATCCTCAAGAGTTTTATTAGTGATCCTGTCGCTTCAGTTGATCTGTAAGTTTGGGGCATTTCTATGGGACCATAAAATACACTATTTGGAGTCATTGTGCCTTCTAGGCTCATGGAGAAACATGAACACTATCTCCCTTAAATAAGGAATGGTAGAGGTGGGAGGCCTGTGAAAAGATAACTTGAATTCTGGATAGGAAGCATCACCATCTAACCCACCTTCTCTGACTGAATGTTCACTGTCTCTTTGCACAGCTGTGAGCAGCCAGCAGAACACAGTGGACCAGAGTCCTGCGTCTCTGCCTGTCCTAGAGGGAGCCACCGCCACTCTCAACTGCACTTATTCTGACAGCGCTTCTCGGTCCTTCATATGGTACAGACAGTACCCTGGAAAAGGCCCCGAGTTTCTGCTTCAAGTGTATGCCAACAACAACAAAGAGGAAGGAAAATTTACAGCGCAGTCCAATAAAACCAACAAGCATGTCTCCCTGCGTATCAGAGACTCCGAGCCCAGGGACTCAGCCACCTACCTCTGTGCAGTGAGCACACAGTGCTCCCCAGGCACCTGCAGCCTGTGCCCAAACCTGCTGGGGCTTGGGCAGTGCCTCTTGGAGAGCTTAGGCTGCAGGGCACAGACATTCTGTTACCTCTCTAGACGGAGATGAGGATTAAGAGTAACAGTGTAGAAGGTTTGATTGATTAGGGAAGTATTTTCATAATTCTGAAAACAGTTGATTCTGAAGGGAAATTAAAGACACAGTTTGGTCTGAATGACTGAAATATTTTTCAGTCTTCTTATTGTACTCTAGTTTTGTACCATAACTTTACTCACTGGAATTGGTATTATGATGCTTTTATATATGACAATATTTTAATATGATAACTGAGATACTCCCTCATAGTTCCTGGTACATTTTGCTCTTTCCCCATGTAGTTATTCAAGGTGTTTGATATTCATTGCTTTAGAAAATAATGGAAAAACATAAATGCAGAAGTTTTGTGTTGTTTTTTTTTTTTTTTTTGATGTGGACCATTTTTAAAGCCTTTATTGAATTTGTTAGAATATTGTTTCTATTTTATGTTTTTTGCTTTTTGGCTGTGAAACATGTGGAATCTTAGTCCCCAGACCAGGGATTGAAAGGCACACAAGTGGAAAGAGAATTGGAAAGTCCCCCTGCATTGGAAGGCCAAGTGCTAACCACTGGACCTCCAGGGAAGTCCCAGAAAGGAGTCTTTAGCAACTATTTTGAAAAAGTTGTAAGTCATGAATTATTTTAGTTATAGATCTGCCACCTCATCTTCACCCATCTTCATCTTCAACTGCAACCGCATTTGTGGATTAGATAAGGATACATTTGATGGGTGGATGGAAGGACTAGCATCAGAAGGTGAGAACTGGTTGAAACAAAAAGCCTAGACAGTTGCAGGAATTCAGGTCAGAGGTTTATGTTACCATTTTTGAGTAAAAGCTGAGTAGAACTCAAAGTTCCAGGTGTGAGCCTTGTGGGAGAGTGCATTGATTCCTATGTACTTGAGTGTGGCTGGGGATGGTAGAGAGAATTAGCTACAGCCATAGAATATCCCACACCCACAGCAGGGTGTAGGGGTACAGATTCCCTGAGAAGGATCTCTGAGTAACCAGTGTTATGGTGATTAAAGACCTACAAGAACCAGTTATCAAAGACCATTTGGCATTGAGGATGTTTTAGAAAATGTTGGTGAGAGAGCTGGGAATACCAACAAGGATATGAATATCCACCCTCTCCTGACTCACGGGCACTGTGGAATTGTCCTATAACTTATGCCAAAGTCCAGGGAAAATGTCTGTGATCTGATGGAAATCAATTGATGCTTTTGAACTGTGATGTTGAAGACTCTTGAGAGTCCCTTGGACTGCAAGGAGATTAAACCAGTCAATCCTAAAAGAAATTAACCCTGAATATTCATTGGAAGGACTGATGCTGCAGCTTCAACACTTTAGTCACCTGATGCAAAGAGTTGACTCATTGGAAGACCCTGATGCTGGGAAAGATTGAAGGCACGGGAGAAAGGGATGACAGAAGACGAGATGGTTGGATGGCATCACTACTCAATAGACATGAGTTTGCGCAAGATCCAGGAGATGGTGAAGGACAGGGAAGGCTGGCATGCTACAGTCCATGGGGTCGCAAAGAGTCAGATATGACTGAGTAACTGAACAACAACAAATAGATCCAGGGAAAAAATTAGAAATCACAGTTGTCGTAAAGCAGAAGTAGCGGTCTGTTAGACATTGCTTATTTAGTCCAAAGAACAGGAAAAGCTGGAAATGACTAATTAAGACTTTTACTCAGTTTTGTTTACATAGTCACTGACTAAAAGGATGTAAAAGTATAAAAGGCTACAGCCCACGGGGTCGCACAGAATCAGACACAACTGAAGCAACCTAGCATGCAAAGAAGGATGTAATCTCATCGGAATTTGCTTCAAGTTCTCAGTCTGGAAACTTATAACTCAGAAACATTTCCAAATCATGGAAAAAGCACTTGAAAGGCAATGAGAAAAAGCCTGAAATGTATTGAGCTCAAGATACTCGAATTCTCTTTCCACTTGTGTGTCTTCTGGTGCCACTGGTTTGTGGTGCTGGTCTGATTATCTTTTGTTGCTAATGAGTGACTTGATTTCAGGCTATACTCATATATATTTCAGGATAGGTTTAGGATTAAGTGAGGTAGCATATTGTCTTAGGTTGACTTCCTTAACAAAGCCAAAGTTGGGATTTCTGACACCCATCTTATTTTGAGAAAAGCAAGTTAAGTGGGGAGGGGAAGAGGGTAAAAATGAATGTGGCTGAGCTGAACTCTTGATCCAGCCTGACTTCATGGGGGTCTCTGGATCATGAAATGCCCCACAGAATTGATCCCTCCCACCTTGAGTCAAGGGGGCCATACAGCTGATCGTAGAATAAGGTATTCATTGGAGCATGGGTATACTTTACTGGAGAATGGTGATGTTTGTTGGTGTAGATCAGTTTTCTAGGAAAGAGGGCAGCTATGAGCCAAGCATAGCCAACATTTGCAGCAGCTGGGAATTGGGTCCACTGGCCTGGAAAAGAGCATCTAGGTTGAGCACCAGCAGTGTCTACTACTAATATGGAACTCTCTTGTCATGTGAGTGCATTCAATAAATGGTAGACTTGAAAATTATTGTATTTAAAAAGTTAATTTCTTTCTCTATTTCTTGAAAGTGAAAATGAGTCACTCAGTCATGTCCAACTCTTTGTGACCTCATGGACTATACAGTCCATGAAATTCTCCAGGCCAGAATTTTCTTGTTAATTGGGAAAAGTGAAAAGTCAAAGTGTTAGCTGCTCAGTTGTGTCTGACTCTATGCGACCCCATAAACTGTAGCCTGCCAGGCTCCTCTGTCCATGGAATTCTCCAGGTCAGAGTACTGGAGTGGGTAACCATTCCATTCCCCAGGGGATCTTCCCAAGGTCTCCTAAATTGCACGGATTGAACCCAAGTTTCCCAAGTTGCAGGTGGATTCTTTACCATCTGAGCCACCAGGAAGCCCTTTCTATTTCCTACCAATCTGGAAAACTTAAAATAATGTATGGTAAAGAACTTAAGAGAGAAAAAGTAGAAAAATATAAGGAATTATTATTCAAAGCTAAGACTCCAGATTTTTTGAGAGTAGTGACAAAGGAACCATTATATTATTCTCTTAGATCCTTTAGTCATTCTCCAAATATGCATTTCCATACGAGACCATAAAGCATGACGTTCTGCCACACCTTTGGTTCCAGCTATAATGACTCTCATATTCACAGTTGATGACTTGGTGCTTCAAGGTATGGAAGAGATACCATCTGTATTTATTAATGACTAGTGTTACTTTGTTCTTGATTTATGTTTAAGAATGAAGAACTGGGTAGTAGGATGGACTTCTTATGTCACTGTGTCCCTGTTCTCCACAAAGTTTCTTCCTGAATGGGATTCTTAGCCAGTAATCTGGCCATGTGGACTTACCATGTTACTTGTCAGGCTTCTTTTTAGGATGAATGAGCAGGAACTGCTTATTAACTTGTTTCTTCCTCTCCTTTCCATCTAATATCAGTTTGAAGGTGGCTTAGTTCTGTTACTTCCCTGGTAGCTCAGACTGTAAAGTGTCTGTCTACAATGTGGAAGACCTGGGTTCGATCCCTGGGTCGGGAAGATCCCCTGGAGAAGGAAATGGCAATCCACTCCAGGACTATTGCCTGGAAAATCCCATGGACAGAGGAGCCTGGTAGGCTACAGTCCATGGGGTCGCAAAGAGTTGGACATGACTGAGCGACTTCACTTCACTTAGCTCTGTTAAGTACTCACAGGAAAAAACAGCACTCCAGGTGTTTTATTTCAACCTTAGTGAACATCAGGTGCCCACATACAGGCTAGCCTGCTATGCGTCTCACATGTAAGTCCAGCAGCAGGGAGACTAGTATAACTATTCCACATAGTGACCTTCAGTTGGTCCCCATGTGCTGTCCCTCCTGTCCTCCATCACACTTATCCTTTCTCAGTACAGAATCTCTACAGCTTCCTAAGGAGTAAGTTTCCTTACTCCTTACTCCAACAAAATCTTCTCATAGTTCATTCTGGGCTGAGCTTTCTCCCTCTCTGTCTCACCTACTCGCATCTACTTTTTGTCTTATGGGAACTGTTGACATATTTCATCTTTTTATTTTTTTCACATTATGGACTTAGTATCATCCTGTTTATACTTGTAAATTTTATCCCAGTGGGAAGTTTGGTGAGAAAGGAGGAGAGTACATATGTTTGATCAGATATTTTGAATCATATAACATTTCTTTTTTTAAATATAAATTTATTTATTTTAATTGGAGGCTAATTACAATATTGCATTGGTTTTGTCATACACTGACATGAATCTGCCACGGGTGTACACATGTTCCCCATCCTGAACCCCCCTCCCACCTCCCTCCCTGTACCATCCCTCAGGGTCATCCCAGTGCACCAGCCCCAAGCATCCTGTATCATGCATTGAACCTGGACTGGCGATTCATTTCACATATGATAATATACACATTTCAATGCCATTCTCCCAAATCATCCCACCCTTGCCCTCTCCCACAGAGTCCAAAAGACTGTTCTATACATCTGTGTCTCTTTTGAAGTCTCGTATACAGGGTTATTGTTACCATCTTTCTAAATTCCATATATATGCGTTAGTATACTGTATTGGTGTTCTTCTTTTTGTCTTACTTCACTCAGTATAATAAGCTCCAGTTTCATCCACCTCATTAGAACTGATTCAAATGTATTCTTTTTAATGGCTGAGTAATACTCCATTGTGTATATGTACCACCGCTTTCTTATCGATTCGTCTGCTGATGGACATCTAGGTTGCTTCCATGTCCTGGCTATTATAAACAGTGCTGCGATGAACATTGGGGTACACGTGTCTCTTTCAATTCTGGTTTCCTCGGTGTGTATGCCCAGCAGTGGGATTGCTGGGTCATATGGCAGTTCTATTTCCAGTTTTTTAAGGAATCTCCACACTGTTGTCCATAGTGGCTGTACTAGTTTGCATTCCCACCAACAGTGTAAGAGGGTCCCCTTTCTCCACACCCTCTACAGCATTTGTTTGTAGACTTTTGGATAGCAGCTATTCTAACTGGCATGAAATGGTACCTCATAGTGGTTTTGATTTGCATTTCTCTGATAATGAGTGATGTTGAGCATCTTTACATGTGTTTGTTAGCCATCTGTAGGTCTTCTTTGGAGAAATGTCTGTTTAGTTCTTTGGCCCATTTTTTGATTGGGTCATTTATTTTTTCTGGAATTGAGCTGCAGGAGTTGCTTGTATATTTTTGAGATTAGTTTGTCAGTTGCTTCATTTGCTATTATTTTTTCCCATTCTGAAGGCTGTCTTTCCACCTTGCTTATAGTTTCCTTTGTTGTGCAAAAGCTTTTAATTTTAATTAGGTCCCATTTTTTAATTTTCATATAAACTTTCAAACTATAAAGAGGACCATATGATTTGGTCTTACATGTGAAAGAAAATCTATCAACAGGATCAAGAAGTAAATAGAACCACAAGGGAGAACTGATTTCAAACTGGTACAAGTCAATGGGGTGCTCAGAAAGAAGGAAGTTGTTTGGACCTTGTCAAAAGGACCCCAGCTGACCAGACTTTCATTTCAGTGGAGATTTCTCTGCCTAATTTTTTCAACATTAGGTTTCAGTGTTCTCTATGCTAAAATAGTTGGGTAGGGAAGTCTTTCCCCTTTAGAGTTGCATCTTATTATTAGACCACAGAAGGAGTGCTCCTTGAAAGCAGACCCTCTCTCCTACCTGCATGGGAGGCTAATTGCTTTGCTGTGTTGAGTGTCTGTGTCAGTTTACTGCTGTGTCCTCTGTACCTGCAGAAGTTCTTCTCCTTCCTGCTGTCCTGGCTTCACTCCTTCCCGCTTTACTGAGTTTATATGTGTGCTCTTCCTTTTCTCACAATTCTTTCCAGAATCATTTATACGTGTGCTATATTTTCTTTACTGTTAGAACGTAGCTCAGGTTTCTCTGCAGATAGTCCTCTGTTGACATTCTCCTTAGTGTGAGGTCCCCTTAATTTGGCACCGTGTACCTGTCTGTTCTGACCATTGACAACTGGAATGGGACTTTCCCTTTCTGCACATAAACATGTGGTGCCCAAGTCATTTATTTTTTTTATGGCTTTAACAAATATCAAAGTTGTTCACCTGAGACCGAGTCATATTTAGACATTCTGACTGACAAAATTGTTTTTTTTATTAATTTGCATTGATTAAATAATTAACGTTACATGTTCCATTCTGATGTTAAATAAAAGTCCCTGATCTAATTTATGCTTTCCCCTTTCAGTTCAGTTCAGTCGCTCAGTGTGTCTGACTCTTTGCGACCTCATGAATCGCAGCACACCAGGCCTCCATGTCCACTACCAACTCCCAGAGTTCACTCAGACTCACATCCATTGAGTCAGTGATGCCATCCAGCCATCTCATCCTCTGTTGTCCCCTTCTCCTCCTGCCCCCAATCGCCCCCAGCATCAGAATCTTTTCCAATGAGTCTTTTCCCATGAGGTGGCCAAAGTACTGGAGTTTCAGCTTTAGAATCATTCCTTCCAAAGAAGTCCCAGGGCTGATCTCCTTCAGAATGGACTGGTTGGATCTCCTTGCAATCCAAGGGACTCTCAAGAGTCTTTTCCAACACCACAGTTCAAAAGCATCAATTCTTCAGCGCTCAGCTTTCTTCACAGTCCAACTCTCACATCCATACATGACCAATGGAAAAACCATAGCCTTGACTAGACAGACCTTTGTTAGCAAAGTAATGTCTCTGCTTTTCAATATGCTATCTAGGTTGGTCATAACTTTCCTTCCAAGGAGTAAGTGTCTTTTAATTTCATGGCTGCAGTCACCATCTAAGCTACTCCAAATGAGAAGGTCAAATGGAAATTTTTTCTCAACGTTTGAGAAGAGTCTTGGTGAACATTTAAATTAGGGTTTCTGGCAGTTAGGAAAACATCTGAACTAGTCGGATGGGGAACATGGGGCGTCTCCATATACTCATCTGTGAAGAAGATTTGTTGCTTTGAGTGGTGTAAAGAGATGATTCCCCAGCAGAATTGAGCATCAGATTAGGGCCATGGTAAAACTAAAATTTCAAGAAGAAATCACATGCATTACCTATTTAGAGTTTTGATACTCACGTTTAAAAATTCTAAAATATGAGCCTTACTGTCATTTCACAATTATTCCAATGATTTCTACCTTCTATTACACCTCCATTTCTCTCAGTGACAAAAACAAAAAAAGGAGGTGAGAAGATGAAACAGAAGAGAAGTAGTGCACAGAACAGAGAGAAAAGAAAAGAAAGACTGGGGAGAAAGAAATAGGAGACAGCTACTTGAATTTTGGCCCCTACTTCATAGTTACAGAGTGGAATCAGTGTGATGTATTTGCAAGGTGAGTGGGGAAAGTGCTGGAGAGGAGAGGAAGGGAGGTGGAATTGAAGTCAGGTTGCCATCAGGTACATGCCCTGCTTCTCTTCCATCAGTCAAAATCTTGTTGGAGACACTGTATTTTTTCATGACAATTATGTCTGCGGTTTACATAATTCTTCTAATTTTATTTAATTGTATTTATTCCCTCAAGAGGATTCAATAAATAAGCAATGCATTCAGTGAGATGTTCCTTCTTTGTGTGAGCTTCCTTGTAAATGAATTCTCAATCATTGAAAACTTTGTGTACTGATTCTTGGCTAGGGAAATTGGGTCACTGACCCTGATCACTTTTTTGGACTCTATTTCCCCAGATGAAGCCCTTATTTTTCTCTGAAGTATCCTTTCCCTTTCTTTACTCCTTTCTGACATGTCTGATTGCTGGGGCACTTTAAGTGGAGGCAATGCTGTGAGAGTGAAAAGCCTAGATATTTCTGTACCTGTGATCAGAGTGTCTTAGGCAGTAGGGCACTGATCTCAGCAGCAATGCCAGTACTTTGCTGAAAAACTAGAAAAACATGTCTTTGCTCTCTGATTTCATTGTACTCCTCTCCATTTAGGACAGATGGCACTCAACCTGCTACTTTCTTCTCGGCTATTTGGGGGCTGGAGAAAAGACTTTCTCAAAAGAACTAGCTTCCTTAGAGGTCCACTGATCTCTGCATGCAAAGCTTTCTTCACAACCTATAGTTTTCTGCTCTTTATCCTGGCGTTCCTTGCTATTGACCCTAGATTTATTATGAGCCCCAATGGAATAACTCACTTGAGTTATGTTGGCACATAGTTGGCTGGTTTCAACAGAAAGCTCCTTGGCTAAACACAGGGGATCAGGAACATTTTAAATCTACCCTCTTTCTAGAATTGCCTTCTTTTTAGTTCAAATGATTGTTACTTTGTTAATAAACTATTAAAAAAAAAAAGACTGTAGATCTAAAATTCTAAAGGCCCATTCCTGGTGTGAGGAAGGTCAGAATCAATGATGATAAATGGAAAATAACTCGGCATGCTAATGTTTAAGCATTTCATTAACAAACCTATACAGAAGCTTAAATTTCTGTGAAGTCTGATCTGCTAATATTTTCCTATACTCTTTCTGACTTTCATGCTTAGAAAATTCATGACCATCCTAAATTTATCAAAAAATAGCTATTACTTAAAAATATTAATTATCTATATTTAGAATTTATTTCGGAGAAGGCAATGGCAACCCACTCCAGTACTTGTGCCTGGAAAATCCCATGAACTGAGGAGCCTGGTAGGCTGCAGTCCATGGGATCACTAGGAATCGGACACGACTGAGCGACTTCACTTTCACTTTTCACTTTCATGCATTGGAGAAGGAAATGGCAACCCACTCCAGTGTTCTTACCTGGAGAATCCCAGGGACAGGGGAGCCTGGTGGGCTGCCATCTATGGGGTCGCACAGAGTCGGACATGACTGAAGTGACTTAGCAGCAGCAGCAGCAGCAGAATTTATTTAATAACAGATGCTAAGATAGGCGTCCAAATTTATTTGTTAATCTCTAAACAACTCTCCATTTTTGAGGGCATGTTTTATTGAATATACCATCTTTTTCCTATTTTTTAATAACTAAATTTTCATAAGTAACTTGTGTGTTTGGACTTTCTATTATGTTCCATCGATGTCTGGATCTTTCTGGTAACGAAGCTTCTTTACTTAACATAGCATTACACTTTGTCTTACTAACTGGAGGAAATTCCTCTCCATTTTGTTTCAGAATTGGTCTTCCTCAAGCCTGAGATTACCTGCAGTATCATATTTGGCCTCTAGAGGGAGGTGCTACACAACTTGAACTCCACAGAAAGGCAGAAAGCCACCAGCCCTTTGAGGAAGAGCTTTTACTTTGCATGCCCTGTAAACCCACTCACTGCTCTGTCAGGTTGTCCATGTGGCTGAATTGTTTCCAGGAAAAACCTGCAGAAAGGAGTCTCCTGCTTCCCCAGAGCTCAGACATGAAGTGCGCCCTCATCTCAGTGCTTGTGGTGATATTCACACTTGGTGAGTAATGTCTTATTTTATCTTACTATGGTCTTTTGGTTCATAATTGGTTTAACAAAATATTTTGCTCTGTTTGCAAGTCAATCCCTGACCCAGAATTTGTGTTACAGGAGGAACAAGAGCCCAGACAGTAACTCAATCTGAGAGCCACATCTCTGTGTCTAAAGGGACCCCCGTGCAGGTGAAGTGCAACTATTCGTATTCCGGGAATCCTGTGCTCTTCTGGTATGTCCAGTACCCCAGAGAGCGCCTCCAGTTACTCCTGAAACAGACCTCAAGAGAGAGCATCCAGGGTTTCACTGCTGAGCTCAACCGGGCTGAGGCATCCTTCCATCTGAAAAAACCCTCGGCTCAGGAGGAAGACTCAGCTGTGTATTACTGTGCTCTGGGTAACACAGTACCTGGCTTCACAAGAGAAGCAGCGCGCAAACCCCTCACAGAAAGCATTTCCATGTTCCCTACTTGAACACCGTGGGGCATTGTCTCTCTAGAGACTGACACTGAATTTACCTCTCAGATACAGAGTTGTCATCAGTTGTCAACTAGCTGTATAATTTTTTTTTAAGGGAATTCTCATTACCTACTCGATATATGTTAATTTTTAAATTGTAAGTGTATTTATTTTAGATATTAGTACCTGGAAAAACACTTCTGAGATAAACCTATGTAACAGCATGAAAATTCTCTTTCTTGGCTCAGATGAGCTCCCCGGGTTTAAGTGATACAGTCCCATTTCTCCGACTCTGCTGCCACCTCACCCACACCCACGTGTATCATCACCACATGCTGAAATTCCTTACAAGTAGAATGGTGCTTCCTGACATGTGATTGCTGATCTTTCTGCAGCTAATGCCTTTCTTCTCATGCACTTGATGGACTCATACTATCTAAATAGGGGCCATCAGGAGAAAAATCGCGGCAAGTTGAAAAAGGAAAGTTTAATATAAAGAATTATTAACAAATAGCAGAGCATTATTTACTAATGAACTCTAAAGAACTCTAGAAAGAACTCTAAGGAACATAAGAATAGCATCTGTAGGGAGACACTGTTGTCTTTAGGACTATGCCTGAGTTTCACAGAAAATGACACAGTATAATATGTACTCTCTTCTATCACAGTGATGACTCAGGCTTCACTGGGGAGTGTGTGACTGAAGCCTGCTGGATGGGGAAGTTTGCCGAGGTGCCAGAGAACAAGACTAACAAGCAGAAGAATGGCTCCCAGGGTTCTAGCACAGTTTGTAGGAAGCTGGAAAAAGGAGCACTGCTGAACTTGCTCGGGTGCCTGTGGAACTTGCCAAGAAAGCACCCGGGGACTGTCACTAAACGCTGCTGGATGTGAGCATCAAAGGTGCCCCTACAGGATGGCCAAGCACCCAGGAACAAGAAGTGCGGAGCACATGTCAAGACCTGGAAGAGAAGCTGCCTCTTCCTGCCGGGTCCTTTCCATCCTCTCTACCTACAAAGCTTAACATCATGCCAGCTGGCAACAAGAAATGTTTACAAGGCCCATGTCCAGAATTACCCTCTGAATCTATGAAGGGGGAGCTTGTAGTTCAAAGGCAATAAGTTGATAACTGACACATTTTTCATACACACTCCTCCACACACAGTTGAATTTTCAAGCAAGGGTGAAATGACTCTGTTTCCATCTTACAAGCTAAGTCTGTCTTTTGAACAAGTGAAGAAGTTCTCATCCTTAGACCTGTGGTCCCAACAGTCACTATGGATCACTGGCTGTATTAATAACTTATAAAATTCAGAGGGAATTCCACTTAAAATTCTGTTATATGCAGACTTAATCTCTCTCAAGTTGTATATAGAATAAGTATAGTGAGGAGAAGGAAGAAGGAAATGGCAGTGTCCACAAAGGATCACATGAAAGTAAAGAGCAAGAAAAAAATGTAGAAAACTACTACATTCTTTGATTCCCTATTTGGTGGTGATGCTGCAATTGATATAGACGACGTTTTTTCTTATTACACATTTTATATTTTCCCTGCTCACAACCATAACCTCCATGAATTGGGTTACTTACCTAGTGGTGTGACCCAATTCTTCATTCTCAAAGGATCTGAGTACTCAAAAATCTTGTCTTTTTATTTGTTGTTGTAATTTAACATTAACCTTTAGTATTGGGCATGAAAGTGCCAAGAGGCTCCTCTAGGAAATCTCCTGGGTTCCAGACATACTCCTTTTTATATTTGATATGTAGCGACAACCCATTCCTCCTTGGTAATTGGTATCAACCACTCTAGTCAGTCGAGTAACCTCATTTTCTATCCATTGGTTGTGAGATATATATATAGCTTAAATAGCCACCTGGAAGTCTTATCTTCCAGTTCAGTGAAACCATTGCTGTGTTCCTTGGTGAAAGCATTATTTCTTTTAGAAATAAGAACTAATACAACTCAAAGTTACAAATATTACATGCAAAAGTCTTGCTAGTGAGTTACTGAAAATAATAGTGAAGGATCCACTCCCAGTGCCACCTCCTTCATTTCTGGAATCATGCATTCTGGCTATGGGGGAGACAACACCACTACTTATCTCTGCTGTAAAGCATACATTGCATCTGATGAGACAGAATGCCATCTTTTCAGAGTTGTTTTTCAACCGGTGCTATTACAGAATCAATGTGTGTGTGTGAATGCTCAGTCATTCAGTCCCCCTTGTGACCCCATGAACTATAGTCCACCAGGCTCCTCTGTCCCTGGAATTTTTCAGGCAAGAATACTGGAGTCGGTTGCCATTTCCTAAGCCAGGGGATCTTACTGACCCAGTGCTCAAACCTGTGTTTCTTGCATGTCCTCT